>WBNH01007806.1:77786-163741 GCA_013401255.1 Urocolius indicus | reverse complement strand
ACAGCTTGCATAGGGTAGAAAGAACTGGGATGGGTGAGTGGAATGGCCAGCCGGGGGGTGAGGAGCGGGGGGTGAGGACCAGGGAGTGAGGAGCCGGGAGGTGAGGACCGGGGGGGTGAGGACCAGAGGATGAGGACCAGGGGGTGAGGAGCTGGGAGGCGAGGACCGGGGGGGTGAGGACCGGGAGGTGAGGACCGGGGAGGTGAGGAGCCGGGAGGTAAGGAGTGCGGGCTGCGGGACGGGAGGGGTCAGAGGAGTTGGGTGAAAGTGTTAACGACCCGCCTCCACGTATTGAGATGCTAATTGTCAAGATAGTGTATTACTTGAGGAAAGTAACGCGGTTACTCGAAACTCCCACTAAGGAGGCGAGCCCGTGCCCCTTCCATCTGTCGGGCTGGGGGAAAGATGACGAACCGAACTCCAAATTCACGTCTGATGAAGTCACTGTGGTTTCCCAGCCCGCAGAGCACTGCTGCCGTGCTCACCGTGCCGAGGCTGGCTCCTCCGTTCAACTTTTCCTCTGCCAGCCGGGAGGCACAGTAACCTGTTACTTGGCTGCCCCTTGCCTTGCCTTTTTTTTCCCCCCCCCCCCCCCCTCCCTCCCCTTCCTTTCTCTTTTCCTTTCCCCTCCCCGTTTTCTGCCTCAGCGCTACAACTGAGTCATTGTGTTGCCCATGGCTCGTGGGTACACAGTGCTCCCGCAGCGCGCTGCGTTCTTCCCCACTTCAGCTGCCGACGGTCTTTTCGGCTAATGCAGATGTGGGGGTTCGCTGCCCGGCGATTTGTAGACACTTGTGGAAAAGCGTTTGGAAAGCCTTAACTATGCATAAATCTGCGGAGTGAATGTTTGCTTTCATTCACTTGCTCCTGTTATTTGATTTCTTGTAGGCCTCTGCGGCAGAGATGGAGAAAATAAGGTAAGGAAGACAGTTTATTTCCATCTCATTACAAGAGGAGAAGTGTTGCGTTGCACGATGAATGGTACAGGCTCTCGGGAAAGATTTCGTTTCATCTGATCAGTGTAAAATACTGGACTGCATGAATGCTGCAAGGGAAGCTGTGTTTCAGAGACAAAAGGAAAGGAATGTGGTTATTCTGGTAAATGTGTTTTGCAGGGGTGTCAATTCAGAAAGGCTGTTTTACACACAAACATGTTTTACTGCCAGATGCAGAGAATGTTTGATTATATAAATGTTGTAGTCACTTGTCCATTTACTGCAAGAGCCTGCCATTCTATTTAATGAGGAAAGTGGATCAATAATTCATGAAAAAAAAAAAAAGCTGAAGAAAATATAGGCTTGACTTCAAAGCATCTAATTACTGTGGTTTGTTTCAATATGATGCTGTAACATCGCTGTTCGATTTTTGTTTTCTATCATATACCAGCCAGATAAATCTTGTCTCCTCTGTGTTTAAAATGTTGTTCATACTGTACCAGTTTCTCAGCACATCTCTCTGCTTCAAGCAAAAGGAGATGGCTTTTCTAAACAGAAGTTTTCCATCTCATGTCCGAGTGCAAGTGTGCTTTGGGGGGATGTTGCTTTGGTGTATGTTGTTAAGAAAGCAAAAGAAAGAAGAAAGCATTCGAGCCCTCCAAACAAAATACATTGAAACATATCAAATCTTGTCTATTCATAACATCCCCAGATATTCCCAAAGTGACATGTAAAAGCTGAACTTTTAACCACCCTTTAAACACATTATGGATCTTCTTTTAATAACTCAAACCACTGACAGTGTTCTGATTTGATTTTCTTGGATGAGCCAAAATTCCTTCTCCGAACCTGGTGACTCAGTTCTGTTAGTGACAACTGTTGTCCAAGCACAACTTTTTTTGCTTCATTTGGAATGGCTATCCTGAGTTATTAGCAATGCAAAAAAAGTTTTAGAATCCTGGAAAAGATTGAGGAGGAAGTGGTAAATGTGAGAGAACAGAGATTTGACCGAGTGTTTCATGAATTCTGGGCTGGAAGCAAAGCCCTGTTTTTCAGTTGAGCAGGAGGAGGTTACATCTCTTACAGTGGACTTGAAGGTGCATGTCTGAAAGTTTCCAATAGAATCTATAGAAGTGCTTCAGTTTTGGTAGTGTCTCACAGCAGGGAAAGGATTATAGCTTCTGAGCTGAAAGGAAAACCCTGTGAGATGTATTATGGGTTTGCATGTCTATGAGCACTATAATGTTAATGTGAGTTTTGCCTGAGTAATGACTAAGAAAGCACCTCAGTATATGGTCTTGCATTTAGTAAAAACTCCGAAGAAGACCATGGCATTGGCACATTCATGTCATTAATTGCTGTCTTAGAAGCTGCAAAGAAATATATACTTACATGTTTGCTTGACAAGCATGCATGCACAAACACAGTACTTGCAATACTTCCCCGAGCCTGCCCTGGCCTCTGTTTTCAGCAGACAGTCTCTTGCCATATTTGCAACAGTGAGCTGCAGAGCCCAGGAGAATGAGCTCAGGAATGTATAGAAAAAGAAGGAATCTGCTATGAGAAAACCACCATAAAGCCCCATTCTCCTGGACCCCTCGTTTATGCAGCTGGCAGACACGCAGCAGTCCTTGCCTCAGTACTCCTGGAACACTACACAGATAGAAAAGCCCATACTGCCCCTCTGAAGGAAATGAGAGTTTAGCTATTAACTCCAACAAAAGTTGTCAGGCTGTGTCAGGAGTTTGTTAATGAACTTCTCTGTTTAAAGTTCTTCTGACAGAGGTTTGTCCCCATCACCCGAGCTGGTTTCAGGCCAGTGCACAGGCTCCCCGTGCTCACAGGCTGGGGAAGCTCTGGCAGGACCAGCACAGGCCCTGTGCTGCTCTATCCCAAACTTTTCCAGGCTCCCTGTTTATAGTTATTGTCTTGAATGCAAACTGACAGAACCCTCAACAGTTAAAGGAAACAGTATTCAAATATGGAGTCATTGTTTTAAACACCCAGTGACCCCAGAGATCTGTAAGGATTAGATTTTTCCTAAACCCAAGTGAAAACAAAATTACCGTGTCTTTTAAGCACAGTGGCTTCAGAGAGGCCATGAAGGGAGAGAGTCTGAAGCCAGGGGAAGGAAGAAAGAAACCAGAGAGGAAGGAAGAAGGAAACAAGAGAGGAAAAGGCAGGCCAAGAGAAAATAAAAAGACAGTTTTTGTTATATGTAGAAACCAGTGTAACATCCTGGAAAAAGCCATTCCTACATGATACTTGAATCACCTGGGCCCAGCTCCTTCCCCACTCCCTTTTTGAGACCAGCTGAGGACAAGCCATCCCACATCATCTGGGACAGTGTTGGCTCTAGGACTAGAGAGTGAGTCCACCCCAGCTGTGGATTTGGGGTGCACGGAGGATATGATGGTCCTGCAAAAGATGGAGGATCTGAAATTAGCAAAAAGGAAAGAACCTAAATTCTTGCTGTTGAAACAGGAGAAGAGAAGCTAGGTGGATGCCCACAGGACAACCTATGCAGCCAGACTGACTGTACTCAGGGTTAGAGAAATCCCAGTTGGCACTCCAAAATAAAAAAGTCCTTTCCATATGAAGGGCAGGTGCAGGAAATCCCACTTTTCAGAAGAGCTGCTCCATGCTGACAGTCCTTGGAAGTCCATGGTGCCAAACTTATTTAACAGGCAGCTCTGGAAGTCTTTGGGTGAGTTTTGCATGTTCTGCAGCCCTGTGTATCTGGGGCACCCTCAAGGACTGGGACAGCCAGGCCCATTCAGACGGAGGGGCAAATGCAGGAGCCTACAAAATTAATCCACTGATAACCCATGCTTTATTCAGCACCAAATTCACTGAATCAGGCAGCTCAGCAATGGTGCAACAAACTAATGCATCTCTTAGTGTCATAGTCCCTCATTCAGAATCTATCTGGAAAGATGTAATTCATCTCACGTGACACAGTAATAATTCCCCTTGCAAGCCAAGGAGCTGCTGTAACCTGCAATGTCACATCCTGTCCTTTTCAGCAGGGGCTGGCTGTGACAGCATTACAGGTAGAAAGAGCAGTAGGAAGCAGAGGTAGTAGGTTATCAGTATTTAGCCTGACACAGAGACAACTTCAAGAAGTAGAAACACACTATTTTGTGCTAAAACTTTGACTAGAAGAATTGTTCACTGCAATGAAGTCTTCACACTGTGAACAGTTCTCAGCAGTACATGGTGTTTCTAACATCTCAAGGTACCAATATATTAGGCACGAAGTCAGGCTTAGCTACTAATCACAAACCTCTTGAGGATCTGCACTTATGTAGGCTGGCTGTATGGTTATGCAGTCACTTTAAACATTAATTACTTCTGACTACAGCCCTTTAAATACATTTTTTTTGGATCTGTCTCTTTTCATGTCTGTGAACACGGACTGAATGAAAGTCAATTTCCCCTATACTGTCTCATTCTGGCTCTTAGCTGTATACTGTCCTTGGTGCATATATCCAAGAGGAGCACGAGCCTTCTAAGCTTGAGGCCTTGCATATCTGTGGTGGTGCTGTGGCACAAAATTGCAACTACTCTGGAAACTGCTCCTTTAAGTCAAATTGAATCCATAGCATAGCTAGATGTGCAAAGGAAAGACCAGTTCCTCAGCAACTCCTGTGCAAACTCCCAATAGCTTTTCCTTTACTTCCATTCAATTCTGCTTAAAACACAGGTAATAACATTCAACCTTTCAGTGATAGTGTTGTAAGATCTGACATAAGAAACCTCCAGATGTGTTTTTGTGCACAAATATTGACCAGATTCTCAGTGTTTCCTACACTGAAAAGTGTCTCACTCCACAAGAAATGACAGTTGAGGTGACAGATATTGCTCAATAAAAGCTTTCTCTTTTTTAAAACACACTCCTAAAATTTCAGTGGCAATTCAGAAACTCTGTAAATCGATATTCTTAGCTCTCAGCTTTCAAGATCCATAATAGGCTGAACTGTGTACATGGAAGAATGTAGAAACGGGACACATCATCACCACCATCAGCTGCCAGGCTTACAAAATTAGTGCCTGTAAGGAAACTGACTTTCTACTTTGCAATGTAACCATGGTATTCCCCAACTGGGGCTTATTTTACTTTGGTAGCATCAGTAGTGGCCCTTCACTAATGATCCATGGTTCTCTGAAAAAAAGGGATCTAGGTCTCAAGGAACCTGTGAGGCAACATCTTAACTTCATTGTAGTCCTTGTTTCAGAACATATGAAAGCAAAGTGATTTATTTTGCACTCACAGCTGTTGGTAAGTCAGCAGCTCAATCCAAGTCTCTTGAATTTCCAGACTTGGACTTTTCTCAAGCGTGTCTGAGTTCATCTGTGGTAAGGAAGGAATATCAGCTGCTTCAAAAGAAATGTCAGAGGCACATGCAGAGAGGGAAAATCTTCTGCAGTGATTTAGTGCAAACGTGAATACTTTCCTAAATGCCCACTAGATCATGCTGCCTTCCTTTCACTTGGTATAAATATAGCCCTCTTCATATGCTAATGAACACACTGCAAATTCCTGCCATCCCCACCTTGTCCTTGTTCCTTCTCTCAGCCTATAGATACATTAGTTTTACCAGAGTTACTTGAACACAAAGAGAGGGATTTTTTTTTCCAGAAAGTTAACCAACAAATGTAGTTTGTTTTACCTCAGGTCTTGTCTTCACATCCACAGCTGACATGCAGGGAGCTACTGCCTCGTACAGAGGCACAATGGCATAGAACAGCAGCGGGGCTGGGCAAGCAGCAGCTCCAGCATCTGCACAGCAGTGTCTGCAGGCTCTAGCTGATGCTGGGACCTGAAACTCCAGCTGAGGACAGAGGGAAAGAGATGGCACAGGACAAACTTAGAAAAAAGGATGCAAAACTATTTTACTGTGAGGGTGACAGAGCATTGGAAGAGGTTGCCCAGGGAGGTTGTGGAGCCTCCTTCTCTGGAGGTCTTCAAAACCCACCTGGACATGTTCCTGTGTGACCTGATGTAGGTGGCACCTGCTTTGGCAGGGGGGTTGGACTGGATGAACTCTAAAGGTCCCTTCCAACCTCTACCATTCTGTGATTCTGACAGGAAAATGCTGGTGTGAAAAGGTCGTAAGTTAGGGTTCATTAGAAGTGATGGTAGAAAAGTCACCTAGCTGAGTGAATAAGTCCATTTTGAAAGAGGGAGAAAAAGAAAGGAAAAGAGAGATGCCTGCCTTATTTTTGAGCAGATAAAGCAAGTTTTCATTTTTCCCTGCTTTGAGGATGTTTTCATCTCCCAAGCAGTCCCAGCCCTGCAGTGCTGTTTTCAGTGTATTTGTCTTGTTCACGCTGCCATCCAAGGTGTGACTGCAGCACAGCTAAACCACATCACTCCCTCTCCCCAGACTACACTTAGCTTTAAGTTTGGTGGTTGTCAACTGTAGCAATGGACACTTAAGGATATATTCACAGCCCCCAAGAGAACTATAGCCCTGGAACAGGGATCAGTTGGGTCACAGACGCATGCTGATCTACCTATACTAGCACCTCTGTGGATGTTATTAATGCTGTCAGGGGCATGGTATGCTTGTGTAGCTCATACTAAAGTCCATCACACCTAATTTCCATTATTACTGTTACCTATACTTGTCAGGCAAGTCAGCACTACCTCAGCTAAGGCAGGAGAGTTACTGATATGTTGTAAACCCTGTGGCCCGAACTGCTGTCTGCTGCTTGAGACAATGATCCAAAAGGCAGTCATGCTGGTATGGAAGGAATCATCTCTAGTCATGTGCTATAACAAGTATTGTGTTAGAACATCTCTCAGTTCTAGATAAATACTGAGTGGAGTAAAAGTGTCTAGGAAACAAGAAACATGACAGGAGCGGAGGGCAGAACAGATTGAAGTTGATTTAAACCAGATATAGTTGTGTAAAGTGGCCTTCAGGGACAAGTGGGTGCTGGACAAATATCTGAAAAGACCAAGAAAGGAGGTAGGAGGAGATGAGCCATGCCATCAACTGGGAGCTGCAGTGAGTCACGGGGAAGAGGCTGGACCTAAGTGATACGAAGCTTACAAATAATACTCTGCCTACCCCTTTCTTGCAAGGCAAAGTGCATCCCTGAGCAACGCTATAAGCTGCTCAGGGGAAAAATAATAGGAGAGGGGGATTTTGAACAAATATTTAAGCAAATAAGAAAAGGTCCATTTCTTATAGCATTTGAGATCAGTTCAAAATGTTGCAGCATAGGGAACAGAGCTTCCAGAGCAGTTTGGTTTTGTTGCTGTTTTGTTGGATTCCACCCCCAAACCCCCTGCCAAGGATGCAAAAATCCTTGATGGTGAGAAAACTCAAAGGTGGGAAAACTGGATGCTTTCTGCATCCCCTTCATTGCTAACAGTGACTAGGTCTCAGTTTCTGTAGAGCTTTGGCAAAAGCTACGGGAGCTGTATGCTGAACAGTGCATGCAGCAGCTCACAAAGCAAACAGTGGCAATGACAGCAGAAGGAACAAAACAGTCTTATATACTGAAGAGTTTAAGAGGTTCCAAGCTGCAAATCCCAGATGGTTCAAGGGCAGTATAGTTTGAACCACATTTGAGTGTGCTCTGTGGTGAAATGAAGTACAATTGGAATGCTTGCTGCTGCTACAGCACACAGAGTAGTGAAGGAAGAAGATAACTTGTCTGCAACATTTTATTACAGGCTTTAGCAATTGCCTGCTCCACTTCTGCTGGCATGGCTTAGGCAATTTAATTTAGCAGTCCATTCTTGATTTACACACAAGTGACTTTAGCAATGCATCCAAATAACAACTCTGCATCACCACATTTGGGTTAACATTCTTTAAAAATCAAAAGCATCTGAAATAGATCAAAACTATTAAAGCTTTTCACATTAAAAAAAAAGGCAAGGGCTGAATTGTCTTCATGTTTTAGTGATGACCTAAAGCCAGCTTAGCATGAAGTACAATGTGCTGAAAAATAGGCAGTAGGTAGCAAGCTATAATCATGCTTTTTGGCATTCATGAATATAAGGGTTGTTTAACTTATAGAGCCCTCGAGCAGGATAGCAGGGTTGTAAGTGCCTGTAGCTCCTTGATGCATTTCTCTCATGTGTGTGATCATCCTACTGCTCATGTGAACTGCACAAGTCCTGGTATTCAACTCTTCCAGGAGTAATAAGAACCACCTAATTGAACAGTGGACAGTCACCACTCATTGATTGGTTTGTAGTCATGTTTATACTGGGATAAAAAGGGTCTCCATGTCACATGCAGTTGCATTGACTCTCAGAGCATTACTTTCTTCACATATGTGTGTTTGCAAAGCATTAAGAAACCTACCTTTCATCCTGAACGTGCCCAGCTGTCACTGTGTCAGCAAAGACATTACTGAGAAGTTGTGTGCAAGAGAACATGCACAAGCCTCATGCAGCAGGATTGCATCTAGGAGGCCAAACAGTATTTGAGAGGAACATTATTGGCACAGAAGTACTTGACTGACTTATGTGACATACTGGGACATCACGACTACACAAATGTCATTCAGCTACTCAGAGCAAAATGCAAATTTTGACAGCCTCACCTTGATTTTGCCCACCTTAAATGAAGAAGGAGAGTGAAAAGGAAGGTGTCCTTGAAGAAAAGAGGAGCTTCCAACTTTTTCTGGAAGCCACTGAGGTCTTCATGGAGTCCCTGCTGTGCTACAAAGACCCTCATGACCACAAGAAAATCCTATGACTCAACAGCTCTAAATTACTGCCCTCTGTTAAACATGACTGAGTTTCATATACGTATAAGAGCAAAGGGCCTGAGCTTTGAAGCTTCCATACAAATCAGATCAAACAAATGAGCTCATTTTATGCTTCTGTTAGCTGTAACTGCCATTTAGACAATGATCAGTCTAAGGACCTGATCTATTTTTAAAGGCCTTCCAAGGGCTATACTGGAATTCCCAGCAATGAATGATAATTCTTTTCTCTCACCGTCCCCCAAGAACTCATCCTTGTGCTAGGCAGTCCGAAGAGATAAGCAATCATCACTCCTCTTTTTTTTGTACCTTTCTGTTTAAAAACTTCAGTCTTTGTGCTGTTGTTTAACTCAGGGATGCTGGCTTAACCAAGGTGCTGCACAAATTAACCATAGTTTTCAATGTACAGAATAGTCTACAGATAGAAATTGTCTATATATCTGTATAATTGGTCTTACTGCCAAGAAGCCCTGCAGATATAGGTGCTTGAAGTGGCATTTAAGTAGCACTAAATGCATGGCAAATGACTTCTCACACATATATTTAACTACGTTTATAACTGCTGGGTCACTTGCCCTCTGAGATATTATTTCCTCTTGGTAAGAAATCTCTGTCCTGTAACAAGGAAGCTGTATTTCCAAGGAGTTCATCAGAACCAGTCCAGCCCAATGCACAGTAAATATATTCCAGGACTTCATGCAGATCCATGAGTGACTGAAAAAGAAAAAAAATGAGAGAGATGTTTTGCAGCTCTACCAAATATTGTTAACAGCTCAGCAGGGAACTAGTAACAAAGTACATTCATAGACAGAGGCAGCTCCTTCACGATGGGGGAAGTGCTGCTTTCTACAGGGAAATAAAGATTTTTAGACTGTATACAAATAATCTTTAGCACTGGAACAGTTACATTTGAATTCAAAACAAAGTGTATGCTTAGTTTTTACCCTCAACTTGTGAATAGCAATGACCTTTGTATTTGCTTTCTGATTTAGATTGATGAAAGACTGGCAAATAAAGAGTGAAAAGAGATCAAAATACTCTGAAGGCAGGATAAAAATGACAAACCCAGCAAACTAGCCCAAAGCAATGCAAGTAGAGTGGCAAAAGACAAGAGCAACAATGATATTTAAACAAATTACTTGGAAAGCAATAGCATGACTTAACACAGAGGACAAATTGATTGTTCTAGTCAAAAACAAACAAACAAAAAACCCCACTCCAAACAAAATAGAGCAAGAAGTTTACACTCAAGTCCAGATAGGCCTTCAGTCCTATGCCTTTCCAGTGCTGAATGCATAGACACCCCTCTTGCTAAATGGAGTGCATTACTGGCCTGATTTCTTTTTGTCCAAATCTGCACAGCAGCTGGCCCTAGTACCACTTGGACATCATCTTGCAGCCTTCCAAACACAGTGCCAGGAAGAGCTCTGCAGGAAGCACCTAGGTCCTCATCCCACATCAGGAGCACGCCCTTGCCAATTCTGAACCTCAGCAGTTCCTCTCTGTTTCTGACCCTTCACAAGCCTTCAAGCAGAGAAAAATCTTCCTGGCTTATCCCTGTCCTTACTGTACCCATGCTACCAAGTGCAATGGGCATGAGAGAATCATAGAATCCTTATGGATGGAAAAGACTTTTAAGATCATTGAGTCCAACCACTAACCTTGACACTGCGAAGCTCATCACTAAACTAAACCATATCCCTCAGCATCTCTATGCATCTATTGAACAGCTCCAGGGATAGTGATTCCACCACCTCCCTGGGCAGCACCTTCCAAAGCTTAACAACCCTCTCAGTGAAAAAGTTCTTCCTAATGTCCAACCTAACATCCCCGGTGCAACTTGAACCAAGAGGAGGAAGGCTCTAGGAAATACACAATCCTCCCATGTCCCATGTGAAGGGAAAACCAAATCCTAGAGTCTTGGGTTTTCCAAGAAGAAGGTTAATTAGCCCTTTGTAGAACTAAAGGGATGGCTCTGACAACAGCATATGGGCAGGAGAAATGAGTCATAGGTAGAGAAGACTGACATAAGTTTCTTTGGGCCAGATTTAGATGACCTATACTGTTTTGTAACAAAGCAACTCCCCCCCACCCCCTCCACCCTCCTCCTGTCCTTCTCAATCTACAAGACAAACCAAAACCTAAAAGTCACTTCTTTTTTGTTCCCTGAGAAATTACAAGTACACAACATTATAGCAGTAAGCAGGTATTCTGCTATCAAATGTCAGTTTGGAGGAGTAAAGCTGTCTACCATATCTCAGGCAGAAAGTTCCAGGTGCCAGGTAACTTCTGACAACACAGACGTTGGTTTTTCTCTCCACCTCGACAAAGCTGCTGATGCAGGTTTTTTACAGTAACTGTAGGCTTTGACTTGCTTTCCTTTCACTGTGTTATGCTTTCTAATTTGAAAAGGCCTTAGCAGATTCAGTTACCAACACTGACAGATTTCACATGCTGTGAGTTTCTGCAGGGTTTTCTTTACAAAGCTGGACTGAATATCATCTAAATGGAAAAGAAAGAAAACCTCTGTGAGATATCCCACAAATTCCAGCACACAACACACGTGGAGTCATTGGAGAGAAACGATGCTAATCTAGCCAGTTTTGTTTCATATACTTCAAAGAATATTTATTCTGGTCTAAAAGCATTCTTAATTTATTTGTTATTAGGTAATGATAAACCTCCCATGGTCCACTGTGGAAAACAGCTTTTATTATAACCTAGGGAAGTGTAGCAAATAACCAACAGCAGCTATATGTTACCTGGATTCAAAGAACGTGGAAGGTTTCAGTTAGTTTTGACAGTAAAATTCTTGTGAATGCTTTGCTGCTAATACAACATGGATTGGACTTCTCCACTTTAGCTTTGCAGTTGCTTTGAATTCTCTCTCCATCCCCTCAAGAGCTCTCCAAATCTTATTGCACAGTAAAAACAAAGCTTACCAAGATTTTCATTTTAAGGTTCCTAAAGCACTGAACTACTAATTATCATGGCATGCAGAGCAGACAGCTCTGATTAAACTGCCAGCTTGGATTTGTAGACCATCCCATCTCCTTATTCATCATCTCTATATACACAACACTGGGAAAGCATCTTAAGATATAAATAGGCATAGATATGGTTGCATGCTGAATTATAAGTAACTGAATGAGTCCATTATCACATCCTTGGAGCATCCCAATTTTTCCCAGAACTACAACTCCGTTTTGGGTGTTATCTACCTCATTATGCACAGATTGGTTACTTTACATACTGGTTTGCACAGACCACACAACCCGAAAACAGTTAACTACAGTTTTGCAGAGAGAGTAATGGAAGCAGAGAGAGATGGGAGAGAGCAATATCTTCTTTTATCTAAAAGGCAGTGTTATTTATACTTTCCTACCTTTGTGTGAAGAACAAAGTGCTCACTTGGTACTCCTGTCACTCATATCTAGTGTTTTGCCTGCTGCAAGTCCACCTTAATACTGGAACCACAGCTGATGTACACCTGCAGCATGGATTAATGCCACAAAGCTACTGAACTATTTATGATTTTCCAGATCCACTTAGAACTTGTTCCCTTCCACCTTGGCTATGAGCCCACTGAACGGGAGACCAGCTAACTACAACTTTCACAATGGCAGAAGGCATTCTTACTGACAGCAGAATCAGTAAAATCAACAAGAACTGTTATCCCTTTACTATTGGCAGCCTTTTTGCAGAAAGCTATTAGTTGCATTTTCTATTCTTAACCTGATTGTTTTCCACAGCACTAGAAATTAGGGCATTGGCTTGCAGAGTCATGCCCTGATTGCTGAAATTAAGGGCAATTATGCAATGGAAAGAGGAAGTATAACAGGTCAGAAATTGTACATCTGCTTGAAATACAGGTGGTGAAGGTGCTGCTGTTACTGAGCTGAAAACATGAACTGAGGTCTAAAGCTCTGAAGCATCTGACAGTCTTGCTCAACAGACACAGGTTACAGCCACAGCCATTAGGATTCTTTGTCAAAGCACTGTCAAAGTTCAAAGGATTTTCTCTCTCTCTCTCTCCTACCTCCTCCCCTCTCCACCTTTTTCTTTCTTTATAGTATTTTCTAAGTCAAAAACCTCCATCTCCTTAGGAAAACACTTACCACCTTTTCTAGAGTAATGAAGAGTTTCAGCTGAAAGTTGGCAACCTTTCATGGACAATAAAACAGACTGTGTTATTTGTTCCTAATTTAGAACTTAAACACTTTGGTTGACAACATTGAGAATCTGGGAGCCACTGCCTCTCCCCAGATGTTTCTATCTAGATGCTGTAGACCTCAAACCCCAGTCCTGTGCTAAGCCAGTCAGACTTCAAGAAATCACCTGAAATCTGCAAACCACTGAGAGCTCCTTACAAAACAAAGCTTTCTAAGTGTGTACAATCCTGACCCCCCCAAACTCACTCATTCTGCATCATTTGGCATTTTAACATATTGGCACGTTAACCACCAAAAGTCTGGCCTGTGACTATGACTTCAAACTTGTATTTACAAAAGTAGAGATGCAGCAGCATATGGACCACCAGCTGGTGAAAAGTAGGAACGGTACTTAGAGGAGTTTGAGTCACTAAGTGAATCTTTATAAAGAAAGGGGGGGAAAAAAAGGCCATTTCTGTACACTCAAAAAGTTAGAGAGAAAAGCTTGGCTTCTTAGAACCAGAGTTGTTTGAAAAGACAACTACAACAAGGCCAGTACCCAGAAAGCACAAAATCTGGAGGCATTAAAGAAACTAGAAGCTATGTTGTTTATTAGAAGAGGTATATGCAAACAAGCTGTTTCCTGCTAAGGCTGTAAGAAATAGTACCACAGAGGGAGTGATGTGAGACAGTAAAAAAAAGGAGTGACGACAGTCTGTTCCTCTTAAACAGGAGGAATAAATCCCACTTGGAGCACGAGGGTGACACTGGGGGAAGTGTCTTTTTATTGAGGTCGAAACCACCTACACTCAAATGCAAAAGTCTCCAGCTTTTTTTCCCCACCTCTTCCTAGCCTTGCATCTTTTCCTCAGGAGCTTACCAGCCCTTCATATTCTGGAGGGATTCTCCTCATACTCCATCAACAGTTTCACCCCTTCCACTCCCCAAATGGTTACTTAGGTCTGCAGAATGTCAACTCCAGACGTTTACCACCACAGCAGCCTTTTGGGAGATTAATCAATTATTTAAGCTATCAAATCTGGAGCCTTCCCAGGAAGCAGTTCATTCTTTCTCATCCTGATTTCTACCCTCAGACTGTTATTTTTCACCACTGTTACTCCAGGTTGAAAATTCCCTGCCTAAGGTCATACAACCGTAACAAAGATCACATTTCTTCAAACTTCAGAGACTCAGGTTCAGTATTCTCCTCAATGCCAGTCCATTTTATCAACCTCGCTTCACCTAGCTCCCTTGAAGTCCAAGTGAGAGGAAACTCAGGTTTCATCACAGTCTGTAGCGCTGCTGACTGCTGCACTCCCCTCACCTGCACTCCCTGTCCAGTCCCGCTTCTTCATAGAATGTTAGAGTTGGAAGGGACCTTTAGACATCATCTAGTCCAACTCCCTTGCAGAAGCAGGTTCACCTAGATTAGGTCACAAAGGAACATGTCCAAGCAGGTCCTGAAGACCTCTAAGGAAGGAGCCTCCACAACCTCTCTGGGCAGCCTGTGCCTCACCTAAACATAAGAAAAAACTATTTTGCTGTTGAAGTGAAACTTTTTGTGTTCCAGCTTCATCCCATCACCCCTTGTCCTTTTGCTAGCTACTATAGAAAAAAAGTGCTGCCCCAAGCTCCTGACGCCCACCAGTTAGATATTTGTAAATGTTAATGAGCGCCCCCCTCAGTCTCCTCTTCTCCAAACTAAACAGCCCCAGGTCCCACAGCCTTTCCTCATAAGGAAGATGCTCCCTGATCATCTTGGTGTCTCTGCACCGGCCTCTCTGCAGCAGTTCCCTGTCCCTCTGGAGCTGGGGAGCCCAGCACTGGACACAGGACTCCAGATGAGGCCTCAGCAGGGCAGAGCAGGGGGGAGGAGAACCTCCCTTGACCTTGCATCCCAAGATGTCATAGGCCTTCTTGGCCATGAGGGCACATTGCTGACTCATGTTTAGCTTATTATCAATCAGGATACAGGAGTAGTTCCTGTGGCTTTCTCAGAGACACACAAGAAGAGGGAGTCTCTTGTGACTCCATCAATGCAGCTGTTAAACAGAAGCAGTCTTTCAATAACTGGGATCTTTCTGAAGACAGTAGTAAACAGAAAAAAAGATGTGTATATATATATATATATATTTGGCAAGGGGAAAGATTCATAGAGAAACTCTTTTTTTGTAATGGGAGATAAAGAGAAGGAAAGGCCTGTTCCTTCAAAAAATAGAATATTGTCTGGCAACTATTAAATAACAATATAACTAATTACCAAGATAATTATCTTCACGCTGGAGCACCAAACAGCTGAAATACAGAAGCTGTTGAGAGCACTTACTATAGTGAATTACTGAAATGCTTCTCATGATCTATTCTGCTGAATTAGGGTACTGAAAGAAGTGTGCCACATTATTTCTCTATTGAATCTTCCCCATGTGATTATTTATTATTAGATTTGTAAGTATGAATCAGACAGGAAGGTCAAGTTACTAATGATTCTAGAGCCTCATCAGCTGTACAGCATTATCTGCACTGTAAAGGTAGATACAGTGTTTACCTGCATAATAAGAGTGATGCAAGTGATCATTAAAGTACTTGAATATCAGTCACATTACCAAACCACTAGATGGGCATGCAAAGCATTGAAATTGTTAATGTTGCACTGGAGTTGTAATGTAAAGGAAATGTAAAGCATGCCTTTTTTTTGTCTGCCCTTCATTGAACAAAGAGAAAAAGCCTAGCAGAAAGAGAGAGAGAGAGATTTGAAGTCATTACTTTCTGCCTCTGCACCGTGTAGGTTTGTTTGTCCAACAAAGGAACATTTGCACTTCTAGATTTCATCCATGCCTCAGAAACCCTCTGTGGCTGCAGCAAGCACGATTGCCTTCTTGAATGAGGAGACTGAGAAAGGTTAATTTCCTTGAGGGGCTTCTGTCTGAGTCTAGAGAGCACGTGTAAGTTATTCACCTTAAGACAGAGGGCAAAGAACACAGAGCAATGGAACAAAGTTCTTTCTGCAGGAGCAGAATAACCATTTCTGAGATAAGCAGTTTCATTCAGCCAAGAAACAGAGACGAGTTCCAAAGCAGAAAATCCCTCAGCCAAATCACAGCAGACACGGTGCTGCCTCTTTCTCCATTTCACAAATGTTTTCAAAACTAATTGGTGACTAGTTTTTACCCTGTCACTGTTTCATCTCCACAGCACAGTAACATAGACCTCTTACGAGCAGGGATCCAGATACACAGTCTTTACTTTGTCTCCAGATACAAAGAATTCCCACAAAATCAATGTTACTCATTGCACAGGTACAGGCTCTTAACATCACCCAGGCAGGGGTAGGGGTTGGAAGGGGTTTCTAGAGATCATCCAGTTCAAGCCCTCTGCCATAGCAGGTCCCATCCAGGTCAGGTCACACAGGAACACATCCAGGCTGGTTTAGAAAACGTCCAGAGCAGGATCCTCCACACCCTCCTGGGCAGCCTGGCCCAGGGCTCCCTCATCTCAACAGTAGAGAATTTTTTTCTTGTGTTTAAAGGGAACTTTTTGTATTCCATCTTATGCTCATTACCCCTTGTCCTGTTACTAGAGACAATAGAAAAAAGTATCATCCCATCCTCCTGAGGTCCACCCTTGAAGTATTTATAAGAGTCAGTGACATTCCTCCTCAGTCTCCTCTTTTCTCAACTAAACAGCTCCAGGTCCCGCAGCTTTTCCTCATCAGGAAGATGCTCCAGTTCCCTGATCATCTTGGTGACCCTGCACTGGCCTCTCTGCAGCAGGTCCCTGTCCCTCTGCCCAGAACTGGACACAGGACTCCAGATGAGGCCTCAGCAGGGCAGAGCAGAGAGGTAGAATACTGAAAAAGCATCACTCCACACCTTCTTGGAAGCAAGGTACAACTATCAGCAGCTTTAAGAGCTAAATACACCACCAATCTGAGCAGACTCAATGGCATTCAGATCAAAATAGTTTCTACAGGTAATGTCTTTGATTTGTTCTAATGTTTTCCTGTGCATTAAAAAAGGTCAGCCAATGAGTCAAAACCATAGTGTGAGATGAAGGCAATTAACATGACTTCAGTTTCCACAGTGGGTTCCCCTCCCCTTCATGACATCTCTCAGCTTCAGAGAGAGAAGCCCAACTCTAACTACCATTTCTGTGCCCTTTTCAGCTCATGCTAATTGCTGTTGTCTAACGTCACAGCGTTGGGGCCTCTGCCCTATCATTCTCCCAGTGTTGTGCAGGCAGCAGCAGGAGAATTTCCTTTTGATTTATTCTTCTAATAGCTTCAGAGATGTCAGAATATCAGATTTGCCTGTTATCTAAAGCTTTCTTTGCAAATTCACATTGAATGAAAATGTAACTTCTCAGTCATTAATGCACTGAAAGAACTCATGGTAAAAGGAGGAGATGGATGGTTCAGAAACTTCTCCATTACATTTAAAAGCAAATCATCAGTGACAGAAGATAGGTGAAACTGGCAGCAGGAGAAATCAAAGGACTGATTGAGACATCAATCAAAGAGACTTTCAAGGCTTTTTCTTCTTGCATGGACCACTAGAGGAGGCATTCAGAGGGACATACAGAAGCAAAGAGAGTCTTCTGCTACATGGGAAAACGTGAGGTGTTTTTGCTGCCTGGTCACTGTTGGTGATATATTCTGCACCCAGACAGGAGGAGCAGGAGTGCAGCACTGTCAGTTGCCAGAGAGCTGCTGGTGCTGTAAGGTTACACCACACAGACCCTCCTTACAGGTCTAAAAGGCAAAGGTTAAGGAAACCAAGAGGGCTGTTTAGTAAGAAGAAATTTTGTACCCAAGCTGGAAATGTCTGTGCAGGAAAACTCTTGAAATAGCCAAGTTTAAGACATTCATTTGACCTCTTAAAACCAACCCAAATGCAAATAGATACTGCAGACATCTCAGAAGGGATTCAAGGTGCAAATGACTGCATGGATCTGACCTTTAATGTTCTCAGGTGTCAGTTTTCATCTGCAAAACGGGGATGAGGGAGAGCTCTTTCAACAGCCTAAAAAGTGAACATAGATTCATAGAATGGCAGGGTTGGAAGGGACCTTTAGAGATGCAGGTTCACCTAGATCAGGTCACATAGGAACATGTCCAGGTGGGTCTTAAAGACCTCCAAGGAAGGAGCTTCCACAACCCCTCTGGGCAACATGGATCAAGCATATAGAAAACTATGAGGCAGCTCCACAAAGTGCATGTCTAATTCAGTTATAGTGGGTGCAGATAGAACATGGGAGTTTATTGATTAGTGCTACAGCAGAGGAATACTCACATCTGCAGAACAGTCGCTGCACAATGGGTTAATGCTTGCTATTTGATGCTACACACCTTTAAAAGCTCATGAGCTACTCCAGTTTTCATTGGATAAGTATGCTGTTACATCACTTTCTGTGTAGGTCTGTACAAGTCAAACACTTGCTTTCCCCTGGAAAGCAATGATATGATTTACTTCAACTTTTTTTTTTTTATCTTGTTATCATTTTCTCCCATTCTCAGAAGCACTGTTTGGACTTCTGCATTTTGAAACTGCATTCTTCACATGGATCTCCCATATTTAGGTGCTGTGATTGTTCAAAGGACTCTCCAGCTGGGTAGCAAAACTGTTTGAGTGCTAATACAGTGATTGTAAAGAATGGGACATCAGTTCCCTTTTTAGAACATAAATCTTGGCAACTTTGAATGGAGTATATTCAACTGGGAACAAATGGACATTTTAAGCATGTAATTTAAAATAAAACATTCAGCACTTACATGAATAAGCTCAGCAACTGCAGCTCCTCCCACCCAGCATCTAGGAGCCTATGGGTGACAGTTCAAAGCTCACAGCCATCAGGCAGCCCACGAGAGCATCCCAGCTCAGGGTTCAGCAATGGGAAGCTTGCACTCCAGGTCTCCTTGCTGTAGTTGCAGTTTTCGTCTGTGCTTTTTAAGGCAGTCACTTTCCTTCCTTATTTGTGGCTCCCAGATGGACATCCTTAGCTTTTTTTTTCTAGTTTCTAAGAGGAAAAACAACTCAATTCAACTCTATTCAAGCACCAGGCTTGGGTACATTGTAAATATGTACATGTGCTTATACACACATCTGTTTCTAACTGCCACTGGAGTCTCTTTCTGAAATGCACTTTAAAAAGTTCTCCCTAAAAAACACAGCTTACACTCTGCAGTGCTAGTAATAAAGCTTATCTTTCCAACTGAGGAAAAAGACGAGAAAAAGAAGGAAAAGTCTTTGTGGTGTTGAAGAAAGTGATTTGCAGATGAGGCTGCTTTTCCTCACCAGTGAGTACCCTGTCTGCTTGTGGCATTTTGTTCTAGCAGAGAAGGTGTCGTGCATCCAATTAAAAAGATATTGAAGGAGACAAGACTGGAATGAGAATGAATGAGTGCTGCAGCTGCACTGAGAAGAGTTAGCTGAAAAGCACACAACTGGGAGAAATACTGCCTTCCTGCCCGTTCCTGAAGGCACAGACAGTGCTGATATTAAAGCACAAGAGCAAAACTGAATCATCTACTGCACGCTACAGACATGTCTGCTCTTTAGTCCAGTGTATTTGTTTTGAGTTCAGTGAAGAAATTTTACATCAACCAAAAAAGTAGGGATGTCCAGGCTTTGACTATGCAGGCCAGAGTCTCTTAACGGCATTGGAATTGAATCCATACCAGTGGTGCTCCCATCCAGGCCAACATAATTGGATCCCAGCAACTACCTCGGTTGTGCAATAAGAGGATTACATGGGAATCCCATGACAGGAAAGTTGCCACCCTCCCCTCAGTAGGGAAAAGGAGCTGTAAGCCTGGTAGAAGCAATTCAGACTGTCGGAGGAAAAAGCAAGAGGGAAACTAAAGACCAGCTGAGCTGTTCTGGAAGGTTGGGTCTGCTCAGTTACTCATAGGCTAGGCATGTCTACTTTGAAGGCTAGGGAAGAATTAGCCTTACAAAACTTTACACTAGAAATTGCAACGCAGGAATTCTCCAACACATGCAGTGCTTTGCTATCAAATCCTCTCCTGCCTTTGTCAGTTTTCACTCATAATGTTCTAAGTTACTGGAAAATTCTNATGGTGCTCCGTCTCTGTCTCCGTTTCTGTCCGTCCCTCCTCCTATTGTTTATGTTATGCCCTTATCTATGCTGGCATAAGCACCTCCTCTATCTCTGCCCCGTGCCAGACCTCTCACTTCCTCTTCACCCCTCGCATTACAATCCGAGATCTTCCGGATGCCTACTACACACTAGAAATTGCAACGCAGCAATTCTCCAACACATTCAGTGCTTTGCTATCAAATCCTCTCCTGCCTTTGTCAGTTTTCACTCATAATGTTCTAAGTTACTGGAAAATTCTGCAGGACCATTGGTTATAGTTCAGTTTTGGTTTTCTTTAAATAAAATGCTTTCTCTTGTTGGGCATTTTGGTCAAGTTTAATTCTGCCTTTGTCAACAACCTGAGACTAGACCATAGGGGAGAGGAAGGGTCTTGTAGACTTCTTAGAGAGGTTTAGAAATCCTCATCCTTGGAGATAGTAAAAATGGCACTGGGCAAGGGCCTAAGAACCCTGATGTAACTGATTCTGCTTTGAACAAGTGATTGAATCACACAACCTTCAGAAGCACTATCCAGCCTAATTTATTCTGTAATTCTACATACCCCCAGTTCAGGTCTTTTGTATACAGTAATTCTCATTGAAGGGAATTGGAGTTTAAGGGGCAAAATTCATATCAACCACAGACATATTTCATTGCAGTAGTTTTTCTTTTACATAAGTAAAAGGACAGAAGTATTTAATTTTTTCCCATCCAGCAGAGCAATTTCAGATAAACATCAAGCTTAATCAGTTATAATTATGTGGTTTTGCAACCCTATTTCATTTAAAGAAAAGTGTTTACCAAAACCAGACAATGTGTATCTTTTCAGAAATTGATGTGGCAAGTTCCCTGTTTTTCTTTAGCAAGTTTAAGCCGTGCACAAAGGCAGGCAGACACAAACAAACCCACATACTCACTTCTAGATATATACTGTGTTTGTAGCTTTGGTTGGTTAGGTGACTGATTCTGTGTTTGCACACACCAAGGTTAGATTTCTGTGTACCCTTATGCTCATGCATGAGATATTGTGTGCTGTTTTAGCTGATGTTCTCCCTCATCATTGTTAAGACAAAGAATGAAAAGTCCAATATTAGTAATGTAACTGGAGCCCTAGTAAAGCCAATGGAATGTTAAGGATATAGCTGAGAGCCAGAGTGTAAACCTGGTAAGCAAATACCAGAACACCTACAGAAAAGCTTCAAGCACTTGAGACATCAGCATATGGGTACCTAACAAAAGCAAAGTGATAACCCAATTGAATGCAATCTCTTTGGATGTCTTGTGGTCAGACTCGTAGCACTTCTATTGCAATCCTCTGTTGAGCACCACAGTAACTGAAGATTTGCAGGGAGCAGATAACTTTTTGGGCAGTGCTTTGCTGGCCAAATGCACTGCCTGGTTGCAGTTCAGAGCAGAGTCAAAGCAAAAAGCAGCAGGAAGGTCAGATGAATACTTTAGGCAGCACATTTTCACTGCAGGAGGTCTCAGCAAACAAAGAACTCATCTGGTCCCAAGATAGTGTTTGTAAATGAGATGAACTGAATGAAGGAAAGGAATGATCTCAGAAAAGTCTTTTCCAGGACTGTAGGAAACCAAAGGAAGAATGATGTGTTGGTACATTTTGTTGTCATAGGATCATTTTGTTTGGAAAAGACCATTAAGATCAAGTCCAACATTGAAACATCTCCCTGAACATCACATCTTTACATCTTTCAAATACTTTCCAGGATAGGGATTCTATCACTTTCCTGAGCAGCTTGTTCCACTACTTGACAATTCTTTCACCCATTTTATGCTAAACAAGGGTGATAAGTTTAGAAATATTTAGAAAAAATCTTCATGAAGCTTTTCTTGATCCAATATCTGTCCCTGGAGAAAAGCAAAGGTCAAGAGAGTGCTTATGATAACTAGATGGAGGGTGGGGATCAGCATTTGTCCAGCTTAATGGGATATATTAACTGATCCAATTTGAGAGCTGTTTTCTAGATCTGAGGGGCTTTAGAGAAAATAGCTATGAATAAAATGAAGAACAGTCAGCAGGAACAAACCTGGATCCTCAGAGACAAGACTGGTCTGGTCACCCACCTCTGTGTCCATCTATTCCGGCCAAGTATAGGAAATGGTCATAACATTAAATGCCCAAAATGCATTTGAAAGACAAAAAGTCTCCTTGCTCCTGCTCAGCATAGTGCTTCACTGCCCTGTCCCATCTCCAATACCACCATCTCTCCTAGACAATTCCCAGCATGCTCCCCAGTCCCTGAGCACACTCACGTGCTCAGGATGCATTTACATGGGAGAGGACAAAACCCTCTACTTGAGAGCCACTGCACAGAGGTAAATGGTTTTCCAGTTGACAGAAAAGGACTGCTGCTGCTGCTGGTATAACACTTGTTATACCACTGTTTCTGAAAAGCTAGCTAAGCCAAAGACTACATTTCCCATGAACATATAGAAATCTTTTCTCAGAGACTAAATGGAACAAACTTGTAGCATTTTCTTGCATAAAACATGTCAAGATGTACATCTCAGCCCATTAACCACCACTAAATGCTCAATGAAATGGCACTTTGTACTGAATTGTGCAGAATGGTTTTTATTGAGCATAATTACTCAACAGGAAGCACTGAGCATAATTAATCTTAGTGTGCAACTCTTTTAACTTAGTTGATCTAGTACTTCAAAATAATGTGGTTACTCTTTGATTAATTTTCTGCTCTTCCATTTATGAAAGTGGATAGTCTGCATTTTCTCCAATTATTCAAATAAACATCAAATGCTTCTAAACACTGAATCTGAAAATGTCTAAATGTTGCAGTAATAGGTACGCTGTAAATACATAGATTAGCTGCAGCTTAAAGCTAAGGAGAAAATTAATTGATTTGTGGCATGCAGTTGTATATAATTGGGCTTTACTTGGAACTGAACAGTGACACTCTTTATATTGACACAAACACCTTTTCCAGTCACTTCTGCTACCACTAAGGCACTGTCACTATTACCAATAGACAGAGGACGGTCATGTTTAAGACAGAGATGTGAATAGTGTGGTTCCAGGCACCATTTTTACGTGCCTGATGCTGCAAAATAAAACAACAATAAAAAAAAGAGAACCCCTATCAAACTGTCCACACCTACCCAGAACAGATTATTACTTGTACAAGAATCCCTCAAAGTCTTTTGCTTTGATTCCATTACCCACACGTGCAGGCAAGAACTGTGCCAACTCAAGGCTATGAAACAGCCTGTGCAAAGTGGGAAATGATTAAATATGGTGAACTGAATGCACTGCCAATCAATAGGTCTCCCAGTACAGTGTAATCAGCCTCTCCATCACTGTGCCTCCTTACCCTCTTCTCACTTCAAGTTTTTCACGTGAATTTCAGTTTATAAGCCAAAGGCTCCAATCTCTTCCTGAAAAGATCTTAGAGTAACTCTCATTGACTGAGTATTGTGAGGAAACCTTAAAATCCCTGCTTACGATCCCATAACCCCAGTCAGCATATTTTAGATCTCTTTGGAGGAGGCAAATCTTTAGTATGAATTTTGTTTAACGAAGACTCATTTTCAATCTATGACCTCACAGAAGTGTCATTTTCCCCAACATGCAAAGTTGAACAACATTTTCAGTCTGTGAACACCCCAGCAGTGGACTCAACCTACAAGAGGAAAGCAGGTTATTTTGTTGTAGCCCTATATTAACACCTACCAGAGGCCAAGTGTGTCATCGAAAAGAAGCCATAAGAAAGATTAGAAATCAACCTAAAAAAAAAAAAAACAAACAAAAAGATAAATTAAATATCACAGGCATTGATGAGAAGGAGAATTGTGTCCTTGAGTCCAGCAGGCAATGGTATAGCTCAGAGCAGACAGGTACAACTATCTACCACTAGAATTTTGAACCTACACTGTTGGAGTTCACTTTATTGCTGAATAGCAATGAGCCAGCAATGTGCCCTCATGGCCAAGAAGTCAATGGCAGCCTGGGATGCATCAAGAAGAGTGTGGGAAGCAGGTCGAAGGAGGCTCTGCTTCCCCTCTCCTCTGCCCTGCTGAGGCCTCATTTGAGTCCTGTGGCCAGTGCTGGGCTCCCCAGCTCCAGAGGGACAGGGAACTGCTGGAGAGAGGCCAGTGCAGGGACACCAAGATGATCAAGGGACTGGAGCGACTTCCTGATGAGGAAAGGCTGCGGGACCTGGGGCTGTTTAGTCTAGAGAAGATTGAGGGGAGATCTCATTAATAGTTACAAATATCTAAATGGCGGGTGTCAGGAGGTTGGGGCAGCACTTTTCTCTGTTGTATCTGGTGACAGGACAAGGGGTGATGGGATGAAGCTGGAACACAAAAAGTGCCAGAAAAGTTCCATTAACAGAAAGTTCCAACATAAGAGTAAACTCTTTCCCTGTTGAGGTGAGGGAGCCCTGGCCCAGGCTGCCCAGGGAGGGTGTGGAGGCTCCTTCCTTGGAGGTCTCCAAGACCTGCCTGGACACATTCCTGTGTGACCTGATCGAGGTGGGACCTGCTTTGGCAGGGGGGTTGGACTGGATGAGTTCTAAAGGTTTCTTCCAACCCTGCCATTCTGTGATTCTCTGAAGGCAGAGCACATAACAACCAAGAAGGTCACAACACCACATTTTTTTTCAAGGTTATTTTGTGCAGCTCATGAGAATACATGAGAAGATGAAACTTTTTCCTTAGGTCTGGAAGGGTTTCAGCCACACAGAAAGTATCTTCAAGGTAGAAAAAAAAATCTCTCAGATTTCTCTTACTGTTAACTGGGGAGCATTACTGTTACTGATGAAATCCTTTTCACTTCACTGCCACCTCCTCAGGCCTGCCTGCAAAGCATGGCAAAACTTGAGACACCTGGGGAGAGGAGCACATCAGCATTGTGCAAAGAATTTAAGGGGGCAGGAGGATCTTAGCTCCCATTCTGGCTCTGACACCAGGCTTTGAGCACTCTCAACTTCACTGGGAGACAGGATGCATTTTAAAACCACTTTACATTGTTGTTGTGGTAATAAAGGCTCTCTGAAGTTGGAAGCAGTAAACATTTATATCATTCACTTGGAGAACACAGGAATCAGTGTCAACCACAGTGATCAGCATATCCTTGATAAAAACCTTCCAAAATAACTATCTGATCTTTATTGAAATTATGAAACTACTTTAGTGACAGTAAAAAACATCCAGAGTTCAAACAGGAGAGATCAGTCTCTCTAGAGCAGAAACAGAGCAGAAGTGTTCTTCACCCTCACATAACTCTCAGTCAGCTCCTTCCCCATGTGCCCTGTCCTGACCTGCTCCTTATTGCCAAGTAGCTCTGGCTGCCTCCTCTCCACCGTCCCCATCTTGTTTTTAAGTAGAAAAGGGTATGAATGAGCTGAGAGGGAGATTAATACCATAAATTATGGGGCAGAATAGGTATAAAACAAATAAGCATAAACTGAGCAGACATGCGTTTAGTATTGCAATTGAAAGATTGTTTGTAATCATAAAAATGGAGCTAAAGACTAAAACTAACTTAAAGTTAAGAAAAACCTTGCTTAGTTGATTAAATGAAAACATGATGGTAGGGAACACATCCCTGTGGCCCAAAGTATTTATTTCAATCTTGTATTAGCATACGATTTGTGAAACTTGGTTTTAACTGTTTCTCTGTGTCTTGTTGCCTGTTTAGATTGTGTGTAAGATTTGAGGTGAGAAGCCAGAGCTTCTCAGGGGAAAGGGATAAGTTGCAGCAGCCAAACACCATTATGTGGCTGATAATTTAGCACACAGAGAGATGAACCATGTAGCCCAGAGGCTATTCACACCACATGACAAAAGGAAGTAGATCTGCTATAACTTCAAGCATGATCTTTCTTTACCCTGAACAATGAAGGAGAGGGAGATTAGGGAAATAATCCATTTACCTTTCACATTGGCAGCAGTATCCATGTAATTGACTCTTGAGGGTCCATTACACATCTATGCATCTGTGCCTCATTCATGTAAAACAACAGGTTAGAAGGTGCTCATAATTTGGGATTGTAATATTTGCCTCCTTACAGCAATTCCCCAAAGTTAAAGCCTTACGTTCACCATGATGGTGAAGACTGGAAAACTGAAGAAGCCCACTTACAGTCTGCAGATACTGCCTATGATATTGGATGTGGTTTGCAAAATAAAAGAACGAAGCATGCACTGCTAGACTCTGATAGAGACAGATATAATTTGCTGCTTAGTGATTACAAACTACTCTCCTGTCTGAAAGTCAGGTAAACACACCATTCTGTATTCATTTTTAATAGCAGCAACGTACTCATTCACTGCCTAACACACCAGTGCTAATTTGGCCCAAAGACTGTGTTTGCAGCCTGTTCACTGCAATGCATATCTGAAAGTGTTCAGTGTAGCTCATTTATCATTTGCATACACCCAAAGTACTTCAGGGACACTGCAGAGAAACATCAACACTGCATCTATCTTGTTAAATACAGAGGTTTGTACATACACACATGTACAAAGGGAAGAAACCCAAATGATTTGGCTTTAAACCTTCACATCTGACATTTACCTCAAGTGTTTTCTCTCTGCCATCAACACTGCAGTATCAAAAACACAGACTTCATCCTAACCTTAAGCACCCCAATTCAAATGCAACTTTTCATCTACAGTAGCATATTGGAGTATTTCACACCAAATGCTTCTTCAATGTAGAGTCCTTATTCCAAGACTACAGATATTGAAAATATCTCTACCTCAGATTGCTCTAATTACTTCCAGTCACATTAAATAAGTAGAGGAACAAAACCTAAAGGCATAACATAATCTATATTTTTAAGGCAGCATGAAATCTCATTAGCCAAAAGCTTACCTGGTACTAATTATAAATAATTCAAATGATGTTCAATAACATTAGTCCTGAGAGCTGAGGGTTCAGCCTAAGCTTTCTCACCAGGGAACCTTCAGGTTAGATGTTGCTGGTTATGTCAGACTCCAAGAGGATAAAGGTCTGTTCTTTAGAGGGAAAGAAGCAGTGAGTGAGCTCCATCAGTCACTCCTTTCCCATTTTGCTGAGAGTAGATGAGGCAACAGGTGTCCCAGGCAAAAAACACTTCAGCTGTGGTATACAAGGAGGCACAAATACCTAGCAAATTGTTGGAGAAAGGAGTGTGTGGGCTTTTTCTGTCGGTGTGTGTTATCTCCCATTATTTAACCTTTCTGCTTCAGCCCAGACTCTCCAAATGGGGATTCCTCAGACCTTTTCCCATCTCTGCTCACCTGCAGCAGCAACTCCCTGTGTGGTGTGGAGAACCTTCTCAGGAACTGTGTGTCAGGCATCTGTCTCTGGATGCTTCCCAAATCCTAGGTGTACGTCTCAAGGAGGGGAAGGTGGAAGTGAGCTTCCTTTCCTTGGACTCAGTCCCTGTAGTCGGCCTGCACCAAGTAACCTGCAAGTCAGAGCCTCCCAGCAAAGCACTCTTATGCTCCCTTGCTACTACCAGTCTGATGATTTAGTAGCCACATGTGCTGCTGGAAACATGTCCCAGAGGGCTTGGTCTGTCTTCTAGCTCTGCAGCACTTGTAGTTGCTCACCTGCTTGCTCCTTCTTTTTCTTTAGTGGGCTACCCATGTGTTTCCACCTTCTGAATTAGTGAGATTGTCTATTTTAACTAGGAGCTGTTCTATTTCATATTTATATTTAAACTCAGTTTCTAGCAAAGAGAACAAGTTGTTCAGTATCTATTATTCTGTGCTGCAGTAGACACATTAATTTTAGAGTACATTATTTCCATTAACACACAAGGAAGGTTTGTTTCTTTATTCGTTTATGTGGTATTTGTCACACACTAGCAAGCCTGAACAGAATGAGTGGCTATAAGAAAAAGATAATCTCTACATCATTAAGTGGGCTCAATAAATCCAGACATCTGTATTTGCTTTGCATCTGCCTTTCCTGTTTCACTTTTATTACTCATTTACCTTGTCAGGTCCAAATGAACAGAAAAGTGTTGGAATACAGGCAAAAGAAATGCTACTTACCATAAAATAAGGAAACTATTATTTATAGAAGTCTAGAGAGGCCTCATCTCAGTTTAAGTCCTTATTCTGACTTTTACTGCCATCATTCAACCTGATTTGAAGGAGGGAAATGCAGCTGGAGCATATTGTTAATTGTAATCAGATTGACATGAACTTGGTAAGCATTCCTTCAGCAAATTACCCACCTCTAAAAAACTGCAGAGTTGGAAAGAACCTGAGATTGAACAGCACTGAACAGAGGAGTTCAGAGAGCAAGACTTGTCTGAAATGAAGAATGTTTTCACATCAGGATGCAAAACCCTTGCAAATGGAAATGTTTTTACTTTTCATTGCTCTCAATGAAGTATTTAGCAAAGGCAGAAATGGCCACACAGCTTTCTACAAGCTGTGCAAAATCCATATTCGTTCTACTGATCTAGTCCCACACTTAATACTGATAGTCAATGTAGTAATTCTTTTAAGCCAGAAAAGTGCAGCACTAACCTAACACATCACTAGCCAGGGTTAAAGTTTTTTTCTTCCTCTTTCTTTCCCAATTTACCTTTTCTGTAGCCTTATCTCAGTCTAATTGTCCAAGACAAACAGTTTGGTTGAAATATTCCTGAAATATGTTGGAAAAGAAAGACAATGAAAAGGGGAGAAATATCAGAATATTCTAACATATGAGTTCATTTGTTAACTCAGGTCTGGTAAACATGAGATGATAGAGCTTATCATCCAACCTAGATTGGTCTTCAGGAGTGAAAAGATAGCAGCTCATGGCTTTGCCAGGGTATAGTACATAATCTATTAGTAGACAACCACATAAGAGCATAAAGATCTTGTCATACCACAAGACAGAAGCGTTAAGTGTTACCTTTGGCCACAGTTCTGGCCAGAGGATTTCTTCTCCGATTTCTTAACCCCACATTTCCAATGGGTCTTAAACATTAACTTCCTCACAGCAAAAATTCATCTTAAAGTATCAAAATACACCTTTGAGACACATCCTATGGAAAAGAAATTGTGGCTCTTTGTTGCTAGACTCTCATAGAGCTCTCCCGTCACGTCTCAGTGATGCAGTCAGAGGACAAGTCTGAGCCCACACCCTTCTACTCTCTTGTTATCCAAACAGTTTAGCATGCTTGTATTCCCAGGAGTGCAAGAACTGCCATTCCTGTTGCTCTTGAACGTAGTGAGGGGAAAAAGAGAATAAGATTTTGCATTCCCTTTCCATCTTGTTCATTCAAGGGTCCATAGGGAGCAGAGGAACTCTCTTATGAGAAAAAGGCCAAGAAATACAGATAGCATGTTTTGGCCTTCCTGCCAAGATGTCTGGAGCTGTTAAAAGTAGATTACATGAAAACAAGACAAGAACAAGACACTGGGCGTTAGACCATGAAAGGGTGTCACTTCACAGCAAGGAGCTACTTGCCAGTCAGAAGTTCAGAGATGATTCTGAAATAAACTTTGCGAAGGAGGAAGAAAAAAAGGCTGTCAGAACAAGTTCTGAAGACCTTAACTGGATATTCCTGGGAAGCATTCAAGAAGATTTCCTCATACAAAGTTGTAAAACAAGTGCCAGGATCAAGCCCAAGCCTTCCAGTACCAATGAAAGGTGCAACTGCCTTCCAAAGGAGAATGGATAGATTGACAGAACACGAGTAGCTGCTGGTGAAACAAACAGCAAGATTCACTGTTTAGCTATGAGCAGAGGTGGAGAAATAGAGAAAAATACATTATAAAAAAATCTGGAGTCTGAATACCTGGAGAACATTCATCAGTTGTGATGGGACAGTGGTGAGCAGCCTCTGGGGAGATTCAAGGTTGTCACATTTCCTGCAGAAGAGGTACTTTTCATACAGATGAGAAATCTCAGACCTTTCTGTGATCTTGTGCTGTACCTATGCAATACCAGGTCATGGGAAAGTTACACTTTTCTTTTTATACTTCTCATTATGCAGAGGAAGTCACAGAGATTTTAGGGATGAGCAATCCCTAAAGGGGAATGGAAGTAGCCCTTCAACTCCCAAAATTCTCTTTCTTTAAAGCAGAAAGAAATCCTAAACTGTTTTGAATCAACTAGCTAGCACTCGAGGACTCACTGTTCTCACACCTGAGTTACCTCAAACATGGCCATAGGATCATTCAACTTCAGCACTTCTTTCTCCTCCAAACACTTCTTCTCTCACCTCATGTTCCTAGGGGTTCTTAGCAGCCTCTAACATTATTAAGTAGTCACCAGCTTCTGCAAATACCATCCAGCTGGTTGGGATTGGGGAGGACTGCTCACCTGCTAATGAAATGCTACCCAAGCCCTTCCTTAGCTGAGTTGTGGTGTCTGTTGATTAGGCATGATGCTTTCCCCAGTTCAAAGTCCAGTAAAGTAGCTATTTTACCTAGGGATGACCCTTTAATTTACCCTACTTTAATCCAATATCTTCTATGCTTGTAGAAGCCAAGAAGCTGCAAGTTTGGTCTGGAGCTGACAGGAGCCTGAAGCTGGTATTTTGCAGAGACGAACCCTATCACTCAGCTGTTAAGCAGTAGCACAATTCTGGCAAAGCAGATGATTATTTTAGCAGAGACTGTGGGAAAGTTAGAAGATCCAGAATTAGGAGAGTGAAGGCTTCTTTGACCTCTGTAGCCCTAGAAGGATTGGCACAGGGCTACGTGATACTCTTCCAAGTCCTTCCGAACCAACCCAGAGCATTGGGATACATCAGGGAGGTATTACAGTGCTATCCTTCAGCTGCGATGGGAGTTTGATTCTAATTGCTTGTGGTCAGTAAAGCTTACACAGGTAGGAACTGGATCACCACCTCTCTCAGCCACATTATAGTATTGCAAATTCTGCTTCCCTGGCTTCCTGTACATGTTTTTGTGTTATTTGTGGGGATCAACTACCAGATGAGACCTTCTGGTTTCCATGTTTGTACCGTAACAAATTAACACTGTTCCAAACCTCAGGTCTAATTAGCCATCAGTTGCACTTGGCAGCCAAATCCAAAGGAATGTATGAAAACCTCAATTATTTGCACAGCCGAGTTAGCATCGGTGTACTGCACCTAAAGTCAGGCATGTCTGCTCTTCTGGTATCTGAGGCAAATCATATTCTGAGAACAAAAGATAGACATTGTCTTGCCTTGAGGAGAGATCTCTAGGTTCAGGGGAGAATTTCAGATCACCTGAATGGCCATAAGTGGTGGATATATGCTGTCATCACTGTTGAAAAAGAGATCACAGCTGCTGTGCTCTGTGCTAACACTGTACTGCCTGTCCCTATGGGTTAGATGGATGTAAAGTACTGTGAATAGGTTGAGCTCATCCATGGACTTGAGCCGTATGCCTTGCAGAGGGATCACAGCAGTGATTGGGGAGCCTGGCTGCTACATAGCTCAGTATCTGCCCAACCTCCCAGGGCACTCCAGAATCCCAAATGTAGGTGTCTATAAGACTGGTTAGAGAGAATAACCTTTCTCTAGTCATGTCTTGAAAACAAGACCTACCATTCAGGGCTTTTAATTCCATCTGGACACGTTCCTGTGTGACCTGATCTAGGTGGGACCTGCTTCTGCAGGGGGGTTGGACTGGATGAGCTCTAAAGGTCTCTTCCAACTCCCACCATTCTGTGATGCTATGATTCTAATCCGTGATGTCCTCCCTTTGAGAGGTGTACTCTATATCACTGAATTTTCACCACTCCACATTTATACCTCTCTAGTTTTAAAAGTATCCATTAGTTTGCTGTTATCATGGTTAGACACTGTCTAACACTGACTACAGCAGTCTCGTGCCTGTGACTCACTGATGTACATCTGGATGAAGACTGTGACTGCTTTCTGCACCGTGGTCCTGGCAAAAGAAAGTATGAAGCAGCACATGACAGGAGTTAGCCAAGCAGTAATAAGACTCACCTGAACATATACATTTTTTAATTGCTAAATGAGACATGTTCCCCAACAGCTAATATTGTTTTTAAGGAGATAATTCATTCCATTCATAATAGGTTTAATTGTGCTCTGATTGCTCGCACCTGGCAATTTTGGTTTGAAGCATTTATTCTTCCTTTTTTTTTTCCCCTCCAATGCACTTTCAAAGCACAGAATGGGCCTTGTGCCAGGTATAGTATAGGATTCGAGCCCTGAAATAAATGGAATGGGATTTGCAGTGCCAGCTCTAGGCATAGACAAAGTATGCAGTTGCTGGGGCATCTGTATGCTTTGCCTCTGCCAGAGATCTGCCACTGCGACTGCCAAAGGAAAAGATGCTGTGAGTAAGCTAAAAACTCTTGCTCATGCCTCTTGCAGAAGCAGCAGTCATGGCCCCTTGCTCTGGCACAAGCAGGAGCACCATGCCTGCTTCTTCATCCAGCGTTGCTGTCACCCCTGGCAGTGCTCAGTCATGGGGTGGGCAAACTCTGTGTTGCCGTTACCTCTGAGCCTGTCCTGGTTCCTGCAATATTCAGAATTCAGCCTTTGCATTGAGATTTGTCTGGTTTAAAATCCCAATATTCAGAATTCAGCCTTTGCATTGAGATTTGTCTGGTTTAAAATCCAACTCAAGATAATGAAATCATTTTCAAATCTCCCCCTTGGCTAATCTGAAATGTAACCCCAGCCATTGGGACATTTGAAGTACGTCTCAAGGACAGTCATCTCTTAGATATAATACCCTCCACTCAAGTGACCTCGCCACAACGTTCCTCTTATTTTCTCTTTACCATATTGCTCGAAGTCAGTCTCATCCTGATAAAAGGATTCATATACTGCAGGCTGTTCTCCCCAAATCCTGAGAGATTTCCTTTCCCTCAATGAACTCATGCTTTAAATGGATGAGAGACGAAGAGAGTAGGAAAACAAGTCAAGTGACAGCGAAAGGAGCTGGTTTTCTCTACATTGGGAGCCACATTGTTTTCTTGACATACCCCAGAGTCCAATGTAACGATGCCTAGCATAGATAAGTGTCTTCAAAATGAATGTAGTAAACCCTAAGACAACAGAAAATCTGTCCTTTATGATGGAAGACACATAAAATGAGCAAGAATCAATTTCAAATAGCCCCAAAGCGCGAGATGGTGTGAGAGGAGCTGTATGGATGTACAAGGGATAAAATCCATGCCAGGCAATTGCACTGAGTTATTTCATCAGGGGTACAGTCAGTGATGAATAACTTTTTCACTAAGAGCAGAATTTAGCAAAAATAATCTAAATCTTTGGTGGCAGCAAGGAGAGGAAGACTCCACTGGGTTTCTGAGGAGACAAAGAGAAACAATTTCTGAACTGAAATGTGATCTCTCTCTGTTTTTAATTAATTCCTTATTCTAACCTACCGAACCATAACATGAAAATAGCTCAGATTATACTCTAGGGCAGTTGTTTACATGCATATTTACCAATTCTCCAGTACAGCAGGTTTCTGAAACAGATCACCCAATGCTTCATTTCCTCAGCAAAAGGAATGTCGGGATCTATTCACAGCGAAAGCACTCGTGCTCTTCAGCGGTAAAAGATAAGGGTTATACAGACAAGCTAGAAGCAAAGTCTGAAGAGATGTAAAATACTCATCATTTCTATTGATTTTAAGCTGCCTGGAAGCGTCTCATGGGAATGTTTCTCTAGATATTATCTCTGCAATCATAGTATTCTCAATTGAAAATACAACTGCTGTGTTGCAGTGCATTTGTGTTGTAAACACTTGAAAGCGTTGGACTGATAAATGCATAGCTAGCAGAGATCAAATGACAAATTCATTAGCTGCGTGAGGTCCTGAAAGGCAGAGCTGGCTTTCTCAAGGAGATTCCTGCCATTTCTGGCTCCCATCATTGCCTGTATTGAGCTGATGCCTGATTCTGTTCTCCCACAAGTACCAATTGACTTGAATGTTGCTGAACACTGAGTACAGTAATATTTGGAAGGGCTGAGATCCATTGTTAGGACAAATCTATTGACAATTGCTGTTTTAGGAGAAAGCAATATAGGAGAAAAAGGCATTTAGGAACTTGGACATTTTGGAACAGTTATGTGCAGTTACAGGCAACCAGACACTCCCATCTTCTAAGCTGCTTTCTATCTGTTACTCTCATTGGAAGGCTGTTCCAGAATCATGCTTTTCCATCATTAGAAGTCTTTTAATTTCCAGAAGAAAATACAATCACGACCAGTTTTTCTCACTTTCTTCTTAAGCCATTGTTTTTTCTTAGAGGAAATAACCTCCCCCCACACACACACACTCCTGGTATGTTCAGTGGCAGCCATGTCCCCACTCAGTCTTTCTTTTCTTGGCCTGATCTGGACCAGCTTTGCCTTACAGTCTGGATTTTTTTTTTTTTTAGAGATGCCTCTTAAGTCTCAGGAAAACCCTTAACCATGCATCTCTCTGAAGCTGAATCCCTGTCTTGAAAACAGGTGACTGGGATTCTGTATAGCATTCCTGGAGAGACATCACTGCCCTCTTTCCCACGTGCCACCACTTAGCCCTCTTGCTGAAACACCTCACATGATAGTTTACTGCAGCTGCTTAGCAAATAGGCCTTTAGCCTCTGTGTTCAGTGAGTAAATGAAAGTTATTGAGCTATCAGATATAATTTAGGGCATCTCCTTGGGGTGAAAGGAGTATATCTCAGTCTTAAGTGTTAGCTTTATTCTAGTTACCCTGTAAAAGCTGTGCCATTTTAAAGGGATGTCTTGTGATTATTAGCTCTTTCAGATCCTCTGGAGGCACCAGACATGGGTTGCTGGAACCCTGCAAGCACAGACCAGTCTTTTCACAAAAAAGCTGCTGTTCTCAGTAAAGTTAATCCTATTCTATATTCAGGATGGTTTTAGTCACACATTTACATGCCTACGTAAAAACATCACAGCAGATTTTGGAAAAGGTACGAAATAGAAATACAAGCACAGTTGATGTCTGCAGTAAATACATCTGTATATTTAGAAAAGTCCTCTTACATAGTCCATCCCTAGATGACAAAATGAGTCAGTGATTAGCCAAAGCTCCCAAACTTAGAGGCACCAAGGAAGATTGGAGAAAAACAGAGACAAGGGGGAATGACACTGGTAATAAAGGACTTAGAAGGCAGCTTTTAATGAATTACTAATTTATGTGGCTGACACTTTAAGCATCCTAATATTGATTATCAGGAAACCACAACATCTTTGCAAATTTGTCTCATTAAGATTGATAAAAATTCACCTCTAGACACAGAAGTCTTCTTGGCCAAATGATTCCTTCCAGCTATGCCATAATGTTCTCCATGTTGAAACAAAGCTTTAAGTATATTCAGAGAGGGCAGCTGGAGATTGCCTGAAATCAGGTAGAGGGGTAATGAATCATGCTGGACTAATTATATTAGAAACAACACTTATTCAGCCAGGTGAAGACAAGAACCCTAGAGAAACAGAGGAAAGGACAGATCAGTCTGATATTTGTTTTCTTGTGTGTGGAAAACCATTCCTCATACAAACTGAGTTCTGCCATTATACAAAAAACCATAAAATAAATGCGTCCTGTAAGCTGGATGTCATCACTGACACCACTGGAGAACCACTACTGATACTGAAACTACATGAGACATATAAAACATATAAGCAAGTATAGGTCTACTGGGAAATGTCTACAGGCAACTAATATATTTTGGCACCTATACAATGCATTTATAGCTGTTGCTTCCCACAGGAAATAACAAAAGGCATTTAAACAGCATACAAAACTATCATCTGTCATTTAATTGCATTGCACAGGTGATCTATAACCCTGAGAAGGGTGAACTGTTTATTCTTTAGCAGTAGGTTAGAAGCTGCAAGAGAGTAAAGCTAGTTAATGCTTTTCACAATATGCAGATGATCATCTTCCCAAGTAAGAGACTCAAAATGAACTATTATTAAGAATTTATGATTATTTCCATCAGACATGGAATGACTAATTCCTATCATATTTGTCTGTAGTTGCAGGAGGGAGTGTTTCTGCACCTGTTTCTCTTCCTCCAAATCTAATCATCAGTAAAATTGTACTCAGCCAGCTGTTAAATTTCAGATCACTTAGTATACTTCATGCATTTAAAGACTGACAAATTAGCAAGTCATATAGCCACGATAAAATGCCACAGGGATACCAAGCCACACAATTCAAAAGCACCTTTAAAATAGCATCATAGCTGTTTAACAGACATATTCATTTGGCAACTAAATCTCACATCAGTTCGACCTCAGTTAAGCCTGAAAAAAAACTTCCTCCCTAAATCTTCTTGGTAGGTGAAGCTTTCTGTCGTATCTGGCTTCCCCATGGAAATGGTTTTTCACCTTCAGAACTGCAGCAGCTGATGCACCAAAAGGAACTAGTGGCCACACCAGAAACACATGAGATGAGGATTGCACAGGTGGGCAAATCTGGAGGTGAAGAGAAGCCATGGCAGGAGATTGTTATAATAGTGGGGCAGAAAAACACAAGACATGAGATGAGGGAAAAGTGTTGATTTTTGTGCCTGGTCAGAAAGATACTGACTGGTACCCAATTAGCTTTATTCCAGTGAAACATCCTCTCCTAAAATGTGCTAAACTGAACTGACAGAGCAACATCTCTATTCCTGTACTATTCAGGCTAGATATGAGAAGGAATTTCTTTCAGGCATTTCTTTCAGGGTTGTGAGGCATTGGAAGGGGCTGCCCAGGGAGGTGCTGGAGTCACCGTCCCTGGAGGGGTTGCAGAGATGGATGGATGTTGAACTGAGGGAAATGGGCTGGTGGCTGATAGGGCTGGGGCAAAGGCTGGGTTCCATGAGCTTAAAGCTCTCTTTCATCTGAAACCATTCTATGATTAACTTCACTGATAGTAGTTGCACTCATCTTCCTCCCTTTTCTGTTCAATAGACATTCCCAGCCTCCCTATATTTCCAGATACTCCATTAGCACCCATGTCCATGCTGTGAAGCTACTGGTCAAATCCCTGTAAATTACCCTAACTGAGGGGTTGGCACATTTCCATGGGACCCTGTTTTTCAGTTGGGGAATTGTATTCAAAATATTCATTATGATATGTTGTTGCAGTCACTGCAGCAGTTTCATATTATTTAATGCTGTGGTCATAGATCTGGGAAACTCCAGGAATAGAACTGCCACCCTCTCACTAAAAAAAAAATGGATTGTTTGACATTTTTATTTGCTCCAGCCTTTGTTCCATGGAGATGACATCCAGTTACCTACATTGGCATGACTGGTGGGAAAGTAGCTAACAAGTGCAGCTGACAGCATCTCGCAAGTGTGTGATGCTAAATCAGCATCACTGCCACGTGCCCCTTCTATGAGGCTGAGATGTGGAGATAGAGTCGTGACAGTATGTTCCAGGGTGTCCCTGCTGTTCTTCCAGCTTGCTTTGTCATCTAGGGTTATTGGTGTTTAGAAAAGCATGCCCTTAAAATAGCTGCATGGTTCCAATAGAAGCAAAAATAGTGGTTCTTGGTGCATGACTTCTTTACACTGGGGTAAAATAGGGCTAAATTGGGCAAGTACAGAAATCGTAATAGCACAACCCAGTCTAAAGGTGACTTTCAAATCCCCTTCAGGTCTCCAAGAGCACTGAGTTTAAGCTGAAATCTGAGCAGAACACCTTCTTTCCTGCTCTACAGAAAACCCTCTTCCCTTTAACAGATGGAAGATTTGGGTTGGCTTTTTCTTAGAGACTGCTAAAGTCCATTCACTAAGTCTTCTGCTCACAGGTGGCACAACCATGACATTCTACAGCTTCTGCAAAACATCCTTTCAGAAAAACCATTCAGATTTGCATCAGCCTTTGTAAAATAGCCATGTGCATCTTAATGTGGTGGGTTCACTCTGGCTGCATGTCAGATGCCCACCAAAGCCACTCTATCACTCCACTTCTCAACTGGACAGAGGAGAGAAAATATAACAAAAGGCTCATGGGTTGAGGTAAGGGCAGGGAGAGATCATTCATCAATTACCATTGTGAGCAAACCAGACTCAACAGGGAAATTCACCTAATTTATAACCAATCCAATCAAGAGAGGCTAATGAGAAATAAAATCAAAATACACCTCCCCCCTCCTCCCTTCTTCCTAGGCTTCACTCCCAATTTCTCTACCTCCTCCCCCGCAGCAGCAGAAGGAGACAGAGAATGGGGGTTGTGGACAGTTCATCACACATTGTTTCTGCTGTTCCTTCTTCCTCAGGAGTAGGACTCCTCACATTTCCTCTGCTCCAGCATGGGGTCCTTTCCATGGGAGATAGTCCTCCATACACCTCTCCAATCTGATTCCTTTCTGCAGGCTGCAGTTCTTCACAAATCACTCCGGTGTGGGTCCCTTCCATGAGGACAGTCCTTCAGGCACAGACTACTCCAGCCTGGATCCCTCACAGGATCACAAGTCCTGACAGCAAACCTGCTCCTGCATGAGCTCCTCTCTCCACGGGTCCACAGGTGCTGCCAGGAACCTGCTCCAGTGTGGGCTCTCCACGAGGTCACAGCCTCCTTTCGACATCCACCCAGTATGGGGTGCTCCCCAGGCTGCAGGTGGATGCCTGTTCCCCCATGGTCCTCCATGGACTACAGAGGCAGGGCCTGGCTCACCATGAGCTGTACCATGGGCTGTAGGACAATATCTGCTCCAGACCTGGAGTACCTCTCCTCCTCCTCCTTCTTCACTGACCTTGCTGGCAGCAGAGCTGTTGCTCTCACATTCTCATTCCTCCCCTCATCTGCAGGTTTTTTCCCGTCTCCTTAAATACAATATCAAAGATAACAATCACTGATGGGCTCAGCATTGGCAGGTCCATCTTGGAGCTGGCTGACATTTGCTCTATCAGATGTAGGGGAAGCTTCTAGCAGATTCTCACAGAAGTCACCCCTGTAGTCCCTCTGCTACCCAATCCTTGCCATGCAAACCAAATATACTCACCCTAAAATGAGCAGTATTTATGAGGAGTAGGACATGAGCTAGGGATCTTTACACCTATCAGATGCTATACATTTTAATCACCTGTGAGAGCAGAGCATGAAGAGTTTTGTGTTTACTTTTCTTATAGAAGTATTTCTTAAACAGACAAAAGCAGTGTGTGGGAGTCTGCTCCAGGCACGGCAGATCAGCCACCATCTGCCACCAAAACTGATTAATTGTTACTTATTCTCCTCTAGACAGTGAATTACAGTGTTGATTATGTTTTGCTGAGAAATTCACCTTTTCATTTAAGTTTGTTCTGGGGCAAGAGCAGGAAGCACAGACTATTGCAACAGTATTCCCTAACTCGAACCTCACTTGACACTGGATTTGGTCTCAATTGCATGAGTGAGGGATAAGGGAAGCTCTGTAGAAAGAAGATGAGGATGAGTTACTTTATCGTGCTACACTATGATAAAAAGTCATTTTAAAGTTTTATTATCTGAAATACTTTATCATCAGGTTTTTGGGGACTAATATTTGGCCTTTAGCAACCTTCTGTTTCCATACCATAAAATATTCTTTTTAAACAGGTTTGTTCATTGTTTTCAATGCTCACAGGTATCTTACAACACAAGAAGCAACGCAGTAGTAGGAATGGGACCTTTTTCCATTTCATTTCCTTTAAAATCTACAGTTGCTTTAGGCTAAGACATGAGCTTTGCTGATTTCTGATTTGCCAATGATGAAATTATACTGCCTGTTAATTGCAGAAGTTGACAACTGGTCTGTTTGTACATCAGGCAAATACTTTTTACAGTTACTAATAATTTCTCAGCTTTGCATGAGACTGTGAATAGATTGACTACAGCTGACACAGATTATCTGAGATGGAACGTTATTTAAATCCCTTTGGGGAGCTTTTGAAAGACTGACCACATTTGAGCAGAGAGCTTTTTCTCTGCATTAGCTCATTTATGGAGCAATTACACAGGACTTACTACCAAAAAGATGTCAGGAAAAACACTCATCAAATAGCTGAAGTGGAATTCACAGCCCTCCCCACTCTGTCAAAACATTTCAGGACTCCATAGCCTTAAAATGGTTTATCAAGATTATCTATAGCAAAGCTATTTGCTATCTATCAGTAAGGAGTATGAGATAGGTTAAGACTACGTAGGAAAGAGCTGGTAATGGATCTGAAATCAGCAGAGATTTCTCCCTGCTCAAATGGCTTCTTTGCTCAAAGAGCTCCAGTGTGGTTAATTAGGTGGGTTTGAAAGCCCATGTCAGAATTTGCAAGTTGTGTTACTGTGTTAGAAAGCTGCTATGGAGGTTTTCTCAGTGAGAGAAACCATTTCTCTCAGCAGGGAAATGTGCAAAATGCATTGGTTTGGGAAAAGTCTCAACTGCTTCCTGAAACACCTGTGGCTGAACTCACCAATTTCAAATAACTTCTTTCAGATTTCAAACACCATTTTTTTTAGGAGCACTTTACAATTGTGTACCTTAAAACAGATGCAAAATAAAGAGGCAGGTAGAGGATACCCTTGTTAAATACATTCTTCTACCATGGACTGTTTTCCTGCCACCCAGAGGTGAGAATGAAAATCCACAGTGAAGTACTGCAGAACTGATACAGATTAAATAAGTACCTACCTATTGGTTATGAGATTTGCAGTTTGAGAACATCACAAAAGCTGTGAGAGATACATAATCCAAAGTAATACTGACAGTTCACTGAAGAACTAGTGATACCGAAGCATTACAGATTGTAGAGGTTTACTCTCACCTCCTCTTTGATTTTAAAGCTAATACCGCTGTAAATTCATTTGGTAACAACACCTAAACCTCTGACCATCTTGATTTTCCTGTCATCCCTGGGTCTTCACACATATAATCCATGTCTCATAGAGAAGAACTTAAATGTTCCCTCTTTATTCAACAAACAACTTCTGGTACAAATAGAGTAACGTGCTGGAATTCACTTAATGCTTTTCCTCAGAGTGCCTTAAAGAGCATCACCTTGCTGCCAGTAGTTCTTGACATGAAGCCAATCCCAGGGTGAACTTAGAGCATTGGCAAGACACTCATCAGAGTTCTCCTTTCCCATAAACACTGAGATTTTCTGCAGTTATTGCTCCTGAAGCATGTCCTGTATTTAAAGATGTGTTCATGGTGCAGAAGGTCTCTCTTTTGCAGTACCCACTAGCAACTGATGGTGGATACTGGGAGGTAGGATTTGCTGTATCTGTGGTGATCTCTGACCACAGGGAAAGCTTACACAAAACTCTGGTTCATAAATATGAATGAGGAAAGCCTGATCTTATATCAAGTATATCCTTCAAGGCATGTTATGTTGCATTTCTGATATTGCAAAGGAGGACAGCAATACTGTAATGAGGTATTCTGTGTATCCAGATACTGCAGTCCATACTGAGATTTTCCTCAGGAAAAACCACCTTTGACTTGAATCAGAGTTTGCTTCACTACGGACTGAACAGAGTGTTTTGAATCTCAGCAGCATTGCTTGATGCTAATGTTGGGCAACAGTTCTCATTATTAATTTTCCTGCTTCGTTGGCCTTCTCCTGGGCTCTGGATCTGCTTTTGCTGTGTGTTATTCATAGCTCACATTGCTAGTTCACATTGCTTCACTTTGTGCTTTTCATTTCTAGCAAATATTTTGCAGCTATTGTTCTGCTGCTGCTAGATGTGCATGGAACCTGGTATGTGGAAGTTGAACCTCAGCCCAGATTTAATTAAAACTGTTAAACATGTTCTCACTATGGTGCTCAGAAGGAATTTTGCTGACCCTCTTTCAATGAACCATGAATTAATTTAATCTGATGTTTGCACAATGCAAAAATATAAGGGTTTGCCTCACAAATCTTCAGACCAAATACTTCTGCAATAAAACAGTTGGGGTAGCATCCATTCACAGCCATCATAAGGTCAATTATAAATGTTTATTCTGACCTACAATAGCCATACAAGAAAAATCACTCAATGTGTATGCTCTAACGTCATCTTTTCTTGCAGATTTAATACTGCCTTAAAGTAAGATATCCTAAACAATAATTAGCACCAAATTATGCCATAGCCTACTTCTATGCAGCAGATCTAGCTAGGTTATCACTCCTATGTCTTATGAGCCATACCTAGCCATGGTTTATCCTCTATTCATGCTGCAGGGTACGAAATTCCTGGGTGCCAACCTGCCTATGGCAACCTAGAATTCTCCAGGGCAGGCTCGCAAAATCTTCACCTACTCTCTGGGACAGGTAACTAATAAGTGATGTTTTGTGAAGTTATGCTTTCTTTCTAACTTTCTGATGTCTGTAAATATGTGTCATTTCTTCCTGTCAGTCTGTAGTCTCTCATCGCTCAGTTGCTCTGTGTTTTCTGAACTGAGGGAATAAGAGCAGATCTGGTGTTTCTGCTACTCTAGATGCTTGCATCAAACAAGCCTGTAAGAATTATTACTAACATGTATAAAAACTGATACTTTAAGAAGCTGCAAAAATCCACAGCTGCCTTCTACCAGTGAATTTTTCTTTCTGATATTCCTATGTGACTTGATCTAGTTGAACCTGCTTCTGCAGGGAGGTTGGACTGGATGATCTACAAAGGTCCCTTCCAACCCCTACCATTCTATGATTCTATGGACTAGATCTTACAATATAGATGCATTGCCTTTGATTGTTGATGCCACAATTACCTGGGTAGTTCACCCACCTTTCTTAATTGCTAGTATGTATATCTTCTCTCTCCTTTCTGAGGGTTACATTAATCATTGGTCTCCCAAAATAAGGGGTTTTTTTAATGCGACAGGTACAGAGATGTTGAAAGGACGGTGAAGTTATGGCCCATTCCAGTTTACATTCCCATGAAGAACATAATACAAGTTTAAATTATGACTCATTCTTTTCATGTTTTGCTTAGATTCTCTTCTATATTTCTCCTGAATATACTCTTTGTTTAATGCTGCTTGACTTTATTTCAGGTGGCAGGTATGTAGAAGAAATGCCATTTACTGATCATATGGTTTCCAATGATGTATGAAGTATTGAGATGTATTTCAAAGAAAGAAAATACTTTAATGAAAACTAAAGTCAATCTAAGCTTTTGATTGCCTTTTTGTAGCCTATTGATTTTCACTGAGTGATGTGTGTGAATTTTAATCTTGAGGGTGCTGCTAACATAGGGAAGACAAAGTGAGATTCTTTTGGTGTTTTTTGGCATGGAGTGAAAAAAAAAAGGTCTTGGAAAAGTTGTTTCAATTCCTGTTTTTCAGCTGCATGAGACTCTACACAACCACTCTATTCTTACTTGGTTTTAGATGAGCTTGATGCAAAAAATAGCTTTGTTCTGCTGCTTGTCCTTGTTAAAAGCAGGAGATGATCAGTGAAATGAGATATAAACAGTGTCTATAAAACTATTTTGCAGAATGTTTGACCCTGATTCCAGCTTGAGTGAACATTTGGAAGTCTTCTAAAATCAGAATGAATTCCCACAGCCACAGTGTAGTCACTGAGTTTGATCTTATGTGGTGTTTTTAAATGGGTACCTGTGGGAAAGTTCAGAGTTTTGGGGTGATCTTTAGTAGCCTTTTTGTAGGACTTTCTAAAAACAAATCCTCTTTCTCTACCATCACGGTCCACTTGTGGCTCTTAATTTCAAAACAGAGTAAGTTTACTCTGAAGGAAGACAATGCCACAGTTTATCTCAGCTTAAAATGCACAAACACAGGATTTATAATGTATTTTAAGTATAAAAAGGTATTTCTATTTTAAATGTATTTCTATTTTAAATATAAAAATAAACAACCATTGAAAAAGCCTTTCCCTTTCCCGGCATATTAAAAGGTCACAAGGATGCACATTTTAAGAGAGATTTCAGTATTTCCTGCAAGCTTGTTTGTTTCTTTCCTGTTGATTAACTCAAACCTTAATCACACTGTCTCAAAGATTGTGTCTTAATCACAATGTCTCAACATATCAAGACCTGAAAAAATATATATATGGAAACTTACTCTTCAAATACATTGAAAAACATCATATTGCTGAAAGAACTAAAACAAAGCAAGACATTTGTGAGACTGAAAGATGGAAAGTATGATGACTGTCAGTAGTCATAACATGAGGATAGATTCTATTGCATCCAGCCTGGTGCACCTTAACCTTTAAAGACCAAATGAGAAGACAACAAGATTTCAACAAGGTGGTTAAAGAGCCAAGTCTCCATTCAGAATGCTAAAGTAATTCAGTTGAAAAAGAAAAAAGGCCTGTGTTTAAGTAATCCACATCTGAGGGCACAAGAGTGAAGAGTCTGTAGTAATGAAGCTGCTTCCTCACTCTGCATCATTCTTTGGGTACAGGGCAGGTGGAAGCAGAGGGCTCCCGGGTCCCTTCTGAAGCAGCAGGTTGTGTATGTCTTTTTACTTGAATAGCGCAAGAATCTTCTCAGATGAATACCTGCTGCCTCATTTGGTCCCTCTACACTTGCAGAGAGCTCCTTCATTTACTGACTCACTCCAAAAACTAGAGGAGCTAGTGCCAAGGTGCTGACAGGAATTTGGAGGAATGCAGTTCTGTTCCCTCTACTTCCCCATACACCCCCAAAAAAACAACAAAAGAGAGTTTTATGGCAGAAAACCCATTCAACTGAGGGAGCGGGACAAAACAGGCTTGACTGAACTAACAAATCATGACATTGGATTGGGAGGAACGTTGTACAAACTGATGGCACAACATGCTGAGAAATGGGGACCTTGCTAGAGGTGAACTCATTTATACTCCTGCAAAACAGAAGATTTCTCAGCTAATAATTCCTAAAATAGTGTGCTGCAGTATATAAAACAAGGTAGGGCTTGAAATAATTAGCCAAAGATGACAGATGGCAATTCCTCCCTTGTTTTTTTCCCTTCTCTTCTCCTGCTCTATTATCAAGTTGATCAAAGAGCTGAGGATCATTTGTTATTGTGGGGAACCTAAAAATATCTTGAAATATTCGGGCAAAAGAAGTTCATCCAGATAGCAGCCGGTAGCTCTCATTGTTCCTGTTCAACACCTTCTGCGTGAGTCTGTGTGTAGTAACAGTTTCACATGTAAGTTAGAATCTGAGTCAGGATTTGGGTGTGTGCACGCTAAGGAGTGTTATTTAATCAATTTAGTAATGTATTGTATTTCATTATTTGTTTATGTTAATAAACCAGTGACCTACTCTGCTGCCATAAAGCCTTCCAAAAAGCCCCTAGAGCTCACCTCTGTGTCAATCTGTGTGTGATCGGGGAACCACAGGATAAAGCAGAGAGGCTGCACTAGAACTGACTGTCCCCATGGCTACTGAAAGTGTCTGAGGAGTCAGTATTGTGCCTCACTACAAGCAACAGCAGCATTATCTCCTGTTCTTTAGTAATAACATCTGACAAGCACTGGTGTTTTTTTAAAGACAAGCACCTATGGATCCAAGTTAAAGGTACAACAAAAACTTTTGTCTTGTGGGACTTCTGTCACAAAACAAGATCAGAATGCAACTGTCATTTACTTAAAGAAGGTAATATACACTGCTTAGAATGGAAGAAAACAGTGGCATCTGCAGTTCCTCCTCCCCCTAGTCCCAGTAGTAATTCTGCCTGACAGATCCTGAAGCCAAAAGAGTATGTTTAATTTTTTCAGCTGCTTAGCATAACCTTTCTGATGGGATGAGATAAGCTAGCCCACCAAAAAGAATCCCTTGAGCCAAATGAAGATGGATTTCAAATCAGAGGAATGAGAACAGGCTCAAGAAAGGAAGGAAATAGCTAAGGTGAGAACAGAGATGATAACCTCTGTCAGTCAACCTGTGTCTGGGTGTTTTAAACCAAACGAAACAGGAACCAAATTCTTTCCCTACAATACGCTTCTATAATAGTCCCTTACCACACCTCCAATGTCAGTCCTTAAACAGGAGGACTAAGAAAGTTCAGCTTGCTTCTGAGCAGTGGATTTCACCCATTCTCATTCCATGTTGTATTACAAATAAACAGCACAATTCAGGAGGACTCACATTCCTGTTCCAGCACAGCTTGATCCAGATGAATCAGGAAGGAAAACAGAGAAAAGGAGAAGTGAGGAAGGTTTAATAACACAATTAAAATATAACTTTATAAGCTTGTGAGTTGATACGGCAGACTGCTTTCAGTAATTTCCAGAGGGAGTCCTTATCCATGACTACAAACCAAAGCAATCTAGAAGCTGTCCACTCAAAGCTGTAAGGAGAGCTGCTGCAGCTTAAGGCAGCTTGCTCAATCGCCTGGAGAGCTCTCTTTGGCTTCCAAATCATAAATTGAAGTCTACCTCTAATTTTGCTACCTCAATTTCTCAATACCTCACTCCTTTTTTTTTTTTTTTTCCCTCCTATCTCATCACTGCTTGGTAGTTTGGGTTCCCTAGTGAGATGCGAGACAGGCTGCCAGGACTCTGCCAGACATTAAAAAGCAGGCAATGTCTGTTCAACAACTTCAAATCACTTTTTTGTGTGTGAGGCAGCCCCCAAATAGGCTTTGTTGGAACAAGAAATATTTGTTGCAGTCAGCCTTTCTGCTGCATTTCTTATCCTTTTCATACCTTGCAACTTTACATTGTAATTCACCGTTTCTTCTACCCAAATGTTCCATGCAAATATAGCAGCCTCTGGAAAGCCACAAAATAGCGATTGTGACAGACATACATCTTCTTCCAAAGTCGTGTCAAGAGCAGAGTCTGAAAAGCAAGCAGTGAGAAGATCACCTCATTGCTAGGAACGGTCAGAGTGGTTAAGTCTGTGCTGTCTTGGACAAGTGCTGACTGAAGTTTGCCGTGTCACATTTAACTCTCTTCTCTCCTGGCTTCACCAGCTGCCCCATTTCAGATGTGATCCAGTGCACTAGGCAACATTTGGACAATGGAGACCATTTGGAGAAGGGTATGAACATAAGCAGAGTCCTCCATGATCATGAGAAAATAAACATACTGTTCCTACCTCTACAGAATGAGTCAGAAAATGTGTGTTCCTCCTTGAATCACACGCTTTGCTTTTTTCTTTTGCAACCCCAGTCTCCACCTGTTCATCCCTTCATTTTCTAGCAACACACAGTAACAAACTGAACAGAGACAGCCTTTATTCAGACTTCTGGAGCATCACTGACTGAACCTAATGGATTGCATTTAAGCCACTGACTCTAAGAATCTATCTGCTGGAGGTGAAGTCAGTCAGTCCCTACAGACTTTAGGAAGACCCTAAGAGGCTTTAGGAGGGAGCTTGGGAATACGCAGAGATCATAACAGCTTCTTCTCCCTCAACTGTTTCACTCTGCTTTAACCACCTTTGAAGCTGGGCACAAAGCTCCTGCTTTTTCCCTGTATGCTGCATTTGTTCCTCACAGATAGCTGCTCTGACTACGCTCAGGTATTGAACCTCAAAAGTATCTCATAAGCAAAAGTGGTCATCTTGTTAATAGGAAACAGAAATGTATTTTGAAGACTACAGATCTAAATCAAGTTAGCAGAAGTATTAAATCAGTCCTCAGAGACCTGGCTCAGTCTCTGTGCAGCCCTGTATCAAGCACAGTGCCGGGTTAGTTAGCACAACTGTTTGTGGTGAGTGGGACACGTCCCAGTTGGAAGTTCACGTTCTTCCATCTCCATGAGGTGCTCTGCACCTTTGATTTCTTAGTGCTCTGCACGATAATGTGCTCCTTAGATGCAGATCTGGATTCACACTGCTCATTTTGATTTGCCTTTTTGCAGTTTTCAGCACGCTGGAGGAAACGACAATTGCCTGCTGGAGAAACTTCATTTAAAACAATCAAAACACCTTTAGTGTCTATTTCTGAAAGCTGTAATTTTATTCCTGGTTTTGCTATTCATTCCATTCAGAGCCTTAGGTTATGGATAGTACATTTAAATAAAGCACCATTTGTATGTCTTTTTTATGAGCATATTTCAAAAGCCTTGCCACATTCCACTGACAACAATGACATCCACTGAAGACAACTCCGTGCTGACAGCTGGTCCTCTAAGGGTTTTTTGCACATCGACATGCAACTGAATTTTCATCTCTTAATCACCTCATATTACAATTAATATTGAATGTTCCTGTATAGATGTGCCTGTGGGCTTCAGATACTTGTTCTAGAAGTCACCTCTCTGCAGTGAAAGCCTGTCTAGTCAATATAACCAGAACATAATCCAGTTTTATTTTAAGAGATCTCTCCTTTCTGCCTCTTACAGACAACTCCAGCACATTTAGACCCATTCACCATATAATAGCTCTTGCTTGGTTTGAATTTTCAATTGTGTGAATTAGGCAAGAATCAGATACTCACATTCTAAATGAAGAAGATACCTTCCCAAGTCCAGCCACACTTTTGTGACTCGCATGCTAAAGGATCTTTCCCACAGCACTTTAGACTTCAACTGCAAAACATCTCCTTTTTTTCCCACCTCCCACACTTCCAAATGACTCTCTTTAATATCTCTGATAAAGCATCCTTCTTCTGTGGTTTAAACTCTGCCAGAATGCCTGGAACCTAAGAAAAGGACTGTGTTACTTGTTTTATGTTATCTGGAACTATCTGAGCTCCACATTTGGATCACCCACACATTTGTTCTGAAACATATGTCCAGGCCTTCCCTCTCACAATCCAAACCCAGCTTCAGGTTGTTTATTTTGAAAATGAGTATTGGAAAGAAAATGGAAAGCTTTTAATACTAGGGGAAAAAAAAACACAACCAAACCAAACCCAAACCAATTCAAAAAGCTATCTATCTATCTATCTGTGTGTATATATTGATCTATAGGAAGGAAACACCTGCATGCAATGTGACAGGCAAACTGTTCACACTCCAAAGTTTCAAATATTTAACAAAGTTCTTTGAAAGTAATGGTGAGATTTAGTGGATGTGCTGAATGAAAACAAACCTGACAGACCTTGGTGAAAAATTGCAAGTGTGTGTGAGCCTGAATTTATAGGAAAAGGCCTATTGTAGAATTTGGATATCTGTTTGCTGAGACATTTGTTTGATTACAAATGAAGCTGCTGAATAAAGAACACAAGAACAGTGGGATTTGTAGACTGGGCTCCTGGTCTGACCTGCAGCAATGTAATCTCTTTCCCCAATAAAACTAATTTCAAATCTGTGGTTGGAGTCTCAGAATCTGGATCTAAGCTTTGTAATTTGACCCCATCACCATCCTAATTCCATGGGGCAAGCACAAGGTAAGCCACTAAAAGTGCAAAGAGCTGAGCTTTGGCATTAGCCTTTTGAAACCATGACCCTGAGCATGTAACATATTATCAAAGCTTGATTAACCTGGAAATGCAGTTACTGCTTCATTAAAGGTCTTTCATTAGCCTAGAAAACACTTGCAGAATTCTTAGACTTCATTTCCCAACAACTACAAATCCAAAAAACATTGTTAAGGGGTCAGATTCAATGACACAACTATTGTCTCAAAGCTATAGCTCCTAAGCCAAGGTTTAGGTGCATTTCTTGCAGCATGTCCACTCTGGGCAGCATTCAGATCTGGTGTGACTCATGTCAGCAGCAGAGCTGAGCTGGAATAAAAGGTCCTGGGTAAGCCAGATGACCAGACATGGATCAGGTTATGCTGCTGAAGCCAAAATGCCTCGTAGCCTCAAGATCAAGCTAGCAATTACGTCCTGCTCCACAGTTTTTGTGTTGAGGACCTGTTGGTATCTCTCTAGCTGCAAACATCCCCAAAGCTCTCTTGCCCCAGCTTGCTGCTCCCTGGGGTGTGAGCTGCATGTCAGGAAGAAGCCCCACGGGGACCTGTCTGGTTAACTGTCCTCATCTATGTGACAATAGGCTCCATCCAAAGATCAGAAACCAAGGATATGGCTGTTTGCTCTGCTTGAGCCAAACAGGCCATCTCTTTGCAGCAGCCTCACACTGTTGGGAAAATACTTCCAGAAAAGCAAGTGCACAAATATGTCTCCAGTCTCTCTGGCTGCCCACCACATCGCTGCTCAGGGCTGTCATCAGTGGCCTAAGTCAGCACAGCACAGCTGGGCTCACAGGTGCTCTGCTTCTGTGCAGGGCTGACTGGTTTTGACCTTTCTCTACATAAAAACCCCACAGGGTGGAAGAAGAAAGATGCTTTTGGAAATTCTGTTCCAGAATATGTTTTTAAGATTTCCCTCAGTGCTCCCAAACTCCTGATCCTACGCAGGCGTGGTTTAGAGTGTGACACACCACAGACACAAAGCACCTCTGATAAACACTTTAAAAGCATTTAGTCATTCTTTTTTTTTTTTTTTGAGGGCTTCCATGTGATCTAAGCAAACAAGAAAGGGAATACTATTACCTCATCCTATACACACAATAATGAGTCAGGAAGAGGGGGAGTTAGCTGATGAGATGCAGTTGTCTATGTCTGAGCTACTTGACTAGACTCCCTTTGTAATGAACGATTTCCTTTTCACTGTTCTGTTTCACTACCCAGAAATGAGAACCTTCAGTATGGTTTTTCAGTATCTTTGACATGGGTGTCTGTATTGCCCTAGTTTTGCATCCCTTTCACTGCTAATTTCCCTTCTAACACCATCAGTCCTATTTTGGTTCATTCACTCTTTAAGCTGTGTGTAACCAGTCCATTCAGGGAGAATTTCAAGAGTTCAAAAACCCAATTTGCTCCAGTTTTAAACAACGTTGTAGAACCATCTACAAAGCAAAGCCCCAGGGTGGCAGGTAGACGTGAAAGTGCTGCTGGTGCAGTTCGACCAGTGAAGTGGAGACAAGGAGAACGCTTGACCAAAGGAGCAGCCCCATAGTCATCTACTCTCAGAGAGTAACAGCTCAGGGAGCATCCTCTTGTGGGCTGTGTGAGAGTTACAAGCTCTAGAAATGCTTCAGGCACCTTGAGCAACTTGGCATGCCAGCACTCCTTCTCTCATCAGGCCATCTGCCAGGCAGATGAGTTGGCAGAAGATCAGACAGGTACAATGAAAACCTGCCTGATTTACAGCACACCTTCCTCTGAATAGGCCATTGCCACGTGGCATCTCAGCTTTGCCTCCAATGCTACAGTGCAAATATATTCACCTGGATCTTCTCTAGCCAATGAATCCTGACCAACGGCTGCAGGCTGAGATAGGCACATATCCTTCTCCATTTCTCTCATTGACCTATGCACCCCTCCCTGGGGTTGAAGATGTGCAGAGTGGCACCGATGCTCAATATAACATAAAGGCTGGCAAGAACAGCTAGGGAAAAACATACCCATTTTGACCACTCACTGCCTGTTGTGGAGCACTGCCTGAGGGAAGAGAGTTTCAAAGTCCTTGGCAAGAGGCAATGCCAGAATCCAAACCTGGCAATTACTGGCAGCCTTACAATGTTTGTGGGCACAAATTTTTTGTGCCAATATATTTTTTCCCGTCTTTTTAATACTTTTATGAGTATAAACAGGGCTAATTGATGAAAATAATACTTTGGAAAGCCTGAAGACCTGCTTTTTTAAAAGCTTTAAAGTGGTTTCCCTTGAGAGGCTTTCTTTCATCCATCCAAATATTTAACATTGTACTTATTGTCTTTGCTTTCAGAGAAATACTTTAATGAAGCAAAATGGGTCCTGAGTTCCAAACCATTGGTTAGCACAGGAGTATGACTTCAGAGATCATTGGAAGAAGCAGAGAATCCCTTATGCAAAATCCCAAGATCTTCCCAGAACTCACATTTTGAAGCCCAGGTTTCTCCACGTAGATAGGTCTAAGCCACAGATACCTGCAGGAGCAACTTTAAAGAGTCAAGTGATTTGTTGCTACCTAATCTTTACACAGATGAGACCCAAAGCAAGAAGTTACCTGCATGATGAAGCAGAAGGCAAAGTTATTGGAGGCCATTAACTTTCCTCTTTCTCCTTTTTTTATTAATCAGTTTCCAGCTACTACTGACTTAAACTTCCCTGTCATTGCCATACTATTTTTACCCTTAGAGCCCTTTTTTGTCCAAGAGGTCAAAGTCTGCTTTTGGCCAAAACTCCCCAGTGCAGCAGCATGTTGTAACCTCTCTTGGTTTTGCTCAACTTGCATTATCTGCACTTGCCCAGCACAGAGCAGCAGCCTGGGCATTTTTATCCAAAACCATAGCTGGAGGACTTACTGTCTACTTTTTTTTTTTACAGATCCTAGTGGGTAGATTTTTAGAGCAGTAAAAAGACTTGAGATGAAATAGCTTTTCACTCCAAAGAGTTTTGACATTGTAATTCCCACTTCACAGAAGAAAATCCCAGTTGCCAGGCTACAGGAAGAAAAACTGACCACTCTTCTTTCCCAAGATGAGTAGATGAAGGAGCAAGAACAACAAGCCAGATGCAAAGGAAGTGAAAGGCAATATGACATGGTACGAGTGAGGACGTGAGGAAATGAGCAGCATGGGTTCAGATTCTCATTTCCCCAGATAATTTGCAGGTTTTATTCAGCAAGTGAAATGTAAAAACTAAATTATTACATGTACTGGAGCTGAATTCAATGTCTGCATTAGAAGATATTATTTTAAGAGAATACAAGTGGTAATCTCACTGTAACCATGCAATATGGTAATTGAAATAGAGCACTGTGTTGGCAAAACATTAGACTGTTTCCTAGCTGTAAGCTGCATGGATCAAGTAAGTAGCAACTGTAAAGCTTTTGCATTAACTTACTGAAGCTCATACAGCTTGTAGGGAAAGCAGTCATGCTGAAGACAGCACAGATAAAGATTTCTTGAAGAATGGCATGTTTTTTCCCAACTCTCCTGTCTAATTAAAGACCCAAAACATTATTCTGCTGAAGCTGATGGCAGGCAGTACTCACTTGACATAAGGAGTCCAGATCTGACACTAGTTTATGAAGAAGTATTTTTATCATATGACTAAAACCAAACAAGGCAGTTCACAAGGCAACACATGGTAGCACTTTTGTCCCTAGATGATGGCAGACTGCAGTTCTGTAGTGCCTCAGAGGTCTCACCTGAAGCCAAGAGATAGCTCAATAGTGAGGTTGCAGTATCTGAATCAAGTCACAGTCACCTCCAGAGACACCAGCTCTGACTGGAACTCCATCCTGATGTGCAACTGGTGAACATGTTAGAAGACTGAGGAATATGCAACCTAAATAGGAAAGGACAGAAGAGCTCCATTGTGCAGAGAAAAAACGAGGCAAGTGCAGCCTGGCTCTACTGAAGTCACACAGTTGTGCTTCAGTAAAGCAAGGGAAGGTTCACAAGGTTCTTTACTATAAATCCAGATACTATTGGGGTCCAGATTGCCCTTCAGCTCTCATGTTAGAGAAAACTATGAAGTTACAAACCTCCTCTCTCCAAATTTAGTGCCTACTGCTTTGTTTTGTCAAAGAATGCAAGCTAAGCTAGTTTACAAGCAGAGTGTAAGCTCTTTAGTAGTGAAAGATCGCTCCTGTGGCTGGGGAGTCTTTGCTCCCACATGCGTGGGAAAATGGAGAAAGAGCTGTAACTTAAATTTGCTGTAATATTGATTATCATTCTCCAGATGCAACGCTGGATGATACCATCAGCAGCAGCCCTATGGCCTGGGACTGAAGTGGAAATTGAATCAAATAAGAAAAACCTTTCTTTCTCCACAAAAATACGTTAGAACTTGGATTATTGGCAAGGAAATATTTTTGCAGAGTTTATTTCAAGTTACTGCTCTATAGATATCTGCTACTTCAGTCGTGGTATATCGAGATAACTCTAAATGAAAGGTCCTGTATGAAACCAGACTCCAGACTGTATTTTGCTTTTCACTGAGGATCCTTTAACAAAATATTCCATTCTGGCTAATGAGAAATTAGCAACAAATGCACTAGAAAGGACAGATGGGAAGACAGTCAACTGTCTCAATCAGAAGGTTTTCAAAGTGTAGTAAACAAATTATGAAGCACACTTCTCTGGCTTAATGCCAAGCTATGCTCTAGGGAATGGGTCAAAGAGTGGATCATGAAAAGCTTTTGAGAAGCAGCTAAATTCTACAGCTGTGGTCTTTGTTTTTTCTAGTACTTTGCAGGAACAGAAGGGGGAATTACGAAAGCGCCTGTCGTACACTACCCATAAGCTGGAAATGCTGGAGACGGAGTTTGATTCTACACGTCAGTACCTTGAAATAGAACTGAGACGTGCTCAGGAGGAACTGGAAAAAGTAACTGAAAAACTGAGAAGGTTAGTAACTCGTTTCTTGCAGATACACAGTTCCTAGGAATTTATAAGTGACCATGTTAAAGATATACGTAAGTCAAAATGGAAGCACACAGTCCCAAACACACAGCATTTGCTGTTTATTGGTTATGCCTTGTGTTTCCACATTGGATATGTTTTTCACATATCTGAATGCATCTTACACGCCACAGGAAGTTATTTCCGTGTGGTATGTAAGATGCTTCTGTAATGAAAGTAAATATGCAAGTAGAAATATACCTATATAGGTGCATATGTGGCATTGTTTATGTGTAAACATACATGTGGGTTAGCACCATGTTGTGTTCCACATACAAAAGTTATGACCACAATATATACTTATATTGTGTATATGCAGAGGTGGGACTAGATGATCTCTAGAGGTTCCTTCCAACTCCTACCATTCTATGATAATGACTTTGGATATTTTCTGCTGTTACTCCCAGTTGCACTGATACAAGAGACTGAAACCTGTCCATCACTCACAACTGAGACTATGCTCAATTCAAATCATACCATGACATTTCACATTATGCTATAACAAGTCATTCAAATTTTAGTCCAAAGTAGAATAGAATGATACTGAAAAATTGTTGAAGCTGTGGTATAGTACTAAAACAAATCAGGAGCCCAGTTAGTGTTAATGACAAATTATAACAACCATGCATTCCTGACAGTCCTGGCACTAAAATGTTCACAATCTAGCTTTAAATTTCTCAATGAATCTTAATATCTATTTTTTCATTTGTCTGCACCACTTCTGAACCTACAATTATCCACTGATGCAGGAAAGCATTTGCATTTCTTGTGAGGACTTTCCTAAACTGACACAGGCAATTGAGCTGTTTGATTTAGTTCATTGAATGAGTCAAAACAAAACTCAGAAGAAATCATTCCAGGGCTATACCCAAAGAAATAAGTTTCTTTGCTTGCAAAGAGCAAAAACCAAACCAAACCAAAGAAATCACCAGCAGACTGAGTCAGTCCAACCATTTAATGTGAATTTTAAACAAAATGAGGCTGTAAGACCTCAAATTAGGAAACATGTTAGTGTCATTTCATAAATTAAATGCTTCCTGACCTGGGGATGCTGCTTAAGACAACGCTAAAAGAAGCAGGTGTCATGATCATCTTGGCATCTACACACATCTATCAAGAGCAGTCAGGTGATTCTCCACATAGTTTTCTTACCAACAATATTGTTTCTATGACTTCACTTACAGCAAAGCTATTGAAAATAACTTCTCTCCTGACATACATTTTCTCTGGTACATTACAGGACAGGGAACACTGGTAATCCTTTTCTGTCGAGGCATTATTTCAGACACAGCTCACATAAATCAGAAGAGAGGCCAACTATGCCAGTTCTACTAAAACAAAGAGGTTTCCTAATCAGTAGGAAGCCTCTTATCAACTTCACTGGACACTGGTGAGCTAGATACTGTTCAAAACTGAAGCCAAGCAGTCATTTTTTTGCTCATGGCAAAGTTTAGCACTGATACCCAAACATCAGATTAGTAGAGTTGACTTTCCAACATTCTAATGGAACATTGTACCATATTATGAAGAAAACTTATACTAACAATTATGTTTCAGGCAGGTGATTACTCTCCCGAAGACATATCATATTGGAAGCCCAAAATATTTTACAAGGTGAGCTTTAAAAATGTTTCTATTGAGAATAGCAAGGCATATTGCAAGTTGAACAACTCTGTTCCTCAACCTGGAGAAGGATAATGTCTGAAACAAAACTGTCGTCCAAAAGCGTGTCAGCAACATGTCACAGTGGCAAACCAGTGTGAGAAAAACAAGGGGCTAGAATAAGCTCCAATAATGTGTCTCTTGCTTTGTTCACTGCACAGGGAGAGAAATTCAACTCCCTGCTAATAAATCAGCCCTGTGTAACAAGATCTCACTTGTGTACTAGAGAACTTTTCTGTTATTAAAGTTGTATTACTGTGAAGTGCTGAATTTTTCTGGGAGGCTGAATGGCTATCCTTTGCTATTTGTTTCTGAAAGCCTTTATTGTCTTAATTTATCCAGATTACCTGTATTGCTAGGCTTCTGCTCTCTTACCCAAGCAAGAAGGCCACTTAAGTAGCCCCGTGGCCTGGTTGGATGGGGCTTTGGGCAACTTGTTCTAGTAGAAGACATCCCTGCCCATGGCAGGTGGCTTGAAATTACATGATTTTTAAGGTCCCTTCCAGCCCAAACCAATCTATAATTCTATGATGTTTTTTACCTCTCTACAAACTTTTAGGATTGGCCTTTTGTGGCTTTTTTTACCAGTGGGAGTAAAAGCAGAGTAGTGCTGAGCAGGTTTGAAAATACTAACTTTAAAGGACAGGTCCAACTCTGAAAAGTGAATGAAGAGGTTGGGGGTTTCATACACCTCACGGTGGTCCCTGGTGTGATGTGGTCAGCATGGCTTTTGTAAGTCTAAGAGATGTTTGAATTGGCACCAAAACTCGCGACCTTACCCTGGGTAAAAACTTGGCAAGGTCTCCATCCTAGCTTTTATGAGAGGAGAGTTATTTTAATATACAAGAAATAAACCCATACAAGCACATGTTTAGCACTGAGTTTAGCCTCCCACCACATAATTGTTTCACCAAAAGCAAGACATGTCACAGACATGTCTAAAGAGTATTCTGAACAGGAATGCTGTAGCTGTGCTAGCTTTGGAAGAAATGCTTTCAGATGGAAGCCAGTGTAACTTGTGATAGCAGAGAGGGAAAACGTTTTTTGAAGAAGTCACAATGTTAACAGCCACTCTTCAAAACTAAAGTGCACTGGGTGAAATTCTCTTTAGAGAAAGTCAGCCCAAGCCTGTGTTTTACTTTTTAGCTAAATTCAGATGGACAGAAGCCTTTGTAGACTTCCTCTTTAGTGGTAATTTGCAGTCTCAGAGAGGAGGGAGTGTGTTGTCTGCTGGGTTACAGCACAGGCACCTAACACTCAACACGATCCCAATCTTTTTCATTAGGTACTAATTCAGCCACTTATATAAACATGCATTTAATGCAGGCACAAATATGCACCTGAAGCCACGTGGATGTCACCTAGCAACAAGAATAGCACAAAAAGCCATCAGGAAAAACTAAAAGAAGTTATCAATTCCCATGAGTTTACTCTTACAGCAGTTTCACAGGGTAGTGAAACTAACCTGCTCTTCACTTTATTTCCAAAGAAGCTGGATTTACATTAAAATGTCCCATACCTCACAATCTATCTGGATAGATTTTTGTTTTCCTGCAAACAGGGTTGAGTTACCATTTTCTCACCTGCTCACTTTCAAATTGGAACGATTTTCCCTAATCCTCCTTTATTGTACAGCATTGCTCAAAGACTGATTTGATTATTCTATTCCTCTTTTATCCCTTTTTACACTTTCTTCCATATGTCTCTGGGTCCATTTGTCTCTTTGCCACCCACATTTGCTGACACTTCTTTTGGCACAGTGGATGTAAAACTTGGGGTTTATGCATATATGTGCATGTGTATGTGCTTGTGTATGTGTGCACGTGTTTGTATTCGTTCTGACTACTTTTGCATACTGTTCTCAATAGAAACACTTCAAAGCTCAGCTTCCTACTTACTGTGGATTTTTTACATTGGATTGGGGCTCAGTTTTTTCAGTGCAAAGCTGATGTGTTAGAGAACTCGTGTTTCTGGATCCTTTCTCATAAAAAACACAGCAGAGCCACATTTTATGGGCAAAGGCAAGACAGGTTACAAGCAGTGAAGCAGATGGTGATAAGCTCTCACAAAACCCCTCTGCCATCTATGGTATGGAAGTGTCACCACCCAAGAACAATTATATTGATAATAAGCAACCTTCCAGTCATCAATACCAAGAGAAAATAGAGGCTAAAGAACAAATCCAGCGATACATTGACACTACCTTAAGTCAGATATCCAAGTAGCAATTACAGATGCTTTCATTCAGGGCCTCAAAGCTAGAGAAAGTGAACCTTCAGGTTCTCACTTGAGCTCTCCACATAAGTCTATATCACACTACAGAGAGGGATATAGAGATAACTGACTTGCAAAGGCCCTGAGCCAGAATCTTTGCCTGTTTTCTTTCAGAAATTTATGTAGATGCTTTTGAACCCATGGAAACTTTTAGAAGGCTGCAAGTGCTAAAAGTTGACACTAGTTTTACACTACCTCTACTTGAGCCATGAGCTGCCTGGGTGCAAAGCAAGTTTAACCTGTTCTATTTTGCTTTACTAGAGAAAAACTGTGTACTGTGACAGAGCAGATACAGTAGCACTGTGGTTTCAGCCAGCAGACCTCATTGCCTTTTTCTAAATCATTGCTCCCTCATACTGTGCCACACAGCTTTACTAGCAAACACTTTTTGCAGGCAAAGTCAGTTTAAGCCTCCTTGCTTCCATTGCTTTATAGAATTATAGAAACATTTTGGTTGGAAAAGATCTTTAATGATCCTCTCTGCCTTCTCCTGTGCCATGAAAAGCTGAGTACAGGATACCCTGAGATTTCTCTCTCTTATATTGATGGCTAAATAGCTGTGAAAATCCCAAATATACCTAAAGCTGCACAAATAAATCTCTCTACAGAGGCTTAGTGGAAAATGCTGTGTCTAACAGGAGCATGCACAATGCAGAGAGCCATAAACTACAGTCAATCCTTTAAGTCACCTGAACATTTACACAGTGGCACTGTAAGAACTGGTGAGTAACGACCAAGCCATAGGTTACTACACAGCCCGTTTAAGTCACCATCTTAGCAAATATCTTTTGCCACAGATCCTCCTTCCAGGGAGGAAATGGTTGCTCAGCAGCTCTGTAACACACACGGGATGCTGAAACTTCCCCCACGCTCACAAAGCATGTTTAACATGAGCACTGCATGCCTCCTGAGGGGCACCAAGAGCTGCTGGCCTGCCCTTGAAGGCAGAATTTTGATCATTTAACTGGAAGTAAAATCTCCATAGCAACAGAAGGGAGGAGAGACTTGAACCATCACATCACTTCACTGGCAGGAAGGGGCAGGCTGGACCCTTCGATTCCCAGCCGTGGCATGGTTCGAATGCAGGTCTTTGTTCCAGTTTCCACAGACACCCCAAACCATCAAATAAATCGAAGGGACTTCCTTAATCCCAGTCCCTTCCTGATCATGGAAGCTACACCCAGACCCAGGCTTTGAAGAAGTGGCTTTATGCTGAATAAGCGTATATGACATCTGAGTTCACTCTTACATTACCTAAAATCATTTCACAGCTGAAAATGCCTTGACCTATTGATCTAAGATTCTCAGTACAAACACATAGATGTATTCAGACAAACCTTTCACAGCTGAGCTTCTCACATTTGCTTTATATTTGCTGTACATCCTGATAAGGTGATATGTACAAACAAGAACAAGGACCTACTCTCCTTACTTCTGTGAAGAGAACGGCATTGCTATTACTAAAATAGTGATGTTTTTCCCACAGATTTAACAGCTTGTTTATTACAACACCAAGGTTGCCACCTAAGTAACCCAAAGATGGACAGACTGAAAGATTTCTTTGGTGTATCGCTCTGGAATAAGCAGGGAAACCTCACTGAGTGAATCCATTCCTTCAGTGCTGATAATACTCACCTTTCCCAGGCTAAGCCATCTAAATATATTTCCTGAAGAAAGAGCATGAGTTTAGCACTAGAGAATAGGCAATTCCTTGAACTTGTGTCAAAAGAAGGAATATTCTCTACTAAGCCATGTGCTGAGGCCCACGTGTTGCTTTTGCTGCAGTCATTAGGTTTCTGCTGCAATTCTCCTTATTGAGAGCTCCACGATTCTTTTCTGTAGTGTCTAAGCGTACAGCCTAAGCTTCCTCTCTACCACATTACCCCTGAGCCTGATGTAAAGCTGCCATCTCTTTGTGCCAGTTCTGATGCTGCAACGCATGTCTGCACACAAGTGCAGAACAGCAAACGTGGTTTCACTTTCTGCTGACAAATATAAGAAGCAAACATGTCAACCAAGTTTGCTTCAGAGGAAGGTGTCAATTGCATTGCAAAGGCAAGCACTGACTGAAAACAGGAGTGATAGGGAAATAGATTCCAAGTAGTGCAAACCAAGATTTTATATCAATGTGAATATTACAGGTTAAAAAAAAAAAAGTACAAGAAACAATCCATTCAATTACATGATATCATCTTTGTTTTAGGATACAAAACAATTACCTAGCCTTACAAAGAATTAATCAGGATCTGGAGGATAAGCTTTACAGAATGGTAAGTTATCACAAATGAACGTTTCGTTTTGTTTTTTCTAGTATTAAATGTGTTTTTATGGTCCTTAAGTCATGAGACAAACCAAAAAGAAAAGTTCTCATGTGCCAAATGCAGTGTGCTTCCAAAAGATGTCTGTATCAGAATGACAATCTAGAGCTCAAGCTGTGTGTGAAGGCATAGCTCCAGCAGTTTAAATGGAGATTGCATTGGCTGATGGTCTGGCTGGATAGAGTGTACCTTTAACAGAATTCTGGTTCATTTAGTCAGTAACTTTGTGGGTTTAAAATATTGATGTTTGCATTAAAGTGAAAATTTTCAATCAGATAATCCAAGATTTTCTCATACTTCTCAGATACTTTCACTCAGCTTTTATTAAGTGATTTAACAGACATCAGATGGTCTGAGTTTTATATAGTGTCATCACTGCCAATCTCAGGGTATTAACTCCTGGTCTGCAGATCATATGTCTGCAACCACAATGTCAATGTCACTATCACAGTCCAATTAATAACTGAGCAAGGAAATCACTGCACCTTTCAACATCCAGGACTAATATTGCAAGACACAGCAGCACTCATTCGAAATGATTCAAAGATAAAAAGAAATTTGTTATAAAGAAACGGCCTTTAGTGCCCTGGGTCATTGTTAATGCTGCTGGAACATCACAAACACTGTTAGGAGAACATTTGCAGAGAAATGTAAGCATAAAGTTTAAAGAGGAATGTATTACAGTTTCAACTTCTTCGGGTCCTGAGCACAGTCTGAATTGCTTCCTCATCTCCTGGCTCAGTGCAATCACTCCCTGCTCCCCTTCTGCCCAGTCCCATACCCAGTGTTGCCCTTACCAGCCCAGTGCACACAAAACAACTCATATTTACTGGTCCAAGCAGGCTCCTGGTGCTCAACTATAAGGATTCGAGGATAAGCCCATATTTTACACAAGTCCCACGTAACATTGGCATGGGTGGGCAGCTTGGAACAAGTGGAACAGATTATTGAGCTTTGAGAGTAAATAGAGACTATGACAACATCCTGGAGAGACACCAGCCTTTACCAAGAAATGGGAAACACAACCCTGAAAATGTCATTGTTCTTATCTCAGGAGTCTGTTTAAATAGCCAACAATGAATGCAGTACTGAGGCTTTTGTACCTGGCCAAGAACAGGGCAGAGTTACAACTGGCTTACAGCTGATGTTTGTTCATAAATATATGTATAAGTAAACATAAATAACATTTGATCTTATTATATTGATGTTTTCCTCCACTCTTGCTTTCTTATCTCTTTTTTTTCCTTTCATGCAAATCGTTTTGGGATTTTGTCTTCATCTGTGGCCTTAGATTTATTACTTATGCACTAGAAAAGAGAAATAAAGAGGAGGCATTCTGACTGGTAAATGAAATAAAAAGATTAGAAACACAGAAAGAAAGGCTCCAGAAAGCCTGTGCTTTTTCTGTCAGGTATCTCAGATCAAAGTAAAGAATTTTTAAGCTGCTGTTTCAGCATCCACTTAAAACCCTGAGAAATTATTTCAGAGCACAGCAGAGAAAGGAAGAAGACTGGTTCCACAGAGCACTATACTCTTCTTTATCCCACTAATATTACAGTCATTGAAGGCAGCTTTAGAGACTTGAAGAAGATCAACCAGGTTCTGTATACTATAACTCCAGATTGCTTTGCCTTCTGAAACACTGGAGACACAAAACCAAACCAAACCAATGTCAAATGGAAACTGTATGAAAAGCAAAAAGATGAGGAAAATAGTACTATATTTGAATTATATTAGATTTGAATTAGTTCCAGGGCATTCCTAAAACCTTCAACACTTCAGAAACAGTTGGATTAAGCTGGTCTGGTTAATCAGCTTATGATGGTTAGGCTCTTGGATACCTTGCTCTCACTTTCCTACTTAGGAGAAACAGTTGTGCTTTTTTTTTTTTTTTCTAATTTACTCAGTTTGCAATTCCAAAATCAAACTCCCTTGAATTCTTCACCTTTGTACAAATCCTAATGTATAAACCACGTGTTTAGTTTCTCACTCTCTGCCCTATCTCATCCCTCTATACACACACACACATATATGCTACATGCACACACACATACACTCAGATTCTTACACAAGTTCTGACCATTTAATGTGTCCTAATACAACAAATAAGGAAAAGACTCTGAGGACAGTGGTCCTTCACTCCCCTGTCTGCATTTGACTTGGAGTGGTCCCAGGAGACCACTTTCTCCCTGCCCTCACAGGTGATCCACAACTCCCCTGCTCAGAGACTGGCCTCCACTCATCACAACTAACCTAGGACTCCACCTTGGCCTCCCTCTTCCAATGTTTTTGGGTATCCTGAATGTTAAAGTCTTTCATGACTGCTGTTGATACAAGGGATGTAAAAAACAATTATTAATTCAGCAGCAGTCACGGAAAAGAAGCTGAAGTAGCAGTTCTTTTCCTTCTAGGCTTTGCTTCCCTTTGAGTGCTAATCTATAAAATATTTACAACTATTTGAAAGCACACTTCTGATCCCAGCAAATGATATCCAGCTGAAACCTCTGTCACATCAGCACCCACAAGATAACATGTAAAACTGAAATGGGGGGAGAATTTGCTGTGTTAATCTGGGCAGGGCTAAACACACGACACAGCAGAGAGAGATGTAGCACAGAACTCAAACTCTACTGTCACTACTCATAATGCTCCTGTTCCTACCGCAATAGAGGTCTTTAACAGAAGATGTGTTTAGTCCCGGCTGACTTCTTAAATAATTAAGCTTTATAACTATTTTCATGCATTAAGATGTGAGAAGAGACTAAGCAGAGTCCTCAAAGTTTGCACTGCGATCCTGTTGAGTTAAAGAACTTTTTTGGAATTGCTAGTTCCAATTCGCACCAGTAGTCTTCACTTTCCCTTACACATAGCTGGGTTTCCTGAGGATGTTCTGCCATGGTCTCACTGCTCAAAAACAGCAATTACAAGTAGATTATGCAAGTCATCCCAGCCATATTAAGCAATCCTTTATATAGTCTCAATCTAACTATATCCCTCATATGATCCTCAGTGGAGTTAAGCAATGTGTTTTGGAAAGTTTCTGAATTTGTAAGGCTTTCAGCTGCAGTTCTGTAATTTTACCTTTCAAGCCATAAGCCAGTTTTTTACTGGTATCTACATTTGGAAAGAACTGATACTTAATAAAAACTGCTAAATAAACCTAACTGCCAATAAAATTGCCCCTATTCCTCCTCCCCCATCTTCCATTGATCGTGGAAATCCAATTGCACTGATGAGACATGCTCCAGAAAGACCCTAAAATGTGTCTTTTGCTACTAGAAAAGTTTGATAGACAGACCTTTTGAAGGTATAAATTCACTTCTCAGAATGTAAACCTCTGCTCAGTCTAAGATTCATGCTTTCTGCCTTTAATGCAAAGATACACAGGCAGCATTGGAGGAGGATGTGGAAGGTGACAGCCCTATGGTTAGGAACAGAGCCCTCTGATGACCAGGGGAACCAATGAATAAATCAATGCGCCCACTTCATAAACACTTACTCCCAAGTAAACCTTCAACTGCCAACCCATCTCCCTCAAAGCCTGCTGCCAAAGTGAAAGTTCTGGTTCTTCAAAGTGTCATCCCTAGTCCTATACAGTTTGGCTGGTGTTTTTAAGGAAGGAAACTGTGCTCTCCTTCCCTCAGTGTCAGTTCAGGGCATTCCCGTAGCACAGGCAATATTGAATGCCATATTACTTCACGAATGTGATTGGACTCCTGCTCTCTGCAGTGCAGGAGATGTTGGACACCAGCTCTACCAGCCCTGCCAGGCTTCCCAGCACAGTCCCTTGGGCTTTGGTTCCCCCTTCTGCAAAGCCAGCATCATCCCTCTGCACACAGTGCATTAGACATTTTATCATCTCTCAGGATGAAAACTGTTACACTGCATTAAAGTCTGCTTTTTCATTGCCATTAAAGCGGGCTGTGGGGTGTGACTCAGACATAAAGTTGGAAGAAATTCTTACATAAACCAGCAGTAAAGAGGGATTTGTGGTAAGGATGATCAAGTCTGAAACGCTGCACTATCCAAGCACTGCACTGATTTTTATCCTGTTTCTTCCTCTGCTGAGAGGTACAGCAAATATGTTATGCTTTATGTTATAAAGAGTTATTTATCCAATTCTTGAATAACTGGGGCTTTCCAGCCTGCTGACCAAAATATCTAGGCAAGCATCTCTAGCTTGGGAAATCCAGAGATGAATTAATATGAGCTGGACAATTTTAAGCATTGCTCTGAGACTTTGTGTCAGAGAAATGTTATTTTATAGGAAACAGCTTGCTGGGTGTCCAGGTCAAGAAGATAAAGAATATGGTAAGTGGTGAGGAATGTGATGAACAATTTCATTCAAGCATTAAAAGCATCTAACTACCAGGGTGAGCCCAGTGCTTTGGCTTTGGAATCTAGTTACTAGATTGCACTTTAGACTCCCATGAGACCTACCAGTCACCCTCCAATATGGTTTAAAACATAAGTGAAAGATGAGGGCAATGGGTGCAAAGCCTATTTCTGACACAAACCTGAGGAAAGCAGAAGCCCAGTATGTTTGGGTTCCTGCATGAAAGATGATGACTTTGACAGTGACTTTGAGTGGAGGGATATTAAGCCCATCTTTTTCATTTTCCCTCCTTTATAAAGAATAACTACCCCCCCCACCACCCCATATCCTATGAAAATAAAACAGAGATGACCTAAATATACTTAAAAGAATTTGCATCCCAAAGAGAAGAAAAGTTTAGAGTCAGCTCAACCTGACAGGCTCATTTGCTCACATTCAGTGAAGACAGCTGTGAATTTCAAGAGAAATTTGTACTGGTGGGTTAGTTAAGGCAGAAGCCAGAGACAGCCTGTGCTTTGTGGACTGAAACAACTGCAAAACAACATTTCTAAGGAAGGAAATGACCATAAATGCCACAGAAACAAGTAATTTGTAAAAATAGGAGTTGAAAAAAGGCATTTTTAAGAGATTTTAGGTTTCACTTTTTTATGCCTGCAGGCATTTTGTGCTAAAGATCTCCATCTCTCACTCTTTTCACACTCATTTTCCAGGTAAAAAGTATTGCCAAATAGGCAATAAGACTGGCCTTTTAAACCCACACAGCTGCAGCAACTACCCAGGCTCAGGCTGAGCAGATTCATTAGTTTTGCAGTCAAAGAAATAAATCTTCTTGGGTAAGTTGGGAACATGACTGTACCTTGCACGAGCACACAGGCTTTCAGTCAGTCATCCTCAGTCTTTCCTCTCTATCTCTGAGTAGAGATTAATTTCTCACTGTTGTTCCATTGTTATTTGGCTGGCAGGGTGATCCTTCTTCCCAAGAGACTCATAAGGCAGTCCAGCCTCTTCCTAATTGGGGTGGAGAAACATGACATCATGAGAGAGACTATTCTGGAAACTACTTTCTGCTTTTTCCAAAGCCAGGGGACTGTTCTTCACTCTCTCAATAGGATGTCTCTCACAAGAATGAGTAGCTTAACAAAGCTGTAATGAGGTGATGGACACTTCCAACTTCCAACATCATCTCTCTTGCAAGATGACAGAACTCTTTTCTTCTCAATTTATGTGTCTTATCTCTTGGCCACCCGTGTGCATTTCTCATACCTGAGGTTTTTGATCATTTTCTTCACCCTGATCTCCATAGTTTGGTCTCTGTGTCTCAGGGCACCCCTTGAGGCTACCATCTTGGTCAGCTGAGAACAGAAAAAGGTGCTGTTTTCAAAGTAGATGAAAATAATATATTTCTGAGATGTGGGTATCTTTGACCTGTGTCTTCCTTGCAAGTGCCTTGGTTCTTTGTCATTATCTGTCAATTCATTACAAAGAAAGGGGAAGGAAGAATAAGCCTGAAAATATGTTTTATAAGCAGGCACTTCACACCTCTAAATCCTTCACAAAAGCTAGTGTCATCTATAAGCTTGGAAAACAAGGCACAGAAGAGGAAAATGTCTTGGCCGAGGTCATTGAGAAGCAAAGGGCAAATTCCCAAATAACTTCTAAGTGTCTTTTATCCAAATCCACTTTCTACAAAAAAAAAAAAAAAAGATCAAAGGACTTTCTAGTTTCTCATAGATCTAATTTATGGTGTCAGTTACTTATCTCTTGTATAAAAAAATAACTTGAAAGTGGCAAAGACAGGGGCTACAGCTGGGAAAATAACAATTTTTTTAATAGGAAAGAGAAAGAGAGAGAGAGAAAGAGAGAAAGAGAGAAAGAGAGAAAGATGGATTTGTATGTTGTCTTGTTCTACTTGCATCCCTCATGCTCACAGAACAGTGCTACAGATGTGTAGAATCATCAACATCATAATATCTCTGGTCAATGTTACAAGTGGCTCATATCTCCAACAGAGTTTTCTTTGCTCACTAGAGATGTAACATGGAAGCTCATACATTTTGCTATTTCTTTTATTCCTCCAGAAACAAACACTTTTTCTTTCAACCTACTGTCACTGATGCAGCCTCAGAAGACACTCTTACACTGTCTTCAGGGACTTATCATCAATCAACACTCTCTCTATTCCCTCCAGCTATAATTTCTGTATCATTTGATTATCCAGCAGGGCTCTACCCTGGCAAGGCACACTGCAGATGTGAAACGTGGGAGCCGATGTGCACACAGAAAGACTATAAGCACATTTTGTCAGCTTCATCTAAACTGCTAGTTGAAAGAGCACAGGCTGTGATGCTGACTAGCCAGTTTAGAAAGCCTCTTCATAAGCTGATAGGTAAGATATATTTCAAGCAAAATTGAAATGCCAGAGCAGACCAAGGATGGTGATGGCAAGTAAAACCACCCCTATGGCATGCAACAAGTTGTGATCTTGCTCTCAGCGGAGCTAGGCAACAAACTGATCGTGCTCATTTATAAACATGGATCCTCAGTGCTCTTGGTTCCCCAAAAAAAACTGGTCCTAAATCAGCAAGATAAAACAGTAATAAACTGGGAGGAAACATCTTGCCACAGAAGGTATGTAGTGCCAGCTAATTCATGCTTAGAGGAGCAATCACTATGTGTAGTGATACCTTGTTCATCCATATTTCCTATCAAAGACTGTATCTAAGCAGAACCCAGACAAGGAATGACAGGTCCCTGCACCAGCCTAGGGACAGGTTTGTTTGCACTGATTGAATTGAGATAAAGTGTCTCTGTTTATAACTTAAATTTGCTGCTCAGATTTTCATTCCAAGAGAGCTGGATAAGAGGTGATGAGTGATTTAACCCTGAGCTCATGTTAGACACAGAGTACCCACTGAACTGAAAACCTCAGGACTGTTTCCAGATGACACTAGAAGAAGACCTTTATCAGGAGGTGCAGATGTAAGCAGTTTTTGAGATGACCCTTTCCACAGTGTATGCCATGTAGGTTGGCCTTATTTCAGCTAAGGAGCAAACCCCTAGAGCTGTCAGTGGGAAGTCAGATGAACTGATGTATCCTGTCTAGAAAGGCAATATTCCTATTGCCCTCAGTCAGTGCATGCTTGACCCCATGAAGAAACATTAAAGCCTCTGCATTAGTACTTTTTTCTTTTTGTACTGGAAAGAAAACTAATTCTCTTGCATGTGTTTTACAAATCACTTGCAAAGGAAAGCATACTTTCACTTCACAAGCAGCACCTTGACAGCATTCTGCTAACCACAATTCTTTCTGTGATATGTTATTAATTATACACCAGTGACAACTTTTTTTTTTTTTCCCCTTTTACTGCTATGGAATTACATTTCAAACCTGTGACACAGGGTAGTCAAGGAAACAAATCTTTATAAGACCTTTGCTGGTCCAAGGTTGAATATGGTATTAAGAGCAAATCATTCTTCAAGTGAAATGCCATAGAGCATGAGATCAAAATGCTCAAAGCACAATGTTATCTTTAATAACATTATACTGTTTCAAAATCAAGTAGAGGGATCAGATTCTGCTGCAGGTCATTTTTTAATCAGCAACTAGTGTTGTTCATTAAAAGGGATAAATTCTATTCATTTAACTATGATGGACAAATGAGATCAGGTCAGTAATTTAGACTTTATCAGAGAAAAAGATGCTGCTTATTTCCATAGCTCTGTTTTGCAGAACAAACCTTTTCATTCCTTCTGGACACAGAAGATGTGTCAGTAGCACATGCATGCATCCAGTTCCTCAGATCCATCACAACAAGAAGAAATGCCAAGCTTGAACACCCCACTATGAATTGTGTTGCTGTTAATTTCTCCTATCAAATGGTCAACAGCAATTAGAAAAAGGTGTCAAAAAAGCAAACTTCCGTATACCTAAACTCTATCTTTCAGTAGTAGATGACCTCTAAAGGTCCCTTCCAATCCTGCCATTCTATGATTCTATGCAAGTGGATTATAACAAGTTCAGCTGACTGATAAATCTCTTTGCTGACAAAGAACTTTTTTGCTCTTTCTTTCCCCCAGTATTTCCTCCTGAAATCCATGTCAGACTCTAAATGCTTTCCCCCTCCATCAATCAAGCCAGGTTTTTGTAATCTTTTATGTCTTGGAATACTCTTGGTCCTGGACTTGCATCTTGGAAACAACTGAAAAGGTATAGACAAGCACATTAGAGTGTGTCACTAAAGCATGTTCTCGTTCTCTGTGATTTCTTAGCTATGCCTTGGGTTTTTCTGTGTCTTCTCTCTGATAGCCTTGTTCTCTATGAAGGCATTAGAGGACAAGTAGCTTGCTGGTCATGTGTTATGCAGATCTCACTCTCTGCTGTATAAATTAGCTGGATTTTCTTAAAACTGTTTCCTTCCAAGCCATATTTTCAGTCTTGCTGCCTCTCTACACTTCATTATTGCAGAAGGGAGGTGTGGAAAAATACATCTCTTCATTTTGGAAAACGATGACTAGCCCAAACATCCACAATGTGACTATGGATTTTCTCAATGAGCTTAAATCAACTAAATTCAGGCTTTTGACTCTTCTCCCCCAATGTACTATAGAATAATCTGGCATGAGAAGGATTAGAAAAGACTTGATTTAATTATATGCTCTGTCTGAGCAAATACAATTCAATTAAGGAAGATGTGATTATTAAATCTGGAATGCATTAGCATGCATCAATCAGTTGGATGAGTTTGGAATTAATAAATAGTTCTTTTACAGTTACACAAGTATTAGACAGAGAATCAGAATAAAAACCTCTAATAAAATTAGCCCAAGTCATTCCATGCAGTTCTTAAAGCACAGTTTACTGAATGGATCTTTATTCACCTACTGTAGTAAACTCAATGGATTTTGCTGCAATGTTGAGTGCTGTGAAAGTGGGAATAGATTCTGTTTTGTCACCAAATGTAGTTCTCTGTGTTGCAAGACTAATTGAAGAGAGCACAGCACAATACTTGGGGATGCTTTTGTCTCAAGTTACCTGACACTTTAAGATTTCTTTCAAAACTTCTTTTTTAACAACTTTTCTTTCCAGTTTCTAGTACGGATCCCGAGTGTTATCAGAGAATGCAGTGCGCACACACACACAAAGGATGGCAAAGAAAGCAAAGCTTGCATTTCCATACATGCCAGGAAAGCAGATTAAAGGCTATCAGAGATGTCTTAGTTATCAATTAGTAAACTTATCAAGATAGATTTAATTCATCCTAATAGGGTGAAATTATTCAATACTAATGCTAATACTAATACCATGATGCTAAGGAGAGATGTCTCAATGAGGAATTAAGTTTTGTTAGATCTCATAAAACAGCTAAGCAAGAGAATGTAGGGAGTGCAAAATATGGCTGTGTCAACTTGCTACACTAAGATTTCCAACATGTAAAGCTCCAGCCATCTGACTGTATGGGGTGAATGTGAGGAGGAAGCTGAGTGAGCCAAACCCTCCCTGGGAACCACCCTAGTGGCTAGAATCCGGGGATGTGCCCATCCCATGAGGAAGGGAGACCCTCTGCCTGGTATTGCCAGCAGGTCAGAGAAAGCAGAACTTTTTCTCTTCATGCTGAATGTCTCTGCTTAGTTGCTCACTGTTTTATTTCTTCCAATTCCATGTTTCTTCCTGGCTCATTGAATAAATCCACAGCCACAATTGTGAATGGCTGGGACTGTCATCATTTTCCAAAATGAGAGGAAATAGTCTGTAGGCAGAAGAGATGCCAACAACCCTGTCTGATGCTGTGTGCCAAGGAAAACAGCTGTTTCCTCTTCCCTTCCAAGAGTGACTGGAGAATTCTCTCCTGTGAGATACCTCACCAGTACCTGCTCTTCTCCTCTATGAATTTTCATATTCATATGAATTTTCATGAATTCATATGTTATATCAATGTGTCCACATCTCAGGGTTCTCAGTTACAGTGATGCAAGAGCTGAGTGAATATAACATCACGGTGAGAGAATTCATTTGAGCAAAGCTTATTTTACTCCATGGTGACACATAGAATTGGCTTTGTCTGCTGCAATGAGATTTTGATAAGCCCTCACTGCATAGACTTGCCCAGCTTTCCAGTGCTCAACTTCCAGGAATTTTTGTTTCTGTGTAAATAGCCAAAGATGAAAACTAAAGACTGAGAATATATTCCATGAGGAAGAAGAAATACAGGCCAGAAGCCCTTTTGGAAAAGAGTGATAAAGGAGCATGGCTGTGGGTGCTTCTTCCAATATTTTAATGACATATACTCTGATTTGACACAATTCTATAGGCTCATAGATTAGAATGAAGAGTTTTAATGGTAATTTCCCCACAGGAGCTAATGCCAGCTAGCATTACTGTTTCCAGCAGACTGCTGAAAGACCAGAGCCATCCATACAATTCCTGGTCAGAGAGATTTCCTATCTTACACAGAAAACATGATGGAAAGAAGGATGCTGAAGAAGAAAGCTGCTAACTAGGCAGGGAGTTTTAGGTGACAAATCTGGGGTCTGTGGAATCCTGATCTGTTTGCTATGAAGAAAATAAGCTGTACACTGCTAAAGCAAATAGGGAAACATTGATGTGGAACTGTTGAGCTATACCAGCCAGGCATCAACCTCAATAACAATAAAGGGATTGAAAGGAAAAGATAAAGTGTGCTCATTTTCCATAAAATCAAACTGTCAAGGATAAAGCCCATCCAGTCACCAAAGAGTATGAAAAGTGACTCTAGCTGCCTGTATGCCAACACTAAGTATACAGTAATAAACGAGAAGAATTGGAAGTGATTTGTTTGCACTGGTTCCAGTCCATGACTGAAGCTCATGGAAAATACTTGTGTGACTCAAATCATTAAATTAGCTTGTTTGGGATAGATCAAGTGGATTGCAGAGTTTGGAAATGGCACTCTCTATTGTGCCTGGTAACCCTAAAATAGTAGCCTTGAATATTCCTCAGCTATTATTAGAAGTCAGAGACACATCACATGCTGGTGCCTGCAACGGTCCATAACACTCTAATGGGTTGTGCAATATGTCTATAAACAGCTATTTATTGCCCACAGGAGGAAAAAATGCTGTCATTTTACCTTTAATGAGCTGTGCTGATGGTCACTTAAAGCCAGTACAGAGCTCTTCAGAAGTGGGTTTTAAAAAGTTATAGTAACATTTCCCAGATCACGACCATGCTGCATTAAACATAAAGCAATTCTCCCTTCATCTTCATCATGATAAACACAGGGACTCATCTTTGAACTAAAAGGAGCTGTGGCTTAAGGGTAAGATATCATGAATTTGTTATATTTGATATCTGCACATAGAATAAAATCCAAACCAATGATATATTCATCTAATGCCAAAAAAAAAGGGAGTGAATCTTGCAAAGCTGATGATTATTTTGAGCCAAAACATCTGTGAGAAAAGGATTGAAACACTGATCAATCCCCATTCACATTGTTTTGCTACAAACAGATCTCACATTTAGGAATAAAGGAGAAGAAAGCTGTGATTATAAAGGCTTTAACAGAAAAAAAGCAAAACTTGCTATGTAAAATGGAAACTGTGCAAGCAGCAAGTGGAAAGAACTGATAGCAGACAATAACAAGCCCTGAAATATAGAAAATGGATAAAGGAAGCAAAAAGATATAGGAAAAGAATTGTTAAGATATTAGATATAATACCATAGCTGATAACTAGAAGAAATTTAAGCAGTGATGAATATTTCACTTATTAGGCATGGTGGAGTGTGCATTGGCTGTAGTACTGTAATGTCAATGAGCTTGTTCAGGAAAATAAGATACAAATATATGACAGAATCCTTTGTATTTTGACAGTAAGTGAGGAGGATAGCAAACATAGCTAACCAAAAATTGATGGGTTTAAGTTTACAACTCAGCATAAACACAGTTTCAGGTTTTGAAACGGCCACATCAAACATCCATTTGAGGTTTTCATACGTATTACCTTGAGGACCATGGAGAATTTTCAGAAGATGAGAAGAAAAATAATATGTCATTATATAGAAAAATGGAAATGCAATAAACTAGAGGTTTTGGTTGGGTACCTTCAGGTACCTACTACCTTTTCAACTAAGTTAATATAAGGAAACCACAGTCAGAACTTAAAGACTTGTACTTCATGTCACCTAGTTCTAGCTTAATGAAGTATAAGAGTTCAGCTAGTCTCTGGGCTTCTCTCAAGTTGAATAAGAGGTAGAAACATCTCTACAATGTGACTGTCATCTTAAAACAGGTGGCTAAGCACACAGCCATAAACATCTATTGGACATATCTCTTCTACTGATTAAAGACTAGACAAGCAGCTTTATCCAGTGCCTTACTTCTACATGGTGAGATGAGCTTAAGTTGTAAGAGATTAATGCCAGGCTCCTGTGACTGTGATAATACTCTGTCTTTCAAAGCTATGAATCCCTTCTTATGTTCACTGGATAGCTCTGTTTCTTCTTTTGTGTCCTAAAATGAGAAATACTCTTAAAATGATCCTTCTTGAAGAAGGAAAAAAAAAAAAGAGAAGGCTTCAAATATTTGGGTAGAACAGAACAAAAAGATAACTCAACCTGTTAAAATGTTGTGCCATGAAACATGGGTTCTTGGAAAACAACGTGTCAGACTGGAAGAATATCTATACAATGATCAAAATCAAGTCTAGATTCATTACTTTCCTCAAGGGCCTGAGGCATGCTTCCTTTTCTAAACATGGTTTTCATATTTACTGTGCTCTGGTAAAGCGCTGCAGAATTAGTAGATAGCTACCCAGGGCTATAGTGCTTATCATGAGAGTTTCAGATTGTTTTCTGTTTACATACATTATCTAAACATTATACTCCTGTTCCAAGTGTGATTCTCTAAATTCCATGTCAATAAATGTTTTCTAGTATGGTGGAGTGAGAGGATAGGGTCCTATATAGATGACTGCACAGCTAGCATCCTTAAATACAATTCTGTATTTAACAGGGGACAAAATCTCAACTTTTGCTCTTTCCTGGCTTAGCTGTTCCTGTTATTCCAACTGTGCTTTTTAAAACAAACTGGTTCCTTTACCAAGGCCTGAGGGCTATCAAAGCTTTGATTTGTTATAAAGAGGAGATCAGCTTTAAGCTGAAGCGAACAAAGGCTTTGCACAACCTAAAGGGTGTACCTATAGCTTAAAGCCTGTGGGTTTTTAAATCACAATCTGATGAGCTCTAAGGGTTTGGATCATCCTCTCCTAAGGTCTCAGCCGCTGGAGAAAGCCTCAGAGGAAGGTCATTTCTACAAAGATCCTCTTAGAAATTTTCTGAGCCTCTTCACCTGCTCTCATCTTCACTTGCAATCCTCCTTCTGCCAAACACACTAAAGCCAGCTCAGATTTGTAGCAGCATTAGTGAGTGTGCAAGAGAGATGCTGTAGTCTTTCTTACGCTGGGTGATGAGCTTGCAGCGTGTCTTTTCCCATCCTGCTCAGATTGATTTCCAATACTGCAGGATGGGAAGTTCTTGCTCATGATGTCAAAATTTGCTAGCACAATTAGGAAAGAGCCAGATTTCAGGCTCTGTCTTTTCAACTATTGACGGTCTTAGGACCTTCTATTTGTGCCATTACACTATCAAGTGAGTTTCAGGCAAGCGTTCAGCTGAAGAGAAAGAGCAACAAGATCAGGTTTAATAGTATCAATATCAGTGTAATAGATGAGAGATTTAGATCACTTAGAGAATCACCATCAGAGGTATCAGGAAAGCTGATTTGAATATAATCTGTAAAAGTACAACTTTGAGTTCAGTGACAAGGTTTCCTCTATTACCTACTACAAGGGAAAAAACATTCAAAGGGAAATGGAGTCAGAATGAATTTAGAATGATTCAGACAGAGATCAGAGACAAAAAGGGTTAGGAAGACCCTCTTTATTGTGTCATAAGGTTCAGAATGGACTCTCTTGCTGTCTAAACTTCTCAGAGGGGAGTCTAAGTGTAACTGGACTCAGTCGCAGAGTTGGTCAACAGTTTGTGTCTAGTGGAATTAACACAAAAAGGAAGGAAAGTTTGCTAGAATCAGCACAGGAGTTTTCTAAATCAAGTCACATACAAACAAACAAGCAGAGATCTAGAGGTTAACCTGTGATCAATTTTTCTCTCTCTGCAACTTGTAGTGAATTAATGGTACCAAATGATCTTTAAAACCTCATGAAATCTAATTGTAGTGAATTACCTTCTTCCCTCATCAACATTTGTCAGCACCTGACCTTTGACCTTTCTTCTTTGTTGATATCTGTCAGCAGATGATCTTTGATAAATCTGCCCTTTCAAATCTTCACAAAATCTACCCTGAGATGTGTCCTAGCTCAGGGTGGATACTATACGTCACAACCTGCTGCAATTTCAGAGAGCCCCAAGGGTCTCCCTTTAGGATCATTATTTATAGGATAGTGAGTTGATCAGCTTTAGTTAGTGTTTTTCATTCTAGCCACAATTCTTGTCAGGTAATTCTGGTACCTTCCAGAGTAGCCAGTGATCCAGACAGCAGGAGTTTCAAGTACAGTTTCCAGGCAGTAGGAGTTTCAGGAATGGTTCAGGAGTGCCTGATTCTTCATAGTCACTGTATTTGTAACTAGGACAAGAAAGTACCAGGTAGTCCCAACTCACCAATACAAGAATTCAATGTTTGGTGGTCCTGACATCACAATGCAGCCCAGGAGGTCTGCACCACCATAGCAGGTTTGATAGTATAAATGCAATAGTTATTTTTAAGCATAACCTTGTATCCATAGAATTCAATAGCAAAACTCTGAGGGACAGGTATAGAGGTACCAAAGTCAACTCTTAGCTGCAGCCTTTTCACCTTGAAAACGATTTAGTAATTGGATAAATGCTTCCCTTTGATAGGATTCATGATCTTCTGTTGAAAACAGAACTTCTTCATCCCACACCTTCCCTTCTGGAGTATGAAATGCTCTTATTGGCATGTAGCTGCTGAAGGAGATAATAGGTAGGGAGGGCTCTTGGCAGGAGGTTGCCGCTGCTGATTTTTGCTGTTTGGAGTGTATTTTTGACCATACAATTTGTGTGTAAATCCGTATAAATTTACACCATTTCTTATGGAGTAGGAAACACTATGTTTTCACATTCCCTCCAGATTAGAAATGTATGCTGTGTTTTGGCCCTGGGAACACAGTCACCTGTGTAGAAGAAAGATGAAGCTAGATCATGTTTACAGTGGGCTGAGAGAGTAGGAAATCGCTGACGGGAAGAAAGGTTTGAGTCCAGATAGGGGATTTGAATCCAAGAAGTCTTCAGATGATTGACAGCTTTAATGGGAACGGGCTGGTGGTTGGGAAATGACGGCAAGAGAGAAAAGAGGGATGGTTTCCCCATGGCCACAGTTCATCAGTGAGAGGTCTGTTCTCACACGACAGGAGTGTAAGAGATTGTGAAGTGGAAAGAAGCAACAGGAATTGACAGTAGAAATGAAAAAAGAAGCAGAGTGGTGGTATAAACTGCTGTCTTTATAGTAAAATGGGACCTTGGAGAATAACCTGTTCTCATGGATTTTGTACTAGAACACCTGAAATACAATCAAACACCTGCACCAAATGAAAAGTGCCAGGAAGAAGGGGAAAATGCTCTTTGTTGATATCTTCTACTTTAATGGGTTTAATAACTGTGCAGCTGACTTCTGCACAGCTTGGCTCTGGCAGCCAGGGTTATTTAATGGCGTAATAGACAATTTAACTGACAATTTTGTAGAAAACATTAACATTGCAAACCCAGAGATTAGCAAGTTTGGCCAACTTTGATACAAGCTGTATCAATCATTCGTATTGCAGTTGCACTCAAACTTTTCTGCCCTGAATCCCTAGGTACGGTACACAGAATTAAAATGCCACAGTACGAATATTTAAGCATTTAAGTTAAGCAGAGGAAGATCTTCAATCAAAGCCTTCTCAGCAGGACATTATTGTACCAGGAGAGACTTTTTAAACACAAAGGAAAATCTTTCAACTTAAGTGACTTTATACAAGTACTTAAGGATTACCGAAGGGCAACACCAATAGCTATTAAGACATAGATTATGACAGCATACATTGCATCAGATATTCTGAATTATACTCAATTGAGATGCCAAGAATTTGAGAGGAATCCCAGATTGTTTCACATGGAAAAGATATGGAAAACCTGTACAATCAAGGACAGGAAATGTACCTTGGATGTGGCACTTCAAGGAAGGCAACATTTTATGTACAATCTAGCTAGGGTTTCAACAATTCTATAACCAAGCTTATAATAATAAGCCCCTGAAGTGATCAGATCAGGAATACTTTTTCAGCATCCAGCTGAGGCAGACATAATAGAAAGTCTAGGAACAGAGCTGTTTAAACATCACAAACATCTACCAGTCCTGCCTTGTCTGCTGTGTCTGTCAACAGCAGAGTTGCTTTTCCTTTCTCTGCTAAGGTACCTTATAGCTATTGCTAATTATGTTTATTGTAGGAAGACAGATGGTCTGACTTTTCAACATTATATATTTCTCTCCTTATATCTCACTGAGTAATGTGCTGGTGGAGGAAAGAGTTTGTATACAAAAGGGTCCGGATGAGATTCATTCCTAAACAGTATCTGTTCTGACAATAGTAACACAAGAGCAGCCCTCACTCTTCTGATCTAGGAAAAACCTTGAACACACTTTGAAGATTGCTGGAGTCCTCCCCATTAAGCTCAACATATGTTAACACTCTTCCAGTTAACCAGTAGACACTGCCATCCATTCTCATTAGACTAAGTCTGTTCCCTGTGAGATATCCCAATAAACTGGTGATCCCAATTAAACTCTTTCCAATTAATTTGCACTTCATAGGGGTTTCAGTGTTATATCACCTAAATCCATTCTGAGAATGCTGCTATCTTGTGTGTGACTATAGCAGCACTTTTCCTATAAATAGGGGCTAAAGAATGCATCACAGAAAAGGGGATGTCTCATGGAGATGCTAGTTTTCAAAGCACTTCCTCATATTTCAAAGTGTGTGTGCGTGTGTTGAATGGCAAAGTGCTCAACTGGATCTGAAAAGCCAAAGCTTCTCTCACCAGCTCCCAGATGTGGTTGTTCTGTCACCTCCATGGACTCTAGGCGTATTTCTCCAGGCATCTTCCACCTTGTTTTCCACCATCTCCCCCATGCCTATCAAATTTCCTTCCCAGAGAAGATCTCTCCAGCTCCTGTAAGCTTGCAAAGAAAAATTACACCTTACTCAGTACTTTTCAGCTAGACAGTGCTGTACATAAGCCTCTGTTAAATGTGTTATATACAACATCTTCACCCTTTTCTATAGCATAACGGCAGCTACTCCTTAGTTTGGCTGTAGGTAGTGACTATGACTAAGTTTAGGGCTGAACCTCAGACACCTACCCTACTATAATGAAGAATTTAAAATATCCAAGATGGAAAAGCAGAGTTTCTTGCATTTGCCAACCTCTCAACTCTCAAATATATTGAGTCAGACCAAATTATAACCCTCTACTAAAAAGGCTTATGACTTAGGCCTTCATTTTTTTGCAGCAGATGCTTTCTGTATCTCTTTATGCAAGTATCAAATCACTCAGATATTATTTATGGCCTGAATGTAGAATCAGCTACCAGTGAGGTGCTCTTACTATTATTTTCATTTTGCTATCATGTACATGCAGTAACCCAGACAACACTGAGTATCTCAACCCATAGGAGCAGAATTGGTGAATCTGCAGAAAATAATAGCAGTTAATCCAGTGAAGAAGAGCAAGAATTAAAACAGAAATGTGTGTGCAATACACATATCTTTTGGTTGTATGATGCACCATTTCTCCATGAAAAAGGAGGACAGAATGGACTTGTGGCTGATAGAGTTGGAACAGACTGGAACTCAGTGAACTGATTTCTAATTGAGACTATATTAGCTGATTTAACAACACCTTAAAACCCTAAAATCAGTGACTCAGGCAATTTTACATATCCTTCATCAAAAAATAAACTGCATATTGTTCAAATATTTGCTTGCACTACAAGCTTTTATCAATAAATAGGCTGAAGTTACTCTTTTGTTGTAGTTTAGCAGAGACTGGAAGTATCAGTTCAACAAGCTTGTGATTTTTCTGCCCTTAAAGCAAAAGCTTCGTTGCAGAAAATATGATAGAACTTCTGCCTGGAATTATCCCCTCAGGCCATCACTAATGTAAACCTAATATATAAAGTGCTCCCTTTTTTTTTTTTTGGATGCACCACAAGAGAAAGAAAAGGAGTTATTATGAATTTTAGTAACATGAATAAAGCTTTTTTAGGAAATCCTAAGTAGCAGCAGGGCAAGGAAACAAAAGGAGATTCCATTACCAGAGAAAGACAAAGGAATTGTGAAAGAATATTACATTCCAGAAAAGCCATTCATAGAATCATAGAATGGTAGGGGTTGGAAGAGACCATTCCCAGCAGTACGTTCCTTTCCATAGGGGTTTCCACTTCATTAGATGTGCAGATAATGACCAAGGTAGGGTGGATGGTTTGAGGCACCATTGATTCCCATCGTTTTACATTTGCTGCCTTTGTCTGTTGTTTGTAGAGTTACACAAGACACAACCAGTAATTTTTTTACAGAGCTACTAAGCATTACTATAAACCTTTGAATGACCTTGGAGACTCTACAGCTTGTCCACTCATTAGTGAAGTGGCTTATTCCATCAAGGACTGAGAAGATTCTCAGAGCTATTTTGGTGCCAGATACGTCTCTAGGGCTGAGAGTTTCTATAGTGAAATAGAAGCACTCAAATATGTGGGAAATAAACTACAATAAAGCCTCATGTACAACTTAAGCTCTGCAATGGTGATTAGAGGAGCTTGAAGGCAAGAGTAAATAGAGCTTTGTGCAGGCTCTTTGCACCTGCATGAACATTACTCTAATTGCTTAGGCTTATTTACTTTTCCTCTCACAGTCAGAACCTAGAGATAAGCTTCCATTGCAAATCAGCTTGCATAAAGCAGTCTGCACCAGCAGCAGAAGGAAGTCAGCCCATGAATGAGTTCATTTTACTTTGCAGGCATGAACAGTCCATTATTACAGCCAATTATTCCTACTTCTTCTCTAACCAAGCACTAAGCAAAACATGAAAATCAAACCCTTCAAATTAGCAGTGCACACACTTGATCAGAAGGAGACATCAAGCAGATGACTGGTGGACGCAGGAGCAATGTCATAGCCTTTGCTTCTCCAAAATAACAAAGAATGGGGAGAGACAGCACAGGATGACACAGACATGACAAAAGGATGGACACAACACAGTTAGATGTCTAAACAAGCTGCCTGAGTCTACATTCATACCTCTATACTCATTATTTCTAATTGTCTGCAGCAGAAATGTTATCACGTGGAAGCCTCAGTTTGTCCTCAAGAATAAAGTCATTGAAGTTGTTATTGTTATAAAGTTGCTATACCTTTAAACATATGTTTTATGTGGAAAAGGTACAGAAGACAGGAGTGGTTACATTTAAATTGTGGTATAACGGATCATTCTCATTCTAAATTAGTATTGTTCTCTTGTTAAAAGGTAGGAAATTAAATGTTAATATAAGTGATTCATTTTGTCACTGAAGAAAAATAAGGTGAAGAAAAATGAGAATAAATAAGAGGCCTGATTTCAGGCCTCTGTGTGTTTGGAGATAACCTGTAGAAGGCAGATGACCAGTGCAGTGATAGCATTCCCTGGCATCAGGGAGATACACAGGGCCACGGGGTTAAAACAAGGCTGCAACAATCTCTAGAAGCCTTTCCAAGTAGTGATTGACAGGTCATAAAGCCAGCTCTAACCTCACACATGCCCTGAGAGATTCACAACTACCTATTACCACTCAGGAATCTAAGTTATAATGGATAGTTCTAATACAACAGCAGCTTAAAACTATTCTGTATATTATCATAGAATCATAAAGCACTTTGGGAGCAGAGTGGAGGGGCAGAATCACTTCCCTCAACCTGCTGGCCACACTTGTTTTGATGCAGCCTGAGATACAATTGGTTTTCTGGGCTGTAAACACACATTGCAGCATCATGTCCAGCTTTTCAATCACCAGTACTCCCAAGAAGAACATAATAGGAATGTCACTATGCCATGGTTACAGTCAGTGGTGCATCCACAAGCTGAATATTGTATGCAGCTTTAAGTGCTCCATCTCAAAAAAGATACAGGACAAATAGTAAAAACCCAGCAAAGAGCAAGAGGGTGAAAAAACTTCGTTCTACACAAAGTGCAAATACACCAATAGGACTCTAGCTTGTAGAAACAGTAGAGAGAGGAGGATCCTAGGAAAGACATCTGAAAAGTAATGGAAAAGCAAGGGAGATGAAGACTGATTTTGCATCCCAGCCAATAAAAGAACCAGAAGGTATCAAGCAACAGAAGCAAGTGTCACATTCAAAACAAAACAGAGGAGGCCCTTGTCCCCACTGCACCCAGCTAGGAACTTGGTATTATGGATGCTGAAATCACATGTGGATTAAGAAAGTGACAGGAAGATACTGTTTTGGTAGAGTATCACCTATAATTGAGGGAAGCCTTACATTGCAAATTAGCAGAGGCTGGAAGGATATTCTGGGAAACTGTGGCTGCGCTTGCTCTGCTCTTGTATTCTGCTCTGAACACCTCTGCTCTCAAACAGGCAGCAGGCTAGATGCACCTCTGGCCTAACTAACACAATTCTTCTGTTGTTTAGACTTGTTATTGGTTTAAGGGAAATAGTCCGTTTGGAAAATGTAAGCTGATGCAAGCTACAGGCCAGAAGGGTAAACCACTAAAACAAAGCAAACCTGAAATGATGATGTTAGATTTATTTTTTTTTTTTCTCTCAGATAGTGTTAGATTTTTAAGAGCAAACTTCAGCTTCTCCTTTAGAAAGTAATTGAAAGGGCTTTGGTTTGTAGCTTCAAACTCAACTGTACACTCTGTGTCAGAAAGGGCACCAAAGCATCTCAGGGATTTGTCATTTGAGCCCTTGTCTCACTGAACTCTCTGTACCATCTGCCCTGAACGAACAACAGTTCCCATGAGGTACAGCAGTGATTCAGAGCAAAAATAGACTACAGAATACATCAGCAGCCCAGGGATCCCATTTCACAAAGCAGAAACATGCAGGAGCTGTCTACGCTGCAGTTCTCTGGAGGGAACACTTCTGAAATGACAGTTTGAACCAAAACCAGGGAGTTTACCTCTCTCCCTCATCCTTCATTCTTTGCAGCATAAGTCCTAAACCTGTGGGAGCCTAAATGATTTGCCAGTGCTGATTGATAAGCTTTTCTTTCAACCTTTGGATGCAGAGATTGGATGAAAATCAGTGGTGGGCTTAGGAAATATTAGGGTTGTATCCAGCAAGATTTTTCCACAGTGGCTGAAAATCACACCAACTACACTTTTTAGAGTAGATGTCACGTTTTGTTCAAGTTTAAATCCTACTACACCTTGGTGGTTTAATATAACATGAAGTCATAAAAGTCAACAGATTTGAATCTGGAAACATCTCGACTGAGACAAATGTTTTAGTTTAAGGTATTATTCTTCCCACAATCATCAGGTTTTAAGTATTGTAAGCATTAAGTAAGTGTTAGGTATTTAAGTATCGTTATTGCTTTTTCCACTTCCCCTTTGCTTTATTAGTTAGCATTTGTGCTAAGCAGCAAATAGAATTCAGTCCACTGAGGTTGGTCACACTTTGCAGTTTAGAGCAGAAGCAGCTGAAACATCGTTCTTTAATAGTGGCATAAGTCCTTGTATGAGCAATAAAAGCTGCCACTTTCTTTATGAAGCAAGCTAACTGCTATTAAAATGATGAATGAACTAGTTCCATTTTATTTGTTCAGCCTTTCCCAGTGCTATTCCCACAACTCAATTTAAATCACCAGTTTGTATTGTTCACAAGCCCCTATGTGCTCCAAGTGTACAGGTGTGTATATAAAAGCCCTTCAGAATGGCAATAAAGTTTTGCTCTTTTCCAGTGGGCAAACAGTTAAAAATCTGAAACAGAGATGAAATAGTCAAGATGAATCCCCATGTTCTGAAGGACCTCTTAAGAGAATTTCCCAGGTAGTTTGAAAGACCATCCTGCTTTGCAGCCAAGCGCCGCTGGTTATCTATGGGAAGCTGAATCTCAGACTGACAGGTCCCTGTGGAGTGCAATATAGAACAATAATGTTCAGATCAAAAGCATCTTGATTAAACAACCTAATTAAAAAGTACATAGAACTGGTGTAGTAGCAGGTTTTCCTCTTCCTACGAGGATGAGAAAGTCTCCAAATTTATCTTCTTTTAAAGTTAGAGGTTAACATTTGTTTCCAGTGACATGTTTATGACCTATTAATTAGTTCCTACAAGGACAGTTGAAATCCCAGCCCTGCTTCAATTCGGTTCAAGGAGCTAACGTTACCTTCGGCAAACATCCCAAGGTACAAACTGTGAAAGAAATCAAACACCTCTCACTGAAGTTTGGCTGGGTGAGCCAACATGAATCTCCAAGGTGCTAGCTTTAATGCCAGAGTAGAAGAGGAGAGGGAGGAAGGAAAAGGAGAGAAATGAACAGGCAAGTGAGCACAAGAGAGCAACTAAACTGTCAAACAAATAAACTATTGTCATGGTTTTGCCCAGTCAGCAGTGAAGCACCATGATAGTCTCTCACTTGGTGCCCCCATTCACCCCCATCCTCCTCAGGATGGCAGAGGCCTCAGCAAGATGGGAGGAAGAAGATAACCAAGGATGTTGTGGATTAAGACAAGGGCAGGGAGGGCTCACTCTCAATTACGGTTCCGGGCAAAACAAACTCCACTGCTCGACTTAGAGAGGAAAGTAGGAAAGTTTATTCTACTGCCTACTAGAAACAGAACAGAACAAAAGCAAAAAGAGAGTAAGATGATTGAGAAAATGACAACCAGCACTTTAAGATCTCCCTCCCCCATCCCTTCTTTATTCTCAGGCCCAGCTCACTGCTCCCCATATCTGTACCTCCTACCCCCTCAACGGCTCAGGGGGTCAGGGAATGGGGGATGTGGTCAGTCTCTCACAGATGGGCTCTGCTGCTTCTCTCTCCTCAGATGAGGATGACTCCTGGCATTCTTCCCCTGCTCCAACACGGGGTTCCTCCTCCAGGACACAGTCTTTAATGAACTTCTCTGGTGTGGGTTCTCCCCAGCAGTTAGAGCTTCTGCCGATATGGGTCCCTCACGTGGGACACAGCCTCCTCTGGCCATAGTCACTGTCCTTGGCACAAGGTTGTCTTTTATGAACTGCATACAAATCTCAGCTCCACCAGTCCTCTCTGCAGGATGCAGGGGAGTCTCTGCTCCAGCACACCTCCTCCTCTCTTCCCTCACTCACCTTGGGGCCTGCATGGTCATTTCTCTCTCCTCCAACTCCTTGCACCACCATCAGCCGGAAAAGGAGGAAGAAGAGAACAAGAAGGAGTAGGAAGCAGCCTCCTCTTCCAGCTCCTTAAAAAGTGATCATGGAGGCATCTAATTGACTCAGCCCCAGCAGCGGGTCTGGCTCAGAGCTGGGGAGAGTTTTGAGCAACTTCTTACACGAGCCATCTTTACAATCCCTTCCCCATCACCAGAAATGGCTCCACACAAAACCACAACAACATTCTACCAAAGCCTATAACCCACAGTTTACTTTAAATGAGCACTTGAAATCCAGTGGTAGGCGTGTGCTCCAGCCCTTATCTACAGAGGAGGATTTAGAGTCTTGAGTCTTAAAGATCCCCTTCTCAGTCTGTGGTGGAGGAAGACAGACACATGTGAGACAGACACAAGGAATGGGCTTAATTGGGCAAGAAATGGTACAAAAAAAAAATAGAGCTGGCAGAGTCATTTGCTGTGGACAGCACTGCAAATGTAACAAGCCAATCTGTACCTTTTCTAAATCATTTTGCTGTTACACACCTTGGAATTTCAAAGCAATTAGTTTAATCTAATGGAAAGTCATTTAGATGACTGAGATCTGGATAAAACCTAAGTTTCAGTTAATTTTCTTCCCGCCAAGCCAAAAGATACAAACTTTGTCTGAGCTGCATTTGTAAACCTAGAGGAAGAGTTGAGAAACTGTTGATCCCAGAGTGATGTGAACTGCTTTGAAGAACAGTTCCCATCATAGGCTTTATTCCATAATTCTCACAATCAAATTGACAAAGTCAGTAAAACCCAGTAAACAGAAATGTAGGATACTGGTTAGGCTGGAACAAGTTCATTGATTGTTGTCATGGGAACAGGCATAGTTAGAAACCCAGCAGAACACAAGTTTATTTCTTTTCTTCCTAATCTTTATCAGAATACCTGTTAAAGACACTTTCAATGGAGAGCACAGGCTGCAATTAAAGGAGATTGCTTAGTCACTATAATGGCACCGTGACATCTGTGCACAGAAAAGGTCTGGGTAGTTGTGAAAGAGACTTGATCCACACAAAGGAAAAGTGCTTTGAGAAGTTCAGCTAGTACTAACTCAGAAATGTTCCAATGGTTATCATAACAGAATGAAATAGATGTTTGAGAAAACACTCTGTTGAGAGATACATTAGAGCCAGAGCAACATCAGGGTTGTATGTGCAGCTCTGAGAATTTTACAGCAGAAGTCAGAGAAATTAAGAGGAACATTTATCTGGACTGACAGAATTCAAAGAAAATAAGAGGACTGTTTAGCTAAAGAATTCAAGACCTTGGAGTGTGGAAAAGGCCTGAAAGCTCTTGAAGTTGAACATACAAAATTACACTCTGCAAATCAGAGGGGAAAACTGTATAGAGCTGTTCTGTAATTACCTGAATGAGGAACTGCCTCGTGGGTAACATTTTGAATAAACAAAGCATCTGAAAGGCTTGGAAGGAGAAACCTGTACATCATCAAGGGTAGAAATAAAGTTAAAATTGCTGAAACACAAGACAGACTTCACAAAGGAAAGTAAAATACACAGCAAAAGGAACTTTGTCTGTGTAAATAGTAGGTCAAGGGGGAAAAAAAAAAAGTAATCTAATAGAAGAGTGTAGAAATTAGATTTCAGGATAGCCCAAAAAGAATCATGGGGTTGGAAGGGACCTTTAGAGATCATCTAGTCCAACCCCTCTGCAGAAGCAGGTTCACCTAGATCAGGTCACACAGGAACGTGTCCAGGTGGGTTTTGAAGCCCTCCAAGGAAGAAGATTCCACACCCTCCCTGAGCAGCCTGGGCCAGGGCTCCCTCACCTCACACTGAAATAGTTTATATTTAAATGGAACTTTTTGTGTTCCAGCTTCTTTCCAT
>WBNH01007806.1:0-77264 GCA_013401255.1 Urocolius indicus | reverse complement strand
CACTCTGTTGAGAGATACATTAGAGCCAGAGCAACATCAGGGTTGTATGTGCAGCTCTGAGAATTTTACAGCAGAAGTCAGAGAAATTAAGAGGAACATTTATCTGGACTGACAGAATTCAAAGAAAATAAGAGGACTGTTTAGCTAAAGAATTCAAGACCTTGGAGTGTGGAAAAGGCCTGAAAGCTCTTGAAGTTGAACATACAAAATTACACTCTGCAAATCAGAGGGGAAAACTGTATAGAGCTGTTCTGTAATTACCTGAATGAGGAACTGCCTCGTGGGTAACATTTTGAATAAACAAAGCATCTGAAAGGCTTGGAAGGAGAAACCTGTACATCATCAAGGGTAGAAATAAAGTTAAAATTGCTGAAACACAAGACAGACTTCACAAAGGAAAGTAAAATACACAGCAAAAGGAACTTTGTCTGTGTAAATAGTAGGTCAAGGGGGAAAAAAAAAAAGTAATCTAATAGAAGAGTGTAGAAATTAGATTTCAGGATAGCCCAAAAAGAATCATGGGGTTGGAAGGGACCTTTAGAGATCATCTAGTCCAACCCCTCTGCAGAAGCAGGTTCACCTAGATCAGGTCACACAGGAACGTGTCCAGGTGGGTTTTGAAGCCCTCCAAGGAAGAAGATTCCACACCCTCCCTGAGCAGCCTGGGCCAGGGCTCCCTCACCTCACACTGAAATAGTTTATATTTAAATGGAACTTTTTGTGTTCCAGCTTCTTTCCATCACCCCTTGTCCTGTTGCTAGAGAGCATAGAAGTGCACACTGCACATCTTTGGCCAGACTTTGGTACATCTAAGAAAATAACCCAGTTTAGGAGCATGAAATTTCCATGTTCCTTCTATATTCAGCACTTCTGGCACCAGTTAGAGCATGAATCAGTCTCCTGGAGCAACTGGCTGTTACTCAGCTGACCGCAGGAGCACCAAGGACCTTCTACTCCTCATGAGATCACATCTGGAGTATTGTGTCCACTTCTGGGCCCAGCAGTTCCAGGAGGACAGGAAGCTGCTGCAGAGAGTTCAGTGCAGGGACACAAAGGTGATGGAGAGGAGCATCTCCCTTCTGATGAAACGCTGAGGGAGCTGGGGCTCTCTACCCTGGAGGAGACTGAGGGGTGACCTCACTCATGTTTACAAAGCCATGTCTTCAAATTGATGAAAAAAATCTGTTATAAATTAGGGATCACCCACTGAAGACACTAGAAAGGGAGAAAATTCTGGCTTGATTAGTCAACCAGAGCTGGAAAAGTCATTTGGTTTCAGATGTTATTGTGAGGCATTTTTAGAGAACAAGGCCATGATGAGGCCATCTGGAATACAATATGCAGTCCCTGATGGGGGACTGTAGATGCAAGGAAGATTAATTCAGTCTGTTACAGGACTACAATAATCAAGGAAATGAAGAATTTCTCTTCTGAAATGAGATTAAAAGATGCTGGTTTGTTTAGCCTAAGAGAATAAAGGTTGTGAGGATTCTGCTTTACATCAACTTAGACTGATGAGTTTATAGAAACTTAGCAGAGGCTAAGAGCTGTTTAAATTAAAAGGCATCACTGCTACACTAAAGAAATGGATAGGCACTAGCCATTAATAAGTTTAGCCTGATTATTAGACAAAGGTTGGAAACTCCCAGAGGACTAGAACAACTTTTATCAGGGGAAGCTCCACCGCTTAGTGACATTGATGCTGAAGTGTGATCAGTTTATGGTTTGGATTTACAGTGCATCTGCCTGCAACAGCAAGGAGTGGAGCTCATTAACTCACAAGGTCCTTTCTAGTCCAAAGCACCTTTAGCCTCAAGCATTTCTCTTTGGGAGCTGAGTGTTTTTCAGCATTGGTCTGCACTCGATGCATTTATAGGGCAGTGCCAGATTTTCAAAGACTTTCATGTCCCACAAAGGCCAAACTTTCAGAAGTGGGCTGCCAGTCATAGGGTTACTCTCCTGGGATGCATCTACCTGAGTGTATTAACTCTTCAGGAGATGGCTTTTCTTTCTTATCACATGCTCTTTCAGAGACCATGTTCTGTGTCAGAAATGAAAATAAAAGCTTAATGAGGCCTTATGAATAAAGTAATCTAAGTCAGAGGAAAGAGCTCCTTATTTCCTTGCTATTTGACAGAAGTCAGGGAGTCAGCTGAAAGCTAACTGGCTGCAGGCTGAATCTAGCTAAGGCAAAAGTGACATGTGCTGGTTGTTTGCAAAAAGGAGGTAGTGGGAGGAGAGAAAGCAAAGCTGTGACAAAGGCTAAGACGAAATACTGCGAGTTATCAGCATACTCAGTTTTGATACAGGATTATTTTATCCACTCTAAGACATACAAACAGTGCCTAAAATTGAACATAAAAGGTAATATCTCCTCTTCTGAATACCACCATGTAACTACATTTTTAGGTAAATATGAGCATCTCTTATGACAGCATCTCCTGTGCATGGCAGCAGCCCCCACCCATTACTCCTTGAGGGTTGTTTTTAGAAGATCTATATCTCTTAGATGACATGTTAGAAACCTGACAGATTTTCCAACAGCTGACAAAGCCTGAGAATTGTGTGTCTTTGGCAGGAGTTGTCTGGTAAGAATAAATGCAAAGGGATGATGCAGATGTAACTGTGAGTCCTAAAGGGCTCTCTTAACAAACAAAACCCTGGCTCCTTTACACAAGAACACAGGACTTTGGTTCAAGTACATTTAGGCATTTAAGGCCTGCAATGATCCCCACTGATGCTGGCATCTCTTAATTTTTCTTCTCTGCATGGCATTTTGCTCTTGATGGGGTCCTGGTCCATGAATAATGCTCCCAGGCACTACTGCAAGACTAGGGAATGCAATAAGATCTCAACAGTACATTTCAGCTCGTTTCAGGGAGCGAGCAGCCTTGCAGTGGCTGTGGATGTCATAACACCATATGGCACCTACTTTTTTAGTTCCTGTATTAGTATCATAATTGACATTCTTTCTAATTTTTCCTAAAGGTCAAAGTACTTTTTACTTGTCCTGATCTCAACAGGCATTTGAGAAGGTTTGAGCATTAAGTAGCTACTCAGCACCCTTAAGGCATTCACTTTCCAGATTTCATCACTGAAGTCCCATTGTGCTCTGCCCTAGGGAACGTGAGCATCTTCATTAATTGTTAACCCTTGGTTTCTCAATAGTTAGAAACGCTAGAACAGCAAGGCTTTCAGAGTCTTGAACAGGTTAATACACAGAGTAATTCAGAGTAACTTGGGGAATGGGTCCCAACAGTAAATATCATTCAGAAGTACTGTTGCATGTAGTTGACGAGCTGAAACTATTAACATATTTCCTCTTTTGGCTCAATTTTCAGTTCTGACTCTTACCCCGGAGTTCTTCCCATTAGTCAAGAGGTGGCAGCCTCTGCAGTCACTACAGAAATAGCCAATCATACTTTTTTCCCCCCACTTGCAAGAGAATTTAAAAGTGTCTTTAAAAATGAGATGTGGGAGAGGAGTGAAATTCTCATCAGTGTTATGGAAAGGTTCAGGCTGGAAGGATTTTTCTCTCACACACACACACACTCTTGGGTCTTTAATTGGAAATTCCTGTTCATCCTCACAAGTGCTATGAAAATAAAATGGTTCTCTCATCAACTCTGTTTTGACTCCATGGTATTTCCTAATGAGATTATTAGTTTTTAATCCTCTTTTAAAAGAAATGTATGTCTCATTCATGTTTTGGTCACAAAGTGATGCTTTTCCAGTTTTAAGCCTGGAAAGCAAATTCTGTGTTAAAGCCCTGTTTGTCTGCTGTATTCTGAACTACAGAAGAGAGCTTTTATGCTGATAATTTGAAGAAAATCTATTTAGAAACACATGAATAGTAGGATATTAACCTTTGAGGGAATCCCTTCACATCTTCAAATGTTCGGGCCACTTTATTTAAGTAACACTACAACAACAACAGAAATACACATCTTCCAGAGGTGTAAAAGCTGTTAAAGTAGTATGAGATGTGTGGTTTCTGGGCAGAGATTTTTCCTATTGAAGCTTGAAGAGAAGCCACAACTCAAGCTTTTTTCCTGCATCTGCACCTCATCAGCATGCAAACACTGACACCAGCCAGGGTATAGGGCTCTGTCTTAGCAGATAGTTTAAACACTTGCAAGGTGTTACTTCCACCTCTTCCTTCCTATTTACAGAGCATTTGAGCATCTTAACCTGCTGTTCTGATGCTGCTCCAAGTTTTCAACACAACCCACTAACATGGAGCTTAACAGTTCCTGAAATGTCTTTTTTTAGACTGGAAATGCAAATAGGATTCCAGCTTTCATTCTCCAAAATTAGAAAGGAGTCACCACCAGTTCTACTATATATTTAAAGTACTGCTGGAGACAGCCACAAAGCTAAAAGAAGATGAATGCACAGTGTAGAAGCCCATTAGTAGGACTGTTTCTGATGATTGCAATTAGAATAAGGGATTTGTGAAAACACAACAGTGAAGAAGGGTGGTATAGATTGCACTTATATAGCAGCAGACTGATATCATAGGACTCTATAAATAATGCATGGAGAAGCCGAGTCACCTGTAGTATGAACATTTTAACCTGCTATATAATTCAGGAGCTTTTGTTCTTATAAAGAATGCATTAAAGTTGTCGATTCTAAACCTCTTCCAGGTGCTTGGTCACTTGACAGTGACAAACAGGGACACTTAACATGTTGTACAGTTTCAGCATGTCACTGTTTGACTTGCATTTTTCATTTCCCTAGCTCCTACAGTCTTCACACTCCCATTCACCTTCATGTCAATGACCTGACTCTAGGCCCCATTCAACAGCAGCCTTTCTTCTCATTGAGGCTGGGGTGACCTCTGCTCAAGCTTTCCCAGGGAACACTGGGTGGACCCATATGGCTATTCAGAACAGCCCATCCTAGCTCAAAGCTTTCAGACTGCTCTGGTAATGACATTCAGCTACATGGAACAGTGAGAAACTTCTAGGGGAGTTCTTAGGACCAGGATACACAGAGAACATGTACAGACCCTTCAACCAGTCCACTAGCACCTCAGGCAATGTTAGCCAGCTTTCTGCAGGATCTTCAGGCAGTTACTTGTCAATGGAAAAACATATGGCTTCTTCAACCACAGGAATTGCTGATTGAAATGTTTACAGCATGAGCTAGATGGATGAGATGAGCTGATCACTGTGGTCTTTTTGCTGGCACAGGAAACATATTAAAAAAAACATGTTGTTTTGACTGGGCTGGCTAAATTATGTATTAATTCCTGTGTTTTCACACAAGATAGATCTAGAGAACCTAACATCTGACATGGTGCCTCGTAACAGCTCTGCAGTTGCATTGTTGTTAGCTATCAAATAGCAATTAGGACATTGTTTAGAATCAACCTCCTGTATCTAATCTGCTGGAAAATATGAATTTTGAAATGATGCCAGAGTGGTAGGAGGTGTTTCTATACCTACAATGCCTAGTTTTGTCACTACAAGCAGTTATCACAGGCTGTGATGAGGTTTAAATAGTTTCCATCTCCCATTGCCAGCAATGGAGAGGCTTTTTTTTCCCCCTCTTACTTACCTGTATAAAATGTTACTTTAACACATATTTCAATATCTACTTTAGGTTATTTTTTCCTACAGCTATTATAGGTAAATTGAGAGGGAGTCAAGCTATAGTTTTCCTGATGATTTTAAGCCATTTATTTGAGCTAATTTCTGGAGCACATCAAGACTCTTCCCCACTGCAGCGGGTTACAGAGGAATCTCTTTTACTATTTTGATTAAGAAGGTACTCAGCCTCTTTAAGAACAACATCTATGGCTTCTGTTGAAACTTGAGAGCAGTGCACAGGCATTACTTTCTAGCTGTCAGGTTGCCTGAAGGTTAACCTCTTACCTGCCTCAAACATGGGGAGTAATCCATATTCCCCCATACCATATTCATTCTCTTATTTTGGAGTGGCAAAATGAAAAGGATGTTAAGATTCAAGGCTAGAGCTAAGAATTAGGATAAAAGCACCCTTTTAACAGTCAGAAATTTTGTCTAAAGCCTTGATACAAATGTATTATTACTAATGAGAATCACTACATTGTCCTTCCACATTAGCACGTTTCTCTCAATTAACAGACCTCAGTAGCTGAAAGGAAAACTGTATCTCTACTCTTAAAGTACAAAATATTATGACAGGAAGCCTTAGAAAAGGATCAGTAAGTTAGATGTCAGTTCTGAAGATGATTAATACATACAGTGTGCTGCATTGCGTGGAGGATGCACTCAAACAGAACAATAGGGAAATACAAGGAAAATAACAGTCAATAATCCAAGTCAGAACCCGAAAGCTGAGGACAGAGTCAGACTAATCAGATGAAAAGTTTCTCTTAATTTAAAATCATGGTTTTAGGAATACAATAACAAGAGCAAGAGTGGAAGGAATCAGCAGATAAGCAACTGGAGTTTTCTAGAGCCTTGGATCTAGCCTCCAACATTTAACTTAGTGGTTGAATTCTCTGGCAAATATTTGCCTATCCGTCCCAAGCTTTATATTTAAAGAGTCCTCCTAAAGTTCCCTCCTAAGATTAAAGCCAGAAACATCAACTAGTACTGTTCTCAAACACAAGTCTATCCTTTTTTCTTCCTTTTCTGACAGGTTTGGGGGCCTAACATCCTGCCCAGTACTTACACTTCCCATAAGCCAATAAAGTCTTACTCTTCAGAGTGAGGAAGGATTTGGTTATGGCATCTAAATCTCACTTTCTAAATGCCAGAGAATGGTTTACCTGCCAGGCTCCTGGGGCTTTTCAAATTCCCTTGGCAGAAGGAAGCAGCTGTTAAATGGTTTGAGCATACATGAGTGAAGAACCATCTCTTAAAGAAGGGAAACCTCGACATTTCCAAAGCAGCAGATTAAAAGGAATTCATTTTAGCACTGTGCGGATACCAGCAAGTTTTGTCATTTGGTTTGGGGCTGAGGTTTTGTTGATTCTTTTTCCCAAGAAGCTGTGTCTGAAAGCAAATGAATGACTTATAAACAGTCATTAACTTTCAGAGCAATGCCACTCAACAAAGCACCACAGTTAAAAAAAGAAATCAAGAGTGTTCTGGTTAAACTGAAAAGCTCATTACACACTGAGTTTCCATCTCTGCAGAACAGTTTCTCAAAATTACTCAATGTAGCATCCAGACATAGACTAAATGCTTCTTCTGCCAGGATGCCTCAAAACTCAAGGACAATAATAACAGGGGAAGTACCCCCACCTTGTCTCTGTGGCCTTGTGTTGTCAAAATGCAAAGCAGCTTCCTCCTGGCTATACTATAACTGTCATGTGCTTCATACATCACATTTGCAAAGCTAATAGGCTGCTTGGGCTGGACAAGTTCTCCTGACATAACCAGGGCATTTCATGCCATTTTAAATCCTTTCACACAAGGGTCAGAAAACAGTTGAGCATCTTTCCCTCTTCATTCAGCTGCTCTTAGCAGGAGGCAGAGCTCTTGTGCTACACTTTGGTTTAATCCACAACAATTTTTTTTCCTGCTGCTTGCAATCCAGTTTCCAAATTCAATGGAAGCTGCAGACAATGTTGAGCAATATGTCTTAGGGAACATTTGCAAAAATGAGGTTTTTTTTTTAACAGCAGCCTACACAAGCTTCTACCTCAGAGTCGTAAAAGAACTGCCTGAGCAGATTCCCAGCTTCCTGCTCCAAGCTAAATTAAACACACATACTAATCTGTGAAGCTGGTGTTTATTGTAAATGTCTCTACATGTTGGGATAATTGTGAGATGTTGAGAAAAATGCTTATCTACACCAGCATTCAAGAAGAGGTCAAGTGGAGAATGGGGTAAATAGAGGTTGTGCAAAACACAAAGTGGTTGTTTATGATGTTCAGGCACTCAAAAACTAAATCACAGGAGTATAAATAATGGAAGCCAACATGGAAGCCAAAAAATGTTACAAAAACCACAATTTCTTTAGCAAAGGCAACTGAGAGCTATATTTGCCTAGTAAGACACAAGTATCACTTCATGAGACTGTGATTACAAAACTGCAGCATCAAAAGTAGTTAGCGGATGAGCTAGTGAGCAAACTCACTAAAAATCACCTCAGAAAGTAGCAGGCACTGGGATGTTTCTATTGTAAAAGTGTCTTTTTCAGAGGGATGGATAAAGGCAGCCCAGCGGCTGGTACAGCTCTTAGCATTAATCAGTGTTTTCAACAGTGTCCTCAAAGTAAACACAAAATTATCACTGATAAAGTGAGATAAAAGAGGATTAGCAGCATGGTTAAATATTGGTGAGGAAGCCATTCAGAATGACATGTGCCTTTTATAAGCTGTGCCCGTTCATTCAAGCTGTGTTTTCCCAAAGACACCTTGAAGCATAAAATCCATGAAAGTTCTGTGCTTTGCAGACCATTTTGAACAAACAGGAAGGGGAAAGTGGAAGGAGGGGGTCATACTCTGGAAAGCAGAAAGGATAATGAGTCTGAAGGTCAGACTGACTGAAGATGAGCTGCCAGCAGTGTGCCATGGCAAAGAGGACAAAAACTGTATCTGTATAACCATGGGAAAAGTGAATAGAGTGCAGCAATGATTTAGTCTCTTCAAGACAAGGTAAAATCCAGTTTGAAGACAGTGCCTGAAATTCAGATAATGACATTTTCTGAAGGATGTAGAAAATCACCCAGGCTGGCTAACAACTGAGAAATGAACCTGAGAAGTAAAGAAGCTTCCCCAATAAAAGACTCAAGGAATTCACATGTTTAGTGTACTAAAGAAAGACAACTGCCTTGTACAAATGTCAAATGCCAGATAGCTTTTTAATCAGACAAAACAAGAACAACGGCTACACTCAAAATCAGACGTGTTCAAATGGCAGAAATTGTTTACAAATGCAGAGGTACAGAGCTCCTGTTACCCAGGGAAATGGCACAGTCTCCATTTCTTGAGGTTTTCCCATTAAAACTGACAATAGGTCATTTCTAATCAACTTACTGAAAGCCTGTCTCAGCTAGATTCTCATTAGCTGCAAAATCCGTTTGTGCTGTTCTTCACCAGGGACAATGAGCTCCTTGTGAATTACAAAGCTGATGTCTTACGAGGTACAGGTTCAGTCCTTGCTTCTGCCAAACATGATTTGTATGCCATTGAGCTAGTTACTTAGATTAAGCTTCATTTTACCTAGGTTTAGGTATCTAAAAGCTAGATGTCTATTTAGCATGTCAATGTCTGAAGCATTTTTATCCTCAGCATCTCTGTGAGCCAGTGGAGAGAAGCAAGCACCACTCCAGAGCTGCTCCTCTGGTAGTTCTCAAAGAAACCACTATTCAGGCTTTGAAGAAATCCCTGTGCTGACTGGAAGAAGGCAAGGAAGGTGGCTTAGACTTGGATAATGACACTCCAGACATATACATAAGGGAAGGTTTGCCTTAGCCTTTGCTGAGGAGGATATTAATATTTATAAGCTGCTGTGAAAGTAATACCTTAGAGACTTCATATTTTTAGAAAGTATATTAATAGCTATGATGAATGGTATCAAGAAATTACAGCATTGAAATTTTTGCAAAGCTTTAGGGTGAAGGGAAGCTGCATCTGGAGATAGTTCAGGACAATATTCAGACTGTAATCAAGAATTCTGAATGCCACAAAGAAATCCTGAGGGTATTGAATCATGGAATCATTTTTGCTGGAAGAGAGCTTTAAGCTGATGGAGTGCAGCCTCTGTCCCAGCCCTATCGCCCACCAGCCCATTGCAACATCCACCCAGCTCTGAAACCCCTCCAGGGACGGTGACTCCAGCAGCTCCCTGGGCAGCCCCTTCCAATGCCTGACAGCCCTGACAGCAAAGAAATTCCTCCTCACATCCAGCCTGAACCTCACCTCTGGAGCAGCTTGAGGCTGTTTCCTCTTGTTCTATGGCTTGTTCCCAGGGAGAACAGACCCATCCCCACCTGGCTGCAGCTTCCTTTCAGGTAGTTGTGGAGAGTGAGAAGGTCTCCCTTGAGCCTTCTTTTCTCCAGGCTGAACAGTCCCAGATCCCTCAGCCATTCCTCATCTCAGGCATGCTCCAAATCCTTTCCTGGCTTGGCAGCTGCCTCTGGATCCTCTCCATCACCTCAATGTCCTTCTTGTAGAGAGGAGCCCAAAACTGGACACAGGATTTGAGGTGCAGCCTCACCAACACTGAGTCCAGGGGAACGATCACCTCCCTGCTCCTGCTGACAGCACTGTTCCTGATCCAGCCCAGGATGCCCTTGGACTTCTTGCCCACCTGGGCACGTTGCTGGCTCACGTTCAGCTGCTGTCAACCAAAACTCCAGGTCCCTCTGTGCCTGACAATTTTCCAGCCACTCCTCCCCAAGCCTGTAGCACTGCTGGGGGTTGTTGTGGCCGTGTACCTTTTCCTCAGTGGCAGATAGCTTAAAAGACCTCTTTCCTAAAGTGTTTTTCTAAAAAAAACCATGGTTATTTTTCACCAGCCTGGCTTTCAGGATGGAGACAAATTGTGCCAGCACAGCTGACAGGGCCATGAACTGCTGTGTGGCAGTGAAGGCTTTTTAAACCAGATGCACAACTGAAATAGCGACTGTAGGGCTACAGCACAATGCAGAATAGTTAAGCAGGCAAATGAAATGGCAGCATAGCTCTGCAACAGCACAGAGGAAAGTAGAGCTGATTCAAATAACACAAGTGGATCTTGTGACACAGAAGACAGGTTATGACACTTCTCTTGACCAATAGGTAGAGTATCTCTCCACTACACAAACCCTGGATGCAAGGGTTCAAGCTTGAATAGCAACATAAGGAACACACAGCAGGGAGTTCCTGTCTGCTCACAGCAGCAAATCCTTTCACAAAAACATATCTGTGCTTTATTTTCTTTGGATTGGATCCCAGCAGTCAGATGGGGTGGAAGTGTTGAACATCCTTTATAGTAAAGCTTAATCAGTACATAGAGAGATCCATTCTGCAGCCTTTCCTTGTACCAGGAGAGTTCACTCCTCAAATACTAGTCAGCAGAGACAACGGCTTGATATGAGGATCAAATGTGACTGTATCTAGCAAAGCCTCATATGACACAAGCACGCAGCAAATGTCACTCCAGCTCTCCAGCACACTGCTGCCTGTGCCTCCCACCAGGCTTTCTCAGCAACTCTGAAAAGCCACAATTAACTCCAAGTGAAAAAAAATTAAAAACCCTCTGCTACAATAACTACCAAAACAGATCTGCCTCCTGATGCTGTTCTCTGCAGAGGAGACTTAAGTACATATTAGCAGCACTGAAAGAAAAATCTTCTCTACATAATGACTTCTCTACATAATGACTTTTCTTTCTCAGATAATTTTTGCACTAGTTTTTTTTTTTTTAATGCAGTCATTATACTTGGTTATGGCAGTTTGACTTGGGATGCTGCCAAGAAGACACTGTTTAGAAGGGTCTGATGGGCTGGATATTTGAGCAGAGCATTTTACTTTAATGAACTTTCCCTGCTCTGCCTTTAAAAGAGCTCATAAGGATTTTCTCACAATGTTCTCAAGGAGCTGAGGTTGACTGAAGGGGAAAAAAGAAACGAACCACCAAACCCAACATGAGATTTTACAAAGTAAATAGCAGAGATATTTTTTAATAAAGGAGGAGAGACTAACTCACAAGGAAAAGACTTGAGTGCTCTGTGCTCAGTCCCTGTACCACACTGCCAATTGTCCAGCCAGCTTACCAAACATTTGCAATCAATATCCCAGCTGACGTTTCAATGTATATTAAATAGTTTTAAGAGATGAGAATAGCAGAATACAAAGCCATACACACATTAGTCATGGATGTGTTTATAAGGATCCAACTCAACAAGAGCCCTAGATGTCTTCCTGGAGGTCTTCAAGATCTACCTGGGCATGTTCCTGTGCCACCTGATCTAGATGGAGCTGCTTCTGCAGGGGGGGTTGAACTAGGTGATCTCTAAAGGTCCCTTCCAACCCTACCATTCTGTGATTCTATGTGAACTGGGCTAGTCAGGAGACAGAAGACTACAGTCTTACTAGGATTACCACCTTGACAAGTGCTGCAGGGAGAGTAGAACCTGCTGGAGCCACCTCTGAGCTGGTCAGGCAGCACTGAGCAAGGCTTGGGCACACATCAGGCTCGCCACAAGTCTTGCAAGAACAGAGCTTGTGCACTCAAGTGCAGGTATAAATCTAGACCCAAAAAAAGAGTCAGCTTTGCCACAGGAGGGTGATAAATAAGAGGAAAATTTTCTGAGAGAAGTATCTTAACTCCCAAGAGAGATCATTTAGCTAAACAGTTATTTTAAGGCAGCAATTACAAGGGGAAGGGGAGAGGAGTGTAATTTTTCTTCTACCCAACTAATTATTAAGAAATACTATCAAAAGGTGACAGGAAATATGGATTTAAAAATTCCTAGAGCAGAACAAATTTTTTACAGAGCAAAGCACTGTTGATAGCCTGGCCTTAGCTTTATCATTTAGCTTGGAAACTGCCCTTGCTCAGGTAGTCAACTCTAATTAAAATTCACTTGCATATTAAGATAATCTACAATTAATATGACTGAATATAAGACTCCAAAGTTCAGCACTGCACACTCCTTTACTCAGATAATTCATGCAGCTTTTTCTTCTAAGAGAAGTCTTAGCAATTCTTCTCGGCAATTGCTCCTGTGGTTAGAAAGTTTGAGCATCAATTAGTCATTAGAGTGACAGCTTCAGTCTGCAAGCCTGATGAGCCTACCTTGTGTAGCCTGCAGTAATGGCACTTCTCCTTTCCTACATATTCACATAACTCTGTCTTTTTGCATCGTGTTTCACTCCTTACCAGTAGCTCAGTTGAAGCCTCTGTTCCCTTCATTTCACTATGACCATATAGTTCTTTTTAATTGTTTTGATGAGTTCATGTAAGAGACTTAAGCTATGGCAAGAACAAACAATCTACTCTCTTCCTGAGCCAACTCAAGGCTCATCCAGCTGTCACTTGCTTTAATTCCACGTGTTCATCATAAGAAAGGCCTGTCACATTGCAATAATGTTCTTGCCACTATCTTCTTTACTCAGAAGAACTCCAGCATGACATAGATTTTTGCAGTAGGTAAGGCCTCAGGCACAAGACACATCAACAACACATCTTCTCTGTGCCTCTCAGAAAAGTGTTTTAGAATCCTTAATGCCATACATTTGTCTCTGAAAAAAAAAGGCAGCTTTGCCTGCACCCTTGGCAGCTGGGAAACAGAAAATCACTTTAAATAAATATCTAATATATCAGAGAATAAATATAATGAATTAGTCATTACTCCTTACTGTAATGTAACAGCATTCCTGAAAGCCAGACTCTGTCAGCATTATGAAGAGGTGTTGAGACAAGGATGGGCGTCCTGGGGATTACTGCAGTGGGAAGCAAAGATGAGAGAGTGGTACATCATGAAGTGCAATCAGGATGCTGCCACAGCCTTTTGCATTCCTGCAGCTTTGTTTGACAGAAAAAAAAATTACCTAATAAATTAGCTAAATGTTTGGCTCTTTTTCTCTAGTTGCTTGTAAAGATGCACGTTCTTAAACAGAGTCGTGGGCTCAGCGAGCCTGTAAGTGAACAGCTCCTTTGGATACTCATTCTGCTGTTAAATCAAAGTGAGATTGTGGTACAAAGAACCAAAGCCAAAAAAATGCAATAGCTATTAAATAGTGCTTTCAAGCAAGGATCAGCACCAAATCCTGCACCCCAAGGATCGTTTCATGGATTGCTATCATTTGATACCACTTCAGCTGAGATGTCTCTCATTATCCTTACTTGTTGTTCTTATCGGTTTGTTTGTTTTATTACAGTTTCTGCCCCTGGGTGCAAGTGAGTGTGCAAGCAGGGGATATTCATAGCTAGGCTCTTCAGTGGCAGATAAACTCACACAGCTCCAAAGCATCCATAAACATGCACACTCACAGACACATCATCTGTCATAACGACACCAAGATGCTCAGAGCAGAAACTAACACGCAGCAATGCTTCAAGCCATGAGTTACTGCAGAGGATACCCAGCAACGTCTGCAAACCTAAACCACACTTTGGGGTTTTATGAGACAATTGTTAAAACAGATGTTATGCATATGGTCTGTGGGGAAGAACTGTAAATAGAGCAGCTGTTAACTTTAAGTTACAATCAAACAAAGGGGTTTATTTCCACCACAGGTTTTCCCACTCTTGTTTTCTTTGCATTGTCAGATGTGCCCCTGGCCTGGACACTTCCCCCCCACCCCAGTTTCTGTTTAAGACTTTGCCAGCAAGTTAAGAAGTCAAACACTGTATTTCACAACCCTGCCTTGCTCAGCAGAGACCATGACATACCTGGATGGGTAGAAGAGTGCACATAGACTTGAACTAAGCTATGTTACTCCCTTCTATAGCAGTGAAAAGTTTCCACACTGGGTGAGGTTAGACTGTTGCTTACTCTCCCAACCTGCAGTTTCACAAGGGATAACTTTCCTTCTCACAAGGACACTAAATATGCACTGACATAAAACAAATCCTCACTCACCATTGGAATCCTGCTGTTGAACTGAAAGCATGAAGCATCTGGGTGCCCTTTGTGATAGGCTCTCATCTTCCATTATTAGTGTAATTATCAGTAACAATTAGAAGCTGCTTCGCTGACTCCCTAAAACATGCATTCACATGCAACAAGCCTAAGCTGAGGTCTGACATCTTTATAGAGAACCAGAGAGAAATAGCAGTGAACTTGTGCCATAGTCAATGCATACTGTTCCCTACTTTATTAGGATCTAGAGATGTCTTAATTATCAATTAAATCACCTTTGCATAATAATAAAAGCATTTACCTCTATGGCAGGTGTCAGTATTTGCTAATAACAGACTTTAAAATACCTTCTATTGTAACAGCCCAGATGCTGCATACCAATTATCACAGCAGTCAAGTGAGATGTGGCAGCTGTAATTTGTTACAGAATCACTAATCACAGAAAGGTTGAGCTTTAGGTCATCAGGTTCAACTCTCCCTGCTCAAGCACCGAGAACAGGTTGTTCAGGACAATGTCCAGATAGCTTTTGAATACATCCAAGGATGGAAACTGCACAAGAGCTCTGGGCAGCCTTTGCCAGTGCTTAGTCACCCTCACAGTAAAAGTGCTTCCTCATGTTCAGTTTGTTCCTGTTGCCTCTTGTCCTGTCACTAGGAACTATTGAAAAGATTCTGTCTGTCTTCCTTACACTCTCCCTTCAGATATTCATTCATTTCTTGAACTCTCTTTCCAATATGTTCATATCTGTCTTGTGCTGAACTGGACACAGTGTTCCAGGTAGTAGACATGAAGGATCACCTGCCTCAACTTACTGCCAACTCTTCTAATGCAACCCTCATTAACTTTGGCCACCTTTGCAGCAAGGGCACACATTGCTGGCTCATGTTCAACTTGGTGTCCACCAGGTAGTCCAGGTCCTATTTCTGCAAACCTGCTTTCTAGCTGTGTCACCTCCAGCATATGTTCATGCACAGAGTTGTTCCTCACTAGGTGCAGGGCTTTAACTTCCCCTTGGTGACCTTCATGAAGTTCCCATCAGCCCTTTTCTCCAGCTTCCAAAGGTCCCTCAGTGTTGCAGCACAACCCTCTGGTCTACCAGCCCCTCCTTCCAGTTTTGTGTCACCTCCAATTGCTCTGTTTTACTGTTCATAAGATTATTTCAATGAGATTATTAAGTATACAGAGATTGTTTTGAAAGGACTTGTTCACCAACCACAATCCACAGAACAGTAAACACATTGCAGCCTATTAATGTTTACAATGGAAAGATCACAATTAGTGCTCTATGAGAAAAGCACAGAGTTAACAGTGTTATGTTGGTCCAAAAAGGTGAGGAATTTCTCCTGTGGAAGTGTTGTCTTTCTGCTGGAAAAGTGCAGTAGTAAAGAGAAACAGGGAACAGAGTTCTGCCTTGTTCCACATCTGGAAACCTTGCAGTACACCTCTGCCCAGGCATTCAGGTTGGGATAACAATGCTACTTTTGTGCTACTTGAAATAGAGCAAATCTCCTTCTGTCTGTCATACAGACATTAACTATGAAGAGCTATTTCCAAAGGGAAGCTGCTGGCCACTAATCCCCTGCTGGTCACTACTATTGTTATATTATTCTCACAGTTGCATCAAAATGCTGTTTTTTGAAGTGTTGCTTACAGGAACATCACAAACAGGTTTACTTTGCCCCCTTTGCAAATGCTCACATTTCCACTGACCACCACTGCTTGTTTGCACAACTGAGACTGATCTCAAAACGCCCATAAACATCTCAAAGCTCGCACAGGACAGCAGAGATGACAGCAGGTAGCCTAGCTTTGACTAATAGGCTGACACTGCTCTACAAAGGACACTGTACAGCTCTGGAAAGATTTGAATGGAGACAGAAACAATATCAAACCGACAGCCAACTTTTAGGCTGCCCCATTTCTGCTGAAGGACCTTTGAGGATCCACTAATATTCAAGAAAAGCAGATTTTTTTCATCCAGCTTTTGTTAGGTTCCAGCATATACTTAATTATTTCATGCTGTATCAACCTATCAAAGCTTTTTGCACCTCACTTATACCACAGATAATAGATGCAGGGACTATGGGATGCTAAACACTTTTGAATGTGGCACTTTGTGTTTACATGGATCTGTAAATACATGAGGGACGTTGTTACTGTGACAGGTACCAACTGTAAGAGAGATCTTTTATTATACCATTTGAGCCCTTGGGAAGAGCAGCTACCCAGTTCCTCCATCAGATGTGAGAGGAAAGCTCATGTTGAATCCAGGCTAGGAGGAAAGGCTGTGAGCACTTGATTCCTCTAACATCAACATCAGCACTGTGCATTGCTGGAGTCACCCAGCAGTACAGGTTTGAGCTGACTCAGACGTGGGCACATGATTGCAGTTTTCCTGCATTACTCAGACACTGTGGAGCTGTATTCTCTCATGCTGGGTTTGTGCCAAGGGAGGAGGCAGGGGCAGCATGCACTGAGCTGACTCAACAAAGATTTCTGAACAAAGATCCACCAGAAGCTCAGGTCCTTACAGCCTATAGCTGTGGCATGTGGGAGTGAACTTCAGGAATTGCTCAGCCCAGCTGCAAGCTGTTGGCACAACAATAACACCATTAACTCTATCTGATACTGAGTTTGGACAGAGATTGTTAGCAGCTGCACAGCAGAAGGCAGTGCCAAAGGGAAAGAGGTCGCCAGCCTGATGGAAGTGCAGCAGGACCAAGCATCTAAAAGCCATCTGAAATACCAGGATTTGCCAAAAGTAGTTATAAGTATTGGAGTCTCCTCCCTTGAAGGTCTTGAAGAACTGCCTGGAAATGTTCCTATGCAACCTAATCTAGATGGGACCTGCTTCTGCAGGGGAGATGGACTGGATGATCTGTAAAGGTCCCTTCCAACCCTGCCATTCTATGATTCTATGGTTTCTGTTTGTAACTCACAATCATAGCATCAATACTGTGATTCCTGTCCTCCCTTCATCTCTCTCTGACATCTGTACCTGACCCTGAAAATATGATTGCCTGACTGCAGCTGGAAAGCTCGAAGTTGCAGTCCCCAGTAACCAGCAATTCTTTCAAAGCAGTGATCCAGGACCACCACAGCACGTCTTCATGCTGCACCATTTATTCAAGGTGGTGCCAGGATTAAGCCTCTCTCCTCTTGGTGCCACCACTGGACCACAGTAACGTCCAGCTGATGTTCTGAACTTTCAAGGATGGACACACAATATGTGGCCTATAAACCAAAGCCCAGGGTCCTGCCCACTCTTAGCTTACCTGATTTTGCCACAGTGAGACAGACTCTTTGCTCGTGTCAACAACAATGATTTTAAGAGAAAGATATGAACACATACTGATGGAGAAGACTTGGACTGGCCTTTCTTTCCCATTCCTCCTCCTCCACAGCACTGCTGAGGTGTTTAGTACTTTGATGTCTATCTTCTGACCTGTGTAGTGTAAATCGGGACTGAGGAGAATTTTCCAGTTGAACAAGTCTAAAATTTTTTGTAAAGTCACACTTGGCCAGATACAAAGTCTGGAAAACAGCAGCCAAAAAGTTCTCATCACTGAAATAAAATGAAACCACAATTCAGTCAGATTCACCATTACTCAATGCAACAGAAAGTACTACTTTGAAAGCCTGAATCTGCTGCCCCCTTCTATGAATTTCTCTCTGCTGAATACTGTAAATCCTTGCTCTGATGTACTTACCTGAACTGTAAAATATATTGAGCCAAGTTCAACTGATTAGGCAAGGGCAACACTTAGTGAAATCAGAGACTTAGACCAAAAGAAGGTACTACAAATCCATGCAAATGCCCCGGCATTGGCAACTTGTCATAAAAGCATTGATTAAATCTTCAATACAAATGGTTATTTGGAAGATTAAGCCTGTGCTCAGTGGACCTGGATCCTTCAAAGGCACCAAATGACTTGGAAAATTGAGGGGGCACATTTTTCCCCATGTACTTAGGTAGTCACTTGTCTACCTCATTACTCAGCTAAATACCTTTGAAAATGTGATCTTCAGTCACACTCTCAAAGGAGATTGATTTCTAGAGGTGCACAGACATTCAGGAGGTTTACAAAGTGCCTGGTTGTTAGTTCCCAATAAAATCAATTACAGTTAAGGATCTCATATAAAACCACATCAATCTACCTAATTAAAAACCACAGTCCCTAAGATCGCACTGTTAAGATCGTGGTGTCAAAATCAGTGAGGCTGGAGCTTTTAGCATGCTTTCCAAGGTACATTTTGGCTTTCCATGCTATAGTCTCCAGACAGCTTGCAGGAGCACCTGCTTCAAGGGGAACAAGGATGGGAGAGGTGTGAAGCCTGAGCCAGCCTCCAGCACAGCTCAGCTGCCAGGACGGAGGTCTTGCAACAGCAAGAGGACAGTCCATAGAAAAGCTGACGTTAAAACAGGCCGGTCCAGACCTTCGAAAAGACACTTCAATCATATCTGTGCTGTTTATAGCAAGCTGTGGGTTTGCTCAGACCATTTGAGAAGGTGTATTCTCTATAAATAGCAACTTAGGATGAGAGTTGCCACTTCCAATTCAATCACCCTTCTTTAACACAGCCTGGTGCTTTGCAGCTGAATAATTAACCTTGCTATTCATTTGAACTTCAGAACACACAACTCCCATGACTGTCAATTAGCTGACGTTGTCGAGTGTGCATGGCTGGCAGATTTTTGTGAGGCCCTGTCAATATAGCATTTGGGAGATTTCAGTAGCTAATACAATCATTCTGCTGGAGGAACATCCTTCACAAATCACACTCACGGTTTTAGAATGGGAGCTGAGGTTGTGACTTTGTCACTGGGTTGAGTTTATTAAACAAAGAAGATGTAGGTTAAAGTTTACCCTGCTTTCTGCTGCTTTCTAAAAGATCCCTTCAGATGAGTGGTAAACCTTGTTATCACCTTGCACAGCTCTCAGCACGAGGAGAATGCCTTCACCTCACACAGAGCACTTGGGAGCGACCACACTGTTAAACACAAAGCTAACTTTGGAGGCAGGGTTAGAAATGATTGGTACCAGGTGATTTTTGATATATGAGGCAGTGCATAAACACTGCAATATGAAAATGGGACACACTATGGGAAGGGCCAGTGGCACTTTACTTTTCCCAGTGATTTCTTTGCATTTCTAATGAAGAGTTGCAGCCTACTGGTAATGAGATTAAATTAATGGGTAGTGAGAAGTTTGAATCAGACTTTTTTCCTATTATCCCACAGTGGGTCACATTCTGCTAATGAGTGTTAAGCCCACAATAGGGCAAACATTAATCTTGAGGGGTGAACAACCTCATTCAGTGCTTTTAAAGCAGCCAGCACAGGCAACAGCTGGAAAGAAATTGCCTCAAACACAGCTACTTTCTCTTTTAAATAACACTCTTCCTCCCCAATGGGAGTTAATGACAGAAGTGAAACGTTCTTGTAGCAAAAAAAAACAACAGCAACCCAAGTCCCTTCCAGCTTAGAAACTGTGGCTTGTGACAAAGAAATAGCTGATGCTCAGCTGAATGCTTTTGTATCAGCTAGCTGGAGCCTTTTGTCAAAGTTCCTAATGGGAGCTCCATTTGACCTCCATATTTTCATAGTGCTCTGCCTCATCTGCTGAGTGAAAACAGCAAAAAACAGGGAGGGAAAAAAGAGAGATATGTTGTGCTTTTCCCTGGATTTGAGAATGACATCAAGCTTTGGGCCTTATTCTGACAGTAGAAAAAATGCTGACTGCTCCATTTTCTACACAGGGTCAACATTACGAAGAGGAAAAACGGGCTTTGAGCCATGAAATAATTGCACTCAATAACCACTTAATAGAGGCCAAGGTGACAATAGATAAGTTGTCAGAAGACAATGTAAGTATTTAATTAAGTGTACATCTTGAGATTGTATTCAGCAATGCTTTAGGCAGTGCACTTCCCCTGAAACCAGAATTTCTCTACTGATGACATGCAATTTGGCACCTCAACAGTTAAATGTCATGTTTGATTGCTCCTACCCTTTTATAAACTCAGCTGTCCTTATGTTATGGGGTTGGAGTGAGACTGTTCATTGATATTTTTTTCCTTATGTCTAACCTAAAACTGACACAGAGTATATTCTAAAAGATGGCAATATTCCCACATTGGCTTTGCCATTGGTTTCGGTCTAGTACAGAAAACTGGTGGAACCATAGCTCAGAGCTATGGCATGGACACATATATGAAGTGAGGATTCACCAAAAGGATTTTAGGTACAGTGCAGAGCCCCACATATCCTGAAGTTCCTCTCATCTTTCAGTCTTTGCTCGCTGAAATGGGATGCCCTGCACAAGTTAGTTCTATTAGCAGAAGGTAGGGTTGACCCCAAGCTGGTCACTCAGATTGTTGCAGGGAGAATGAATCACATTTTCCCCATCTGTGGTTCATGTGTAACAATTTACCTGTCTCTGTATGGGACAACACAGGGAATATCTCTGCTGTTTGTCACCCTGCATCTCATTATACGCTGCTGAAAACTGGCATGTGTGCTGCAGCTGACAACCAAGCTTATGAAACCCTTCCAGGGACAAACCTAAAATGACAGCAAAGAAAGAAAGATTGAAAGCATTTGGTTCATTGTTGTGCCATTCCTTAGACACTTAATAAAAAATTCATCTACGAAAGACAAGTTTCTGTTCACATTTATTTGCCAGCATCTTACATTCAGTCTTCCCATATCTCTCACCTGAACTCTTAATCACAGCAGGGAGCACTTGATCCCATTAATATGCCTGTTGATGTGAATTGTGCCTACGAGATTGATAGCTTTACAGTGGAGACAAAGAGTTCACAACCTGACCCTTTACTTTCAGAGAAATTATGTTGAAGCAACACTACTTCAAAACTCTAATAGCTGCAACTAATGGAACACGAGAGTGGCTGCATTTGGGGTTTTGATGCACAGGGTGTACATCCAGCCCAATTCAGCTGAAATCAGTGGAGTTAGTTCGGACTTCAAAAAGAGGGAGAAAAAAGATCTACACCTCTCCCAATAAGTTTGGAGTCAGGTCTGAGCCCACACTTGAAGAAGTGGTTTTGATATTCATAGTTTATAAAAGGCAGTTTAGACTAGACTGAAGCTTAGAACAGTCTTCCAAGAATTATTCTGAACTACTCTGAGTATGGTCGAGAAGGCTGGAACAGAAGTACCACTTCTTCATACTCTTAGTTATGTAGCATCACTAATGAAAATAAAGGTTGAAATCCAAATTTTGGAACAAAAAACTATGAAACAAACCATTAATATCATACCTAAAAGATACAGACAGTGTTTAACTGCAGAATGCTACGTGGGAGAACATGCTTTTGTATTGACAATCTTCCTTCCTTCAATTATATTCCCCCTTATTTTTCTGACAGATATATAAAATGATACCTTTTTCCTGTGAAAATATTATTCAGACTCTGGGATACACTTTTGGCACCAATTGTCTGTTATTGCACTAGTTGCCATAGATGTGGCTAGTTTGCCATTCAGACAAAGAACAAAAAGTCACTCCTGTCACGTGGCATGTCCCAGAACGTTGAGAACAAAGTACACGTGGCACATTTAACTCACATGTAATTTTTCCTCTCTGTAACAACTTTTAAAGCTCCTAAAAATAGTGTCAGAAATGCTTTTTGTACTCTCCATGACAACCACTTCACAGAAACAGAGGCACACAGCTTCTGAAGAAAGGACTGGCTTTTGAAGTGATTTCGTGCTTTGCACCTAGTAATGCCATCTGGGACCTGGTGTATTTGTGTGATACATTGAGTAGAGATATATTGTGTGTTTAATGTGCATGTAATGTCCAAAACTCATGCACATGCAGCAGGCATTTCCTTCTAAAGTGAATTCTTGGATTCCTACCATTTGCATCTGCTTTCAGGAATAAAATAGTGTGTACTAAATGTAAAATGTAAGACCCACAGTACATTTAAGGCAGAACTCTTGTGTAAAATAGCTGACACCAAAAAAATAACCAAAAAACAAGAGTGTCTGAAGGCTTTTGAATATAAAAATATAATGACTTAATGGTCATAGGAAAAACTACAATTACTACCTGCATGCTTCACAGACACAAGAGACTCTTGTTGCAGCTGTTGTTACAGGATAAAACAGAAGCAATTCCTGCACCTCCTTCTCATAGGAAACTTCTTTATCAGTTTTGAAGATAAAATGTGGGGCAGTAAAAATCTGCATACAATGAAATCATAACATTAATGGCAGAGAAAATTCCAACCCATTCAGTATTCAGCAGCTTTTCCTCTATAAGCATGTTCTAATCGTTATGGATTAGCACAGTCTAGTGGCCGTAGCACCTTTATGCTTTGTCCCATTTATATCCACCTAGAAAAGCAACTTCTGAAGCCAACCTTGTTTTCCATGGCACCTAGATCACTAAAAGCAACATACAGCTCTCACTTCCAGGGACCCAAGGATACTGCTTGAAGGATAGAGCTACACAGTCATGTGTGCTAAATTCAATTGAGATGAAAGGCAAATCTATGTACTGATTTTCCCATTAAATAAGCCATGGGAGCCATTCAATACAAAACCAGTATAAGCCAATTGTTTAAATTCTCTTTTTCCCTGTCTAGAGTACTCATGGTAATTTCTTACCCAGTGAAATATCCTGTTCTGCAGCATCAGATATTTGCAGTGAGGTTTATGATATTTTTATAGCTGCCTTCTGCAACATGTGAAAGAGCCAAGAGCCAGCAAGAAAGTTTTGTAAGCAGACAAAAGCCTCCATTTAAATAAACGGTACCGTGTAGATTTCTGCAGTTAATTTCTCCCACCACCTTTTTAAGCATTTTACAAGGTAGTATCTTAGTGTTGATCTGGATAATACTCAGTAAAAAAAGTATCTTTCCTTAAATTTTCCTTTTGCTCACAAGATCCTGTTTAATTCTGCCTTCATAGTGCCATGCATGTTAACAGTATAGAGCCCACCTCCTAAGGGTAAGTATCCAGCTTTTGAAATGCAGATTACTGTCCTGTAGCAACAGTTCCTAACAGTTTTCTTTCTTGTCCTTTTGTCCACCCTCCCGGAGCAAAGGGGTAAACATCTCAGACCAGTGGAATCTTAAGGGATTTATAAGTTAAAGGATGCTCCACGTTGCTCTGAAGTCTGGTTGTTGGAAGATTGCTCAGGCATGGGAGTAAGACTGAAAGCCAGGAGCTATTTGCCAACTTTTAAAAACAAGCTCTTCTTTGTTTTTCTAGGAGCTCTATAGGAAGGACTGCAATTTAGCTGCTCAGTTGCTCCAGTGCAGCAAGAACTACGACAGGGCACATAAGCTTTCAGAGGTAATGTGACCCAGCTTGGTGAATACTCATAAACATTTGATGGAAAACAAGTTATTTCACATGGATCAATTCCAGAACTCGTTTGTCCTTAAGGCTTTGATCTCACTCCTCACTCCTCTTTAAGCAACAGGAAGGCTTGTGCAGCTGCTGGTACCTTGTGTAGCTGAGGGAGGTACTGATATAATCCCAGCCAGTGATGGAACTTGGAGATACTTCTTCCCCAGACTCTCTGCTACCTGGCAGAATGAGCCTGCAGTGATCACATATTTTAGGGGAAAAGGAAATGAAGTGCTCTCTGCTTCAAAATGCTGGGGGAGGATAGGGGTGGTGAGAGCAAGGGAAATGACAAGCTGCAGGCATCAGGGATTCTGATATAATCAATTCTCCTCCTGAAGCTATTTTCCAGTCCAGCTAATTTCTAAACATGAATTGTAAACTGGACTGCCAGGACAAACATCTTTTTCTAAAGCAACCAGAGCACCGAATGATTCATTTCCAAGGTGTAAAGTTTAATTAATGATCTTTGCTTCCAAGCAAACTAGGCTAGAGAAACACACTCCTTAAAGGGGAGGTAAATATTAGTGAAGGAGACTGTCTGTAGGAATTCAGGTGCTACACGAAGCAATAGCACCTTTCTCGTGCATATTGCTTTGGTGAAGGTCACAGAGAAAAGCCTTTCCCCTTCACCAGTCCCATAGGTCAGTGTCCCTCCAAATGGCCTCTCTTGTGCAATTCTGCAATGGAACAATGCAAACTTGAATGTGGCATGTATAAACCATTTCTAAGGCAGCAGACAGTTTCAGGGCACTAAACAACCCGAGTGGGTGGTGGTTTTCCAGAATGGAGACAGAGCACCCTGATATTTTATCACAGTAACTGACTTCCCTCAGCAATGAATATCCATGAACTATCAAACCCCTATTCCCACGTGAAAGCATTCAACCTGTTAGCAAGAATTAGGGCCTTATAAGCACTTAGGGGTTCACTTGTACAAAACTACCACAAATGTGGGATCTCCCCACAATTTCCCAGGCTGTCATGCACTCAATTAAAGAGGGAAAAGTCTCCACTCACGAGTTCAGGTATTTATTAATAATTCAGCAAGTGTGGACGCACTGTCAGAACCAATAAATCCCTTACAAATACAAATATTGCCTGACAAAGAATTGTTTACTATCCAGAAGACTAAACTATAGTTCAACATAGTAATATGACAGCATCATCATTCCAGTGCAGTGCCCAGAAAATAGTACTCTCTTTCTTAATTCATTTCCTCATCTAAATAATGTATAAAAAAACAGATCAAACAGCGGTGTTACAGGATACTAAAATAATAGCTGACCCATAAATCGAATGTAATCACCTTAAATCAAATGTATTTCTTTCCCTCATTTCTGTGGCAATTTACAGCAGACCTATTTTGCAACTTCTCTGTTCACTGTCTCATCTGTACTTACTATGACTAATATTGCTGTCTACTCTCAGACTGGCAACACCACACTCTTTATTTCCAATGGAAGACATCTGAACTAACCAACAGCATAACCGTTAATCCAAACTATCCTGGAAGGATCACTGGTTGAAAAAACACTCATCCTACTTCCACATTAACAAGAATGCCGTTTCACAACATGCAATATTTTGAACACAATGAGTTTTGGGGATTAAAACATCTTTAAAAGCTTCCCAGTGAAACTAAAAGAGGAGCTGCATATCTGATTATGATGTGAGATCAGTACAAGGAGCAGTCATCTTAAATTTCTCTTGCCTAAAACAGGGGATGGGGCACTTAAGTACTTGTAGGGTTCTCTCTTGTAGGGAAACAAAGTTAAGGAAGGAGTGAGATCATTAGGGCTGTAAGGGAAACCACTGCTTATTTGGTAAAGAGGAACTTGGGTTTTAGTTTTGAAAATCAAGTGCTGGGTAAATCAGAGTTCAGCCAAGCATTCAAGGGCTGAGTTCCTGAGTGGCATAAATCAAGATGGATATCAAGGGAGCTATCACAGCCACAAACTCAAAACTTACTGCAAATAGGAGTTCTGATTTCCAGCAAGAAATACTGAGAGATAGACATCGTGTGGTCAGTTCTCATATCCTGCCTGGCCGTTGAGAGGGGTCTGAAATGAGCAAGGCAGATAAATCTGTCTGGCAAGCATGTTTGGTGATACTTGCACAGGCATTACCTACCAGGCTTTTAAGCCACACAAAGGAACGTGATCTCTCTATCTGTCACGGTCCACATGACAGAATGGGAGGTGGAACCACTGCCCACTGACCTGATCCTGACTTTCTCCAAAAACTACACAATTTGTGACACATAACAGACTTAATGGTTAATTCTGACTAGTCTGTCACAGGACTTGTAATGTAAACTCAGGTCTTAGCTCTTAGTTCCACTAGCGTGGCAAGAGACTAGAAAAGCAGACAGATGGAGACTGCTGTAAAGGGGGAACATGTTGAGGCTTATATGGATGGTTGACAAGCAGTGTTCAGCTGCTGGGACAAAGAAAACAGTTTGGTTTGCTTCTTCCCAGGACAGGAATTCTCCTGTCATAGCAGCCAAGACCATTGCTTCATGTGTCAATGAAACCAATTTTCCTGCCTCTTCCCATGTGATGCTGGAGGGCAGGAGCCAATTTGGCACCAGGTTGGAGGCAAGATGAGATCGAAGGCAGGCAGAACAGAATAGAGCTGATCTCGTCCTCCTCTTTTCTCACCCCATCAGAGACCTTTGCACTCCTGCACTCCAACTGCAAATTACACCCATACACATAGCCTGGAAATCATTGCTGTAGGCTTTGCTTCCCTACCTGCCTTTTTAAGGTCATTGCTCACTACAGTCTTTACATGGTTCCTATCCAACCTGAATTACCTTGGAAGGAAACCTTTCAATTTCACAGGGTTTTCCTTGAGGGGAAGCAGGGGAAGATTTCCAAATGTTAAGTAAATAAATGAAAGTCATTTGATTACGTTTGTTTTCAGAAATGCACAAAGGTTGTGGCCATCACCTCAGTCAAAGAACCACCTACAGTAAGCTATGTAATGTCACAAAGAGCAGGCATCTATCCATGTTGTACAAGCCCAAGCAGACAGCAGTACTGACCTGCACCTTTTTTCTCCTTTCCCCTTTGCCATCTCTTTCTGTTACAGTTGCCATCTGACTTTCAGGAAAGGGTCAGCATCCATCTGGAGAAACACGGGTGCAGCCTTTCCGTCCCCTTGTGCCACACGTCTTACGCAGACACCATACCCACGTGTGTCATCGCCAAAGTACTGGAAAAGCCAGATCCAAACAGCTTGTCCTCGCACTTGTCAAGCCCATCTACGAGGAATCTCAATTTCCAGGACTCTGCGGGGAAAGTGGGGCAAAGACCCCAGTACAAGTCGGACATCTACTGCAGTGACACCGCCCTCTACTGCCCCGAGGAGAGGAGGAGGGAGAGGAGGCAGAGCGTGGACACACAAGTGAAAGACGTGGGCTTCCTGCGCTCCCAGAACTCCACGGACAGCACCGTCGAAGAAGACGGTTTCCATTCCAGCTTCTCTCACGAAGCCTTCCCCGAGTACATTACCTCTCTGCCAACCTCCAGCTCCTATTCCAGCTTCAGCGTCACGTCCGAGGAGAAGGAGAACGCCCAAGCCAACACTCTGACGGCCTCTCAGCAAGCGATCTACATGAGCAACCGAGATGAGCTGTTTGAAAGGAAGTCACCCGCGGGTTACGAGCACCAGGGAAGCCCGAGGTTTGCCAAGGCCAAGCCGGCGCAGCACATGGAGCTTGCCGACGACAACGAGAACTCGCCCACTTTCACCAGGACTCTGCCTCCGTATGCAAACGAACCTTTTCATTTCTCAGCCATAACACCACAGCAGGCTTTAGCCAATCAGAAAATGAGGAACGAGTGCAGGAGCAGCCACCTTTCAGAGGAAGACTTGCCCGGGCGATGGAGGCAGCTGAGCGTGGAGGACATTGGCGCCTACTCTTACAGGAACGCCGGCAGGCTGTCGCCTTGTAGCTTTTCAGAACAGTACTACAGCAGTCCCATTAAGAAGGGAGACAGTCGAACGAGCCCTATCTATGCCAGTTACAAAGCAGACAGCTGCTCAGAGGGAGACGACATCTGCCAAAGCAGGCTGGTGGATTCTTGCTTCCTGAGAACAGACGGTGGCCTGAATATTGACATCAGCACGAGCTGTAAACAGGACAAATTGGCCACTTACAAAGCAAAAGAACCGAGAGACCAAAAAAACGAGAGGATCACCGTCCAGTTATGCAGCAGCAAAAACATGGAAAACAGCCCGGTGTTGAAAAGAGAGTACGTGGACGTGAGCCCCAACAGCTCGGCGGAGTCCCTCAACCAGAGTTCAGTGGAGGCTTCGGAAATCCACCAGTCTTCCATGGAGCAAGGAAGCCATTCGGGTGTTCACTCCAAACAGCAGCAGTTCCAACGGACTGCGAGCACGGGTTTGAGTCGCAAGGACAGCCTTACAAAAGCACAACTGTACGGAACCCTGCTCAACTAGGCACCTTCCCAAACGGCAATAAGACAGCGAACGAAAGGCAGCAGAGAGCATTTGATACTCCTCAGCAAAAACTGAGCTTCTCAGAAACAGGATTATTAATAAAAATCTATATTCATAATGGTACTAAAACGTTTAAAACAAAATCTCTTGGGAAAATGTTACAGAGCACTTTTCACTCGACACCCTTTCCACGTGGGAGACTGGCCCCTCCCTTCTTTTATAAACCTGAAATATTTTTATAAACAAAATGGTATTTATTAGACTCTCCTCAGCTATTTGAGCAGAATTCTTTTCCCTCCCCGCAGGTTTCTTATTTATTTTTGTGCATGAGGCCAGCTGTGCCTAAACTCTTGGAGGAAAAGGGTAAAATGGCGATGGCAGTGATGAGAAAAAACGAATCCAGCCGAGCAAATGCCATCAGATGTCACGTGAGAACAAACCACCCAAGAATGGTCCATTTGAAGAAGTCTATTTTTTAACAAGAATGGAATTGTATCTCAAGTTATTTCCTACAAATGTATTTATGAGTGACTCATGTATGCACAAAGTAACACCAATATTTTGTTCTTTTAATCCACTGTGTTTCTGCTTTCCTAATTTCCCTTGTATACTACCTCAAAAGTAATTGAGGGTTTCTTTGTCACATTTTCTGTAGGCTTGCATTTCTATTGTCTCAAATGCATGCAGTGTCATAATTAATACTGTATTTTGCATTACTTAATAAAAGACACCAGTGGAGATACCTCTGGGGTTTTTTTTTTTCCACTGCATTAAAATGTACCCTAGGATTGCTCTGGGTGGTATCAGTGGCATCAGAGGCAGTTCATGAGCAAAGCTCCCGGTTTAGCTTGTTTTCCAAAGGGGTTTATCTTTCTCTGTAAGCTCCAGAGCACTGGTTCTCAATCATCAGCTACTGGGTATGGAAGGACAGCTTATCCTCAGCCTGGGAAAAGTAAATAAGGAAAAGAAATACATTATCAACAGGCTTGAATTCAAAAGGCAGGGCTCTGCAAACTGACAAGGACATTGAAAACTACTTGAAAACTTGTGACTGAAGCTCCTCCTCCATTACACACAGGCTCACAATCTTTTAGGTCTTTACAGCTGTTAGCTTCCACAGTTCCCCTTTTTTCATGTGTACCTTGGTATTTTTTAACAAAGAGATTTTTTTTCTAAAGCTGAAGTCTGGTCTTCTGTAGCCTATGGGAGTTTCACTCCTGCCTCTGAGAAGCCACACTTTTACCTGTACTTTTTGCATTTCCTCTCTCCATCAAGTTTTCTGTTTCTCAACATTTCACCATTGAGCAGTGTACAACTTGGGCAGCAACAGAAGGAAAAGCGCAAGAGGAGAAGAAAAACAAAGAGAAAAAGGGAAAATCCTATGGATTTCTTTCCTGGCTTCAGTATTGCTGCTTGGTAAGAGGCAGAATACAGTAATACATATTTAAGAACTCTTTTAAGCTGTGTTCATGGAACACATATCCTATACTTGAAATATTGACTTTTACCAGCTCATGTATGGGGAAAGATATTACTTTGTGCAATACATGGTTGTAATCTGTGAGATCACTGTGGAAGTCTAAACTAGTTCCTTAAAAAGATACAACAATGACCTGCTGTTCAATACCTACCAAGAAAATGTATATTTGCTGCTGGTTCTCTTAAAGCAACCATCTGGCAAGTAACTATGAAGCAAGACTATAGAACTGCTCATTTCCAACGTTGAGTATAGAGAGGCTGCAGCTTCAATGCATTTGGCATCAACAATTCTTACTGCTTGGCATATTCTTCATGGATAATATGCACATTTTACCCTTATTGATGTGTGCAAGTACTTGCTGTGTTGTTTGGAAGATCTGGCATCAAGTCCCTACAGTTCCTTTGAGATCTATAGCAGCACTGTGGAGAGCAATGCTAGGTAATAACACACAGGTAAGGCACAAAGTAACTCTGAAGTGAGGCTTATTTCAATACAAAAGCTACAACACACCATCATATAATCACACAGTGGTTTGACTGGGAAGGGACCTTAAAGATCATTTACTTCCAATCCCCCTGCCACGGGCAAGGATGCCTCCCACTAGACCAGACTGTTTAAAGTCCCATTCAACCTGGTCTGCAACGCTTCCAGGGATGGGGCATCCACAACCTCTCTGGGCAACCTGTGCCAAGGTTTCCTCATCCTCACAGTAGATAATTTCTTCCTAATAGCTAATCTAAATCTACCCTTCTTCAGTATAAAGCCATTACCCTCTGTCCTATCACTACATGCCCCTGTAAAAAGGCCATGTCCAGCTTCCCTGTAGGTCCCTGTAGGGACTTGGAAGGCTATTATAAGGTCTACCCTTGAGCCTTTCCTTCTCCCAGCTGAAAAAGCCCAACTTACTCAGCCTGTTTTCATAGCAGATGAGTTCCAGCCCTAAGATCATCTTCGTGGCCTTCTTCTGGACTTGTTCCAACAGGTCCTTGTGCTTTTATGCTCCATACTTGTTCATAGCAAGTGAATAATAATTCCAAGAAGTCCACTAAAAAAGAATAGTACAAAGTTCCCCAAAGGTCAGCTGCTTCTTATGGCAGAATATGACCTGAAGTAGACTTGGTAATCAAAAAAAAGCTATTTCCCCTTTGATACACAAAGATAGAACACAGATGTGAAGAATAACCTCATTCTTGACTCATTCAGGTATATGACATTTAGACAATCTCTAAGGCAAGACATTCATTTCTCCGGTCAATGAATACAAGGATTTGCATGCATGAGGTGAAAATTAACTGTTATCTCACCTAAGAAAATACATAAGCTATGGAACAATAAATCATGACATTTATGATCTGGAACACAGTATCAGACTAATCCTTTTATAATATCATTCATTACTTGACACTGAACTGCTATTTTGGCACTTACACAGGATTAAGCTTCTGCTAGATATTATAGATCTGATTGTTTAATATCCTCGTCTGTTCTTTTCTTTCTCACTGCTGCAGTTTCAAAGTCTGACTCTGTGCTTCCCTTGGCTCTCCCAGCTTCTGAGCACTAATATATGTGGATTGAAACCAGTCTTTTCAGTCAATTAGTGTTGGCTTTTCTTTGTAAAAGAGTCTAGAACCTCGTTACAGACCAATATGTAACTTGGCAGCAAAATTAAGCCAAATCCAATGGCTAAAAAAGTTCTTCAGCTTTATGTGCTGATCTTAATTTCTCCTGAATCAGAAAAACTGTCCATAGGTTTTGCTGTGAAGATGAAAAAAAAAGTTTCAATCATTCACCTAAATTTACTCAGATTGACAGGTTCAGTCATGGTTTGGTGTAATTTCTCCAAACAAAAAGAATTTTGAAAGATTGTAAGGAGTTATTTCCTTCTCTCTTTTTTGGACAACAGTTTAGATTTCCTGAGACAACCACAGAGAGAGATCTGAGGCACAAAGCTAGAAAGATACTATTTTTTTTCACAATAGATTTAAATTCATCGTAAAGAAGATTTTTACAGCGTGTAACTGGAGACATTTAAAACCAGCTACCCACTTTGTCTCTACAGACTCATCATTGTGCACTGCGACTATATGAGAGCTCTGTTGTGCCACCAGATAACCTGTTTGGCCCTAGTAGAGGTTTAACACTCACTGAGGTTGTAGGGGATCGAACGTGGTTAAAAACAGGCAAAGTGGTGGATGGTGGGAGAGCAAATCAATAGTTCAGGAGGAGAGGTTCCATGAACTTGCCTTTACTCCTTTGTTCATTTACTGACAAGTGACTCCAAGAATGCAAAATAAATCTTCATCCAAAGACAGGTGCTGCAGATTCCTCCACTCCAGTGGCTGAGAATTTGCCTTGAAATACCTTTTCCCAAGGAGATAAATGCCCAATTTTCTCTTAAATGTTACAAAAAAAAAGTCAAGGTGTCTCCACATTACCACGAAACTTCACTTTCCAAGTCTGAAGTCGTCAAATTCCATATGCAGGGTCTGTGGGTGCCTCCAGCAGGATTTTCCCTTTGATCAATTATTTCATTTGCTGTGAGTAAAAAAAGAAAGGTGAGGAAAAGAAGTGGCAAATCCTCAGCAGTGCAGCGAAGCAAAAGATGAGAAACATCATTCTAATGAATGAAAACTGAAAGCAAAGTGTACATGCCACAGAACACTGATCAGAGAAAAACAAAGAGGGCTGAAAGAGATCAGAAGGAAGCATAGCAAATCACATTAAAACAGATAAGAATACAGAAACAGATACCAGGGAAATAGGATCCAAATCAATAGGAACAACAGTGCATAAGTATTATGAAATCATGACAAGCAAACGCACTGAGATGTGAAAACAGTTTTCTCACTTCAAATTAAGGCTAAAAAGTGCAATATCTCGATAATTCTGAATAACACATTTCACTTTCTTTTAAATCTTTTAGAAGTCTAGAAAGAAACAAGTTCAAATCATGGCAAGTCACAAAACAGGTAGTTTTCCTTTCAACAGTTCCTAACTTCTTCTCTCAAACTAGAAAATGTATCAAACTAATCCTTTCCCTTTCCACCACTTTTAGTTAAAAAGAATTTCCACTTGAACATCTATCCCAGAGCATGATTATACAGCTGCTCATATTCATTTCCCCTGGTTTCATTTTCAAATGCTAATTGAGATCCTCTGGACTTTCCTATCAAATTCTTGCCCTCCATTCATGTTTACAACCTTGTAATTCTTACAGGCTATTATGATATCTCTCCTTGAACATTGCTTAAATTGCTCAGATGTAGTCCTCTGTTTTCCCTTGGACCATTCTGCCTTTAGGACTTCAGCTGATTCTTCTCAAGGAACATCCTCCTCACCTTTCTACTGCTGCACACCAGAATACTTTGTTATGAACGTTGTCCTGTTCAAACTCATTGTACTAAAAAGCAGCAGAAGAAAAAGTGGCAGATTAGAGCAACTGCTTGTTGCTCTGACTCCCCAGCTCCAGGGTGACAGGGAACTGCTGGAGAGAGGCCAGTGCAGGGCCACCAAGATGATCAGGGGACTGGAGCATCTTCCTGATGACGAAAGGCTGTGGGACCTGGGGCTGTTTAGTCTGGAGGAGACTGGGGGGGGGAGCTCATTAACAGTTATAAATATCTAAATGGTGGGTGTCAGGAGCTTGGGGCAGCACTTTTTTCTATGCTATCTAGCAACAGGACAAGGGGTGATGGGATGAAGCTGGAACACAAAAAGCTCCATTTAAATAAAAGAAAAAAACTCTTTCAGTGCTGAGGTGAGGGAGCCCTGGCCCAGGCTGCCCAGGGAGGGTGTGGAGGCTCCTTCCTTGGAGGTCTTCAAACCCCACCTGGACACGGTCCTCTGTGACCTGATCTAGGTGGGAGCTGCTTTGGTGGGGGGTTGGACTGGATGATCTCTAAAGGTCCCTTCCAACCCCCACTATGCTGTGACTATGAAAAGCCTTACTCAAACAAAATATATTTTCATATAGCCATGCTTAAAGGTTTGCATTTTGATTAGAAGATGCAGGCCGTGGTTGTAGAAAGGGAGCTTGTCTCCTCAAAACTGGTGAATTTGAAAATCAAGTAGTTTCCATGTACTTCTCTCCTGTGTTGTCTGCAGCTTCTTCAGCACTTAACACAGTAGCATCTAGATGTTCTCAAAGAGCTTTGAGTTTGCTCAGGAAGGACTTGAGCCCTGTAGGGTTGATTTTTACTCTTCCATCACTGGCAAGTTTGAGGATTTGTTTCCAGCTCTGCTGGTCTCAAGTCTTGCGCAGAGTTTCAGCTGCCAGTTCGTCAGGCTCTAACATCTCTCCCAAAATCAATAGATCTGAGGCTCCTTAGTACGAGGTTTTCTAAGCCTGTAACCCCCTCCAGAGCAGTTCCATTTAGAGATCTATGTCAATATTTAGAAAGGGGACAAGGCAACTTTTCAAAAGTACCTTGAATCTAACAACACAGTTTACACAGCAGCTTCTAATGACCAGCAGCTAGACATGCTGATCTGTATGAATTAAAACTTGGCATGTTCCTACCTCAGCAGTCCTATATCAACATTATCATTGGTTTCCCTATCTTTCAACCATGTCTTTTTCAAAACTTCCTTGTTTTAAAACAACAGTCATTTGTTAACTATTTGTCATTCATTCCAGTTCCTCTCGCATCATTTGCTCTTGGATGTTTCGATTGTATGACAAAAGCTGTTTTAGTCATTGATGGTTTTTGTTCAGTTGAAGATAAAAAGTATAACTTGAATTCTCCTGCAATGAAAGGTTTTGCTGCTTGTGCACTGAATGCACTTCCACTGAGTGCAGTCTTGCCCTTTTCACTTGATGGGTTTCTGGTTTTCAGTCTGTGGGAGAATATATCTTTTCTTCTCCCCTCACTTGAGAAAGCTTCTGTTGCAATTCTGCCCTGCTTTCAGTGCAGGATCCTTTGTTTCCTAAAGCCTTGAAAAGTATGGCTTAAATTACAGCTAGCTATAGGGGAGTCAAAATCCCAGAGAGATCCGGGACTAAAGTATCCATCTGCAACAGAGGTGGGCAGAAGGCTCAGTTGGTGACCATCCTATCAGTGGTGTCCAGGCGACTCATTACCCCACAAGGTCTGCTTACATACCAGTTTGGTGTCTAAGGCCAGGCTGTGAACAGGCCTAGTTCTGTCTTCCTGATAACTTCCTTGCAGGTTTTGGAAGTCTGCTGTTAGAAAGGCCCCTTGAGCTTTCTCTTCTCCAGGCTTTTGCAGCACCCATACTGCAGAGAAGCGCACTCGGCTTTCTACCATACAAGATCTCTCCAGGCTACTGTCAGCTGTACATCCTACGTCTGTGGGAAGTGACAAGGTCCCTCTCACCTCCACTCCTTTGCTAAGCCAAGGATCAGTTACTGCACCCCAGAGCAGGGAGAAAGCCTTCATCTGCAAGAGCCAAAACTGTCATTGATCTACCATGCAACCGCTGGAAAAGATGCCGGGTGGGAGTTAAATGCCTTCTCAGCAGCACACCCATCACTGACATATATACATTAATACTCTATGATTATTCAGACAAATCCTTATTTTTGAAGTCAGGCCTAATTGAATTCATATTGAAATTTATCCACCCATCTAGATTTTGTCTTTGTACTTTATGAATCAGAGCAGACACACATATGAGCTGCAAAGCCACACCAATATTTACTACACCTAGCTGAGCAGTGACAGCTCTATGATTTAGCAGCAGAGAAATAGCAGCAAGTCTCAGATTAATTAAATTTGTGAAGTCAATGTCAGTCAGCATCCCTTCCCATTCCAATTCTTCACGTGTGACACTGTAAAAGAGATCTCCAGGAATAAGATGTATTCTCAGCACATAAGGGTTATGAATTTCAATGGGCTCCCAGTCAAGCTCTCACTTAGCTTTTTTCCTCCAGTGGAAAAATCTCTTAACCTGGAACACCATGTGTAGGGTGTTACAAGGTGGAAACTCTACACTGAATGTCCAGACAACATGCAGGCTCTCACCTGCAGGAAGCTGCTGTGCCACCAAACAAACAAGAAGGGGACAACAGTAGCAGCACTCTGAGAAATTATGAGTGTTGGCTCTGGTGGGATTACTTTTGTCAGGGAGATAAATCAAGGCTTATGATTCACTTGACTGTAACCTGACAATTTATTTCACTGGACCTTCAGTACCTCACAGTCTTTATCCTTCACAAGTGAGGGAAATGCTCTTATCCCCAGTCACACAAAAATGAGATACTTAATCCCAGCGAGATAGTAGGGAGCCACCTATTTTGAGCAGATTTCAAGAATCTTGGCCTTGTGTTTGTTATAACTTGAGAACCAGATGAAGAATGAAAGCTTAAGTTCTCGAGCCCAGTCTTAGCACAGGAACTGAATCATCATTTTCTGATTCATCCCCACTTACCTGTGCTTTCAGAGTCTCCAATAGCCTGAAGGTCAAGAAAGGCAAGGCCTGAAATTGGAAGAAAGAAAAAAACTGGATCTATATGTCATTTATTCAAATTCCAAATAATTCCTAAGAGGTGAGTGCTCATGGACAATAAACCAGAGCTTGTTCATGTTTTGCCCAGAGAATACACACAATGGAACTGCCCAGAGAAAATGTGTAACTGAGCTGAAAACTTGTACCTTGCTGTTTCAGACCAGCTTGAATTGTTCTGATAAGCTGCAGGATAGATAAGGGAATGGAGGCAGAGGAAGGATGCTGGCTGTCTCAGCATAAAACACAGTACAAATGCCAGTCACAACCGTGTTCCCCTGACTTTTAGGGTGTGTCATGAAAAAGTCACAGAGAAAAGCTTTTAGCAACACTATTTCCTTTCATTCTCATTTGGGCTTTTCCTCCCCTTTCTTTTTAAAGAGAAAAAAAAACCAGCTACGTTTTGCAAGCTGCAGTGACTGGGATTTTTGGCTGGAGCTTTCAGTCCTGCCTACAGTAACCTGGCTTGTGTCAGGAGGCAAAAACAATCCCGAGACTAAAGCAGTTTAAGGGAAGAACGTTTGTTTCTCAAGGAAGAATGGTCTAATTGAAAAGAATGTCAGTAAACAGCTCATTGCTGAGATCTCAGAGCCCAGAGAGCCGAGATGACAACGAAATTGAAAACAAATCCAGCAAAGTCACCCTTTGCAAAAACTCTGGACAAGTGGCTTATTTAAAGCAGGTTTAGTCTGCCTCTTACTCCTTTTTCATTCTTTATTGATGATGAAGATGAAATGCACTTTTTGGCACTTTAGACAGCACCAATTAAACTTGATTTCTTGCTTGAGATCCTCAAAACTCCACTTGTTTCTCACTTCTAAGACTGTTTGGGTTTGAGCTTTAAATTTCTGTTGGTAAGAGGGGAAAGTGTTGCTGTCACTCAAACAATCTAACCTGCAATTCATGAAAACACACACACACACAATTCCCCAGCCCTGACAAACAGTTCGTTTGTCCAACATTGGTATTTCAGCCTTATGGAAAGTTATGATAATTCTTCTTTTTTATCCTGTAAGCTTATGAAGGATTGATTGTCTCTTATTACTTGATTATACAGTACTTGATATAATAGTCTCTTGATTGTAATTGCATAGGCCATGCATATTGCATTACCTGCCTAGCTTTACCAAATATTATGTTTTCTTCTCCTTAGCTTTTTCCCCTTTGGATTTGAAATCTAACAGTTCCTATTCATAGGCCAGTCCTTGGGCAGCAATACCTCACTGCACAGCCACAGACACCTCACACCTTGGATGAACTACAAACAATCCCCTTTGGTTTTTTTTAGATCAATACAGGAGGACTTTCAGTCTTCTGAGGCTGTTTATTGCTGGAGTCCGAAAAGGGCAGTTAATTGGCTACATGCATGTTCACCTCTCTCTCAGACCCACCTCAGCTAGAACTTCTTTTGACATACATTTGGCTGCCTAAACTTTACTCAACCTGCCTCTAGAGAAGCTTTGTGGAAACCACTCCAGCCCCTGTGATCCCAACTGTAGTTCTTGCAGTCCTCCAGGTTTAGTTGAAGATGAAAGCCAGAGCTCATCAGAGCCAAGGGATCTGGCATCCACTTTTGACTGCCATCTAATATTTGCAGAAAGTCCGTTATTGTGGGCTCCCTCTTCTCTTACCAGTTCCTTCTCCTTTCAAAGCCTCTTAATCTGAGCCAATGTTTCAGTGTACAGCATTCAGAAATTGCTACAGAACAGCTGGGTTCCACCTCACGTTTCTACAGGCACTGGCATCGCATTACTAACACTCCTCAGTTTATATTTATACTTGCTTAAAGCCAAAGCTATTTATCAATCTGCACAAGAGATCTATGGGGAGGAAAAAAAAAAGGCACCATCCTTGTCACAAACTACCTTGACACATCTTCCATTAGTGCCATCCATGGTAGCCCAACGTTCATACTTACAGATTACTTTGCACCTTTTCATATTCACCTGCTGAGGGGATAATGCTTCATACAGCTGTTGAAAGAATTAGTTTTTCCTGGGAATGAAAAAAACACTCAACAAACAAAAAAGGAAGAGTTCAAAGAGGTAGAATTACTCAGAGTTCATCAGAGCAGTGCAGCTATTAGCAAAGCAACGAGGAAGTGCCTGCTGTCTGAGAAAGACTTCCCAGAGGCACACACTCCACCGCAGAGCACACTCACTCCCTTCAGCAGGTATCTAACTAGCAAAAGTCAAGAAGAAGCCTCATGAATGTAAAACTGCTGACAGGTGGCAACAAGTAAAGTCTCTTTTTCAGTAGCTCTTTCAGAGACTGGTGACAGATTTTGATCCCATCTACACCGGTACAAACCGAGGATGTTTCCTTTAAGGCTGTCAGTTGGTATACAGATGCTGTAGCATTACCTGTACTCCACAAAGCAATATTTCCTCATTACATCACGGTGATAAAAGTACCGTGGGCTCTCCAGGCAGGTTTTGACATTTGCAGCATGCATAATGCAAGGGGCCGCACAGCTGTGAACGTTGAGGAATAAAGAAAGATAAGGCAAGAGCACAAAGGAGCCATGTTTACATTACATATCTTGGGGTATATAATCCCAGCCTGGGATTGTGCAGCGACAGACAGACAACAGAATGAAGTGAGACACATCAGAGAGCACGGGAGAAAACAGCAGCCAGATCTGGGGACCTCCCAGGCCCTGTGGACCCAGGCTAGGATGAGGTTTGCCATTATTATTGCTCAGCCTGCTGCCTGTTGCCCAGGAAATAGAGCCTGAAAATCCGGAGAGGATCAGTTCTGAGTTTTCCCGCAGGCTCACAGGACAGAGGAGAGAAAAATAGCTGTGTCTCCTAGTGTCGTAGCCTCAGAGCTGCATAGCAGGCACTGGGGCAGCAGCTCCTCAGAAAAGAAGGGCAAAGATTAAAAAACTCAGTGCATAACTTGACTTACTCCTCGAAATGTTTCCTAATTAATGGCAGTGTCAGTTCAGGCTTCTCCCTCGCTGGCTGAATGAATCCATTTTTCTCTGCTCCAGCTCTATTTCATGTCAGGCAGGAGTTACCCACTGCATTCAAATGTTATCATTTCCACATTCATCAGTATTTTTCTCTCCTCTTTGGGCAAGTAGCAAAAGTTTCCAAGCCATGGTTTATTTACAGTACACTCGATTCATGCCTCTAGCCATCCTAGGAACAGCCCACACATCAAACCTTTCAAAGGTTTCAGGGCTCATTTCAAACCTACTGATGATACACAGACTGTGCTATCTGCCTGTGGAACATCACATTTAATTGCCTTACACATCTGAATCACATTAGAATTATTCAGGAATTCAGATAAATTAGAATACAAACTGCAGATAAACTACCCATCTTGCTCCCTGTCAGCAACACCCCCCCCCCCCAGCAGCTACAGCAAACTGCTCTGAATTCTATTTAATGAATGAATTTCCATTTAATTGCTGTATTGTATTGTTTGCCTAGAAAGGGAGCAGAGATTTTTTGGTGGGCTGCTCATTTATCTTTGCATCTATACCCACATCCTGATTAAGAGGAAGATCTTTCCTACTGCAAAGCTTGCAAACTTACACATATTCTTCCCAACATTGAAATGATGACACTTGACTTCCTGTTAAAAAACTTTCCATTAATAATTTAGATGAGTTTCATCCCTACAGCAAGAGCATTTGATCTGAAACCTGAGAAGAGAACTGGTTGCATTATAAAAGCTAGATGTACATTTTTTACCCCAGCCACAAAAGAAACATTAAATGCAGGCTGCTAACACACACACACAAACACACACACACACAAAAGCCTAATTTAGATGGAAAATAATCAGTACAGAAACTGTGCATTAATAATACAGTGAGGAGAAAGTGTCAGCTAAATAATGTAATTCCTTGAAAGATGAGCAACTTGTTCTCCAAAACTGTTCTCTTTGCAGAAGCCAATCCTACCTGAGACTGCTGCCAGCTAAAGTGGTTCTTGTGCAGTCCATAGCAGAGATTTTATCATGTCAGGATGACACCTGATGCGTGCAGTCTCCTGGAGTAGGGGGGTCTAGCAATTATTTGCCTCTTCATAATAACGGTGCAAAGCAACCTATCAACTCTACTTCTTTCATTTGTTGCACTGAAGTGTTCAAAACACTCCCTGAAAACAGTATTCCAATACAAAAGAGTGTAGCATTTTACTTCCCATGCCCAAAGACCAAGTTTCTTCTGTTTCCCAGCATTTCTGTAAAGGCACAGTACTGTCAAAGGCTTAGATGGGCCAAAGATCAACCTCTCTGTAAAAGGTGTTGTAAGGAAATACCTCACTGCATGCCTATGCTTTGGGGGTCTGTAGACTACATGATCAGTGGGGATTACCAATGCCAGCAAGACTTCCCTGAATATGTGCCAAATATTTAGTCCAGGACCTGAACATCCTTTCAAAACATCTCCTACCAAATCCTCCAAAACCCTGTAAGACCAATTCCCAAAGCACAGCTTGAAAAATCCTTTACAAATAAGGCAGAGAGGCTCAATTATAATCCTCCCTCGACCAGCCCAGCGATGGCTTGTCTCCTCTGTAGCAGCCACAGGGGTATTTCAGCTGCCTGAGGACACAGGGGACTGCTGAGCACTCAAAAGGGTCAGCCTTTCTGGAGCAAAAACATCACATCCACTGCACCTTTCAAGCTGCTGTTCCCTCCTCAGGGCTCTGCCTGATGCTGAGAAGCTGTGCTAGAGCTGTCTGCACTGAGGATGACACTTTGCTCAGGCAGAGCTGGATGTCTGCTGTTAGGAGGCCACTGCCCTGGCTTTCCAGAACAAGGGACCTGAAGTGAAATCCCACAGCTGAGGCTCTCCTAGGGAGTTACAGAGGGAAATGGCAAGTGCATTATGTATTCCTTATCCTGATGTCTTCTCCTACAAAGTGGTCCTCTGCAAGAAAGACTTCAAAGCAGCAGAGCTTCAAGCCTATCATCTATGTCCTAAACACAGCAATCAATGGCTGAAAGTCTTCCAACAAAAGGTTTCTTTGTGGTTGTGCCCACGATCAGAAAGGTGCATTACAGGCATTCAATGATGCAGTAGTCCTTGTTGTGAGCAGCCACTGAGAACCACCAAGCAGAGAAACAATAGAAGCAGAAGGAAGAAATAAGCACATAAAGCATAGGGCTACTTCAAATCAGTCTTGAGATAGGTGGCGGCAGCTCTATTTAAAAGCAGAAAGAAGAGGTTTGGGTAGGAGCTTGTGAGGGCTAGACTTGTGCAGTGACGTTGCAGGGAAGTCTTTATTGGAATCCCTGTGAAGTCACCTGTGTCTGACAGGGACCCCAGCACGGCTGGGGCTGTGCCCCCTAAAGCACACAGATAACACAGTAACACTTCACAACTACTTAATTGTCACGATTTTTTCCTCACAGAGATCCAGAGTAGTGCTTGCTCAAAAGGGAATGATTGCAGAATTTGAAACGTAAGCATTCAGAGAGTAAATTAATGTCTAATTATGAATGCCAGAAATAAATCCAGAGCTATTAATTCCAGGAGCAGATGAGAAACCCTTAGTTTATGAAGAAAAATAACATCCCTCTAGAAAATATCTGAAGAGCCCATTGATATTTTTGCCATCATTTACTCAAATTACTGTCAAAATTGTCCTCTAACAAGACGCCTTACAAAAGTATTTTGTATTCCTTCATACAGTTGACACCTTCTGTGGTGGTTTTAGCTCTGGCTGGGGGCCAGATGCTCACCAAGTCATTCTATCACTCCCCCTCCTCAAGTGGACAGGGGAGAGAGAGATATAATGAGAAGTTTGAGAGTTGAGATCAGGACTGGGAGATCACTCAGCAATTAGTGTCGTGTGTACTTGTAGAAGAAACCCTTGTGTCTTTTTCCCTCACCAGCATTAACATCTCCTGGGAAACAACATAAAATCAAAAAACACTCATGTTTGAGAAAAGTAAATAAGCTGTAGATGAGTTTTTTGATGCCATTAAAATTTAACTTCATTGCTTTTGCAGTGACGTGTGTCAGAGGACACATATCTGATCAAAATATTATCTGTCTGAGGTTGCAACAAAGGAAAATTAGCCCATGCCATGTCTACAGCTCACAGATGGCATGTTTCATATTAACAGCATAACAAGCATTTCCATTTTTATGCTAAAATGATTTGAAATGGTTTCTGCATTGCAAGTAATTGTGTGTATTAAAACAACTAGCAAAGACATGCAAATTAACCATCCAGGCTGGATGAGGCTAATAGACCTCTTATCTTTACTTACAAGAAATTCTCCTTGCAAACAAGAGCAGCTTGCCTTAGCAAGGATAAACAAAGCAAGGAAAGAGAAGGAAGCAAAACCAACTCATTTGCTTTAGGAGGTATGAAACTCTTTACCTAGTGTTCAAATTAAATCATTTTCTGGGGAAGGGCTCTGGGATTTACTCATCTCACTTAACAGAAAGCTAACATGGGTGGTGGGTATGCAGTAAAACTATGCAGTTCATGGGTGAAGATACATCTAAATTAAACTCTGAGGCAATTCTTTGCTACTTGCTTAGAAGAGAGTGGTAAGAATCCAAACACAGGAAAATTGCTTCCTCAAGGTAACCAGCACTGTACCAAGGATGGAACACTTATACACAAGTTGTTACATAAATTGCTCTTCTAAGGACACACTTCAAACTATTTGTTAGTATAAATCTGACTCAGAACTAGGACAGATACCTGAGTTTTGTGGCTCTGCTGATGGAAATGGAAGAATAATTGGATCCAGCTGAAGCCATCTAGACTGTGAACTTTAGCCTTGGTGAATTTCAACCTTCTTCAAAGAGTTCCTGCAAGGGCTTTTAGATTAATAGGCACTTATCCAAAATGTTTAAACGTAGGGAAAATCACAGTTCCGTGAAGTTTTACCATTTCTGTGCAGCACTTAGATATGCCTGCAAGGTTTCTGTATATGCTTGTGTAGAAGGATACACAGGGGCTGGGAAAAAGAAAGAGGTGAACAAGCTTAATTTCTTTAAACCTCCACCTAAAGCTAGTGAAGGGAGCCCTACTCCCACCTAGAGACTCACTAATCCCATTATAGGGTAGGCTGCTCTGTCCCAACTCACTTGTGTGGCAGATTTCATCAAGTTCTGGGCAGGAGACAGCTTGTCTTACTACCACTGGAGATCAAGTGCTTCTAAAATTGCCTTTTCCCTTCGTAACGTCTTCATGTATTTCCATCCTTTGCAATGTGAAAACACCAGATGTATGAGCACTCTGCACAGAGTGGTGAGTCACGAAGAGACCAGAGAGAGAGTTATCAAAGGGGAAAGTGCCAAAGGCTCTTTGAAACTCTTCAGGTTACATTGATGTTAGCAAGTAGAAATGCCTGACATGAGTATATGTGTGGAGTCTGCCTCACACCTGAAAATGCAGCATCTAACCTACATGCATTTAGGAGGGTAGGGGATACTCTGAACCATCTCCAGCCTAGTCCCATCAGCTGGGATGTGTTCAATATGGTCTTCAAGCACATCTCCTCATGTAGGTTCATTTGAAAGAAGTGCAGTTTGTGCATTCTGAAGCAAAGCATTCTAAGTGGCAATAACTAGGAGATCTTTTTTTGGTATTAGTATTTTTTCCCCCAAAAAGTGCACTCCTGACCAAACAGAACATTGATGTAGATACACCTTGTAGGAACAGCTATAACACAAAGGAGCTGCAAGGCAGTAAAGCAGTAATCAAAAGCAGAAAGAGAAGCAGGCAGGAGAGGCTAAAAAAATTAGAAGGGAGAATCTCCAAAAGTAACAAGCCTCATTAAAACTGGAAAACAGAAAGGCAAGAATGGAGTGCAAAGTGCTTTGGGATTTCTGGCTGCGTTTCTAATGACAGCTGGAGTGAAAGCCTGAGAAGGCACGAGGCAGAGCACAGCAAAATCACATTTGTTGAAGAGAATATGAATGTAGTGTAAGCACAGAGACCACTGTGCATTTAAATGCTGAAGAGAAGGTGCTGAAATGAGGAAAGCTGAAAATTAAATGGTGAGGATGTGAGCAGTGGCTAGGAGGAGTGGGGACTAAGGGAACAAGATCAAGGGCAGCTGAAGAAAGCAGACCAAATACTTTCAGTTGAACGCAGTCCAAAGCCATGTACCAGGGTAATGGGAAATCTGAGAGCCCACGATTGTTTTGATCTTCTTGTTTGGTTCGGTGCTGCCATAGTCTTGTAGCTTTACAGTTGCCTCTCCCCTGTGAAAAGAGTCATCCTATTGTAATGCCATACCTTATTTTCCTGATTAGGCCTGTAGTTGAAACACAGAGTGAGTCACCAACAGTATTTCAGCTGAGTGCACACAATGATTCCAATAACTGTCTGCTAATTAGCAGGGGTTTTTTTTTGAGATAAAGACAGTTGAATAGCTTGCATCCTCTGACACCCCAAATTAATAATGCTCCAGTAGCAAATAATAAAGTGGTAGAGATTAGCATTATTACTTTTTGGTACAGTACAAAATAGATGAAAATGAGTCTGGCTTGTTTATCTACATAGCCTAGACTATTTCAAAATGCCAAAGATCTCTGCCTTGGCTCTAATATATGATGCCCTGGGGGACTCTCTGCAAAGCTGGAAGAACTGCTCCTAAACCAAGATGCAAAAATCTATAGATTACAATTTGATGAATAAAATTAATTAGCCAACAATTCATTACATTGTAAAAGCTTCATCTGACCACAGTAATCCTCGTTTGCAGCCCAAGCAGCATTGGGTAATTGCAGAATGATGGAGCAACGTGGGTATTTTTTGATTACAGTTCATTACATGAGATTACAAGGAAGAATTTGTCTTTGAATCATAATGAAAACTTAATTGACACCACCATTCGGAAATATTTCCAATGATTAAATTTCAGGCTGTGTCTTCATCAGTTTTATATTAGGAAGAGATTTTAACAAGATAATGCTGTGAGCATAATTCCACTGCATTGTAAAACCTCTGTCTGGATCTCACAAGTAATTAAAACTTCCAGCCATCTTAGAGATCTGACACCAATGCAATTCTAATTTTGATATTCTTTAGGAGTATGCACTTTCACATTGCTTTTATTTTCCTCTACTGTCATTAATCAGATTTAAGCTTTACTCCCCAATAGTATAAAATTAATGCTTGCAAGATAGTTTCAGGAGGGATGAATGTCAAGACACCAGAATCATGCCTCAGGACATAAATTGAGCACACCATGGGTAATATTGTGAAATGCAGTTACTTCTTTACTCAGTATATGCAAAGATTCCCAAGGACTGCTCTCCTGGATCTTTCACTTTGCCCAGAGTGCTCTCAGCTGAGGCTGAATGTGCTGAGAGCTCACTTGGATGCACAGCACTTTCCACATAAGCCTCATCCACTGAGGCATTCCCACCAGGAGCTCACATTTATTCCAGAGGCATTTCTCGACATTGTATTTAAAGACAGATCACCTCTTGTGGAAGTAACAGGATGCAGCACACAACTGCAGTGCTGCCCATCCTTCATAAAGACACAACTGCCTGCATGATTTAAAGTGGCAATAGCATATTTTGAACTAAAATACCTGGAGATACACCCCTCTTAGAAAATAGCAGAGGTTCAGCTGAACTCCTTCTGACATTCACAAAGACCCCACAGCTTGAATTAGGAGTAACTCATCAAATCACTGAACCAGTTGTCATTTAAAGGGTCCAGCTGGCTCGGGTGCTGGAGGCACAGACAAGAGAAGCACAAAATTCAGGCTCCCGTGGAACAGCTCATTGCTGAATAAAGAAGGGAGAAACTAACAACAGTCTGGGGAAACACAAACATAAAAGTCACGTGAGCTACATTGCATGGTTCACTGGAACATAATGCCTGGTGTTAAAGCCTGTCAGAACTGTCACAAACTGATTAAAACCACACAGCCACAACATCTTGGTCCAGACTTCAAACAATATAAGTGTGGATGCAGAGTACATCTTGGTACAGGCTTATCTCTCACTCCAAGCAATAAGAAACACAACCTACAAAGCAATGGAGTACCTTTTGTTCATTACGTAATTGCCATTTGCAAGACAGTTCTGAAAAGGTTTTTTTAACTGGGTTTGGGGGAAAAAATGAATAAAAACCCCTTTCAAATCACAGAATCTCAAGGTCTGGAAGGGACCTGGAAAGCTCACTCAGTGCAACCCCCCTGCCAGAGTGTCACCACCTAGAGCAGGGCACACAGGAACTCATCCAGCTGGGTTTGGAATGTCTCCAGAGAAGGTGCCTCTACAGCCCATCTGGGCAGCCCCTGCCAGTGCTCGCTCACCTCAACAGGGAAGAAGTTTTTCCTTGTGTTTTTTTGGAACTTCTTCTGTTCCAGCTTGTCCCCGTTGCCCCTTGTCCTGTCACTGCCCATCACTGAGCACAGCCTGGCTCCAGCCTCCTCATGCCCACCCTTTATGTATCTGTAAACATTAAGTCACCCCTCAGTCTCCTCTTCTCCAAGCTGAAGAGCCCCAGCTCCCTCAGCCTCTCATCAGAGGTGAGATGCTCGCTGTGGCCATGTGCCACATTTATGCAAAGGTTTAAAACCAGAAGAATAAAAACATGCTACAGAGGAAAATTTGCTATTACAAAAGACTTCTGGATTCCATGACAATTTACTCAGCACAGTTACCCTGTGCACGTTACACACTAATCTGATCCAAATCAAGTCAAGCTTATGGCATTCCCTGCAATCAGCACAACTTTTTTCATGTAGAAAAAAATGGGCTGGGAATACACATGGCTTATGTGATGCACAGACATGGGGTTTTTTTAGTGATACATATGTGTCTACACACACATACATCATACGGAATTAAAGAATCTTAAAGGTTGGAAGGGACCACAAAAGACAGCTTCTAGAAGCAAGCAATCCAAAGGCAGGGAATGCAAATTCAAATTACACTTACAAGCAATCTATACATATGTAAATACACAGTTATGGCCTACTGAATTTTCTGTTCACAGGAGAACAGCCCAGCTCCTGTCTGAATGCCAAAGAACATTCCCTGTGCTAACAGCAAGGTGGCAATTTTCTGTGTGTTACTGACATCAAGAAGTACAGAGAAATGCATCTGTGTTCACAAGAAATTAGGGAAACACATTAATTGTTTCCCACCCCAGGTACTAATTCAATGCTAGTCTTGAGTACTTGTCAAGAACAACAGGAGTAAAATACTGAAATACAGACACCATGGAGTAAAAAAAAGGAGGTTTTTTGGTAAAAACATTTACCAAACATTTTTGCTTTGTCTGTGTACAGCCATAAATGTAAGCTTAAAACTCGAGTTTCAACAACAGTGTTTCAAGAACAGAAATTTATTGACTTCAAAATCAGCTTCAAGTCATCTGGCACATCTTTCCCTGGAACCTTCAGAAGGCATTTTACAATAAAGTTGAGGTGGTAACAGCTACTCCTGTCCAAAAGCAGCAGTCCCACCTACCCTGTCATCTTCTTCCTTCTTGTGTGGAGAAGCTGCTTTGCTTGAACTCCATTATTGCTTGCCCAACTCTTCAGTGACCAGGTCAGAGAGCTAAAATAGTCAAAACTAGTTTAACTTCATGACATAAAAAAAAGAGAGAGATAAAATCCCAGGAAGATCAAACAGGCATTAATTAATCTTAACGTCATCCTCTGTTAAATTATATGTCCCCACCAAAAGCTGAGGAAACAGTCTCATGTTGCACCAGGGAAGGTTTAGATTGAAGACCATGAGAAATTTCTTTGCAAAAAGGGTTGTGAAGCACTGGAACAGGCTGCCCAGGGAGGTGGTGGAGTCACCATCCCTGGAGATATCTAAAAGGTGTTTAGATGTGGCAGTTAGGGACATGGTTTAATGGACTTGGCAGTGTTTGGTTTACTGTTGGACTCGGGCTTTTTACAGCTTAAATGACACTATGATAAAATACGGGTTTGTGAAAATTGTGTTGAAAAGCTACATAAAAGGAGTAATAATTTTCTTAGGTTTAGCTACTGAAGCAAGGGTCAGGCTAAAAGAGTGAGACAAAAGGGGCAGACATTTGTCAGCAGGGCCAAAGGAGGGAGGCAGACTCGCTAGCTAACCACAAAACCATCTGAACTGCTTTCTGAAAGCACACACTTAGAGGTCATAAAAGACAAGACAACAATTCCTCCTGCTTACAACATACCACAAAAACGTTTCACATTCCAAACCAAAGGTTTATTTCCTCTGCCTTTGACAGGCTAACAGGAGGCATCCTGAACAGTAATTCTGCTTGTTATTGCCAGATCTTGATTTCTCCAGTCCAATCACACGTTGCGAGGAGCGATGGCAAGACTGGGTGAAATATTGCACTCACACAAGCTGCTTCATGGGCAGACAAAGTGCGAATCACTCGAGCACTATGATAGTTGTAGAAAAACACTTTGCCATCTGAACTTCCTGTCACCAAGAGTGTTCCATCTGGAGAAAATTCACAGCCCACTGCAAATCCTTCCACCTGTGAAAATCAACAACAGTGTAAGTCCCCGTGCTGATTAGAAGAGTTCATTGTGATGTGCTGAATATAGCACCAAGACAATTGTACCTTTAAATATACAAACACAAAAGACCTCTCCAAGTGTTTATTAAGTCACATTTGTAACACAAACTTATTTAATTAAGCTAGTAGGTATTCATCAAGTCTTCCAATAACTATTTTCTTCAGAGTGTATGTGATTCAAAATAGACTGGCACACAGGAAAGGAAACAAAGCCATGTAATATCTATCACTGCTTTACAATCAAACACTATTAGCAGACATATTACAAAGCACAGGTACATTGCTATCTTCCCCATAGACAGGGATACTAAGCTCCCAGTGCAGAAGGATACCTTATGCCCCTCGTATCTTTTCCTTTTGTTGATTCGGTAGGGTCGCTGGGCAGAAAACAAAGCCATGTAGTTCCCGTTGGTCTGAGCAACAAACACGGGCTCTCTCGGGTGCACACTCAGACTGGGGCAAGTGTAACGCTCCTGAAAATAAGTATCAAAAAAGCCTCGTGTGAAACAAAGGATCTGTTCAAATGATTCACCGGATCTGTTCAAACGAGCCCTGGCCCAGGCTGCCCAGGGAGGGTGTGGAGGCTCCTTCCTTGGAGGGCTTCAAAACCCACCTGGACACGTTCCTGTGTGACCTGAGCTAGGTGGGAGCTGCTTTGGCAGTGGAGTTGGACTGGATGATCGCTAAAGGTCCCTTCCAATCACTACCATTCTATGATTCAGATTATCTTTTGACCCTTTGAAAGACCATAAAAGGCAAATAGTACATAAGTCATCTCCACAGTATACATTACATAAGGATACTTAACTCATTACAATCCACTGAAAGACCTAAGCCATGACAAATATTAAATCAAATCTCCATCTCAGTTTCACAGATAATGAATAAAAACCCATCTCTCTCTGAGTCATAATTATACCACAGAACGCCTGCAGAAAGGTAACTCCAGCCTGGTAGAACTCAGTCATCCTTTTCCTGATCAAGGAAAACTGAAGGTCAACGTGAATTTTCCCATATCACAGCATCACAAAATCTCAAGGGCTGGAAGGGACCCTCAAATGCTCATCCAGTGCTCTTAACTATTCACTTGTTAATGCAGAAAGGCAATAGATCAAGTCCTGTTGAGATCCAAACTGTTCTCTCCCACCTTGAAGGGTTCAAAGGTGACATTCAGAAAAGTGAAGCAGAGTTTCCAAAGTCACCATCAACTTCTGTTTGTTCACAGGGCAGAAAAGGGAGAAAAAACAGTCCATTTCAGATATGCTGTAGTTGTGATACGATAAGCCTTGGCAGAGTTTTGTTTGCCTGGTGGAGCAAATGAACCTGAATGATCTGTACTTTATACATACACAGATTGTTGGGGTCTTTTTTTCCTATTGCCTATCCAAGATGTTAATAGATCCAATATTGGACAAAGACACAACTGTGTAAAATGAAACTTGAAACAGCCCCATTAGCTCATCAACTACCTGCCCTTGTCAGCAGAGATCTGTTCATTTCAGCCAAAAAGCATCTATATACAATCCAATTGTATTATATTACATGGGATATTAGACTTGAGTTTTCAAACACCCAGGGAGCTGGAATTATCTATTAACTTCCCTGGTAATCTCCTCTGAAGCTGTCAGCCTTTCTAGACAATTTAGTCCATTAAGTATCTTGCGTGGATAGATTACTGAGAGAAATACTACACCTGCACTGATAAAAGCACATTTTGCCTCTGTGATTATGCTGTACTAAGGTATCTATATGTATGTACCAGGTTGCTATTACCATGTGAATATTAAACTCCATTTGCCAATGGTCCTCACTGCAGCTGATGAGAAATATATGCAAAGGTGTGGGAAAAAGAAACGTGGCACTATAGCAACTACCACCAGGCACCACTGGCAACCTAGAATAACACTGCAGGGGCCTTGCCTAAATACAGCTGAGTTGTCAGTGAATGAGCACTGAAAGGTAAATATCTTTAATACAAGGAGACCCATCAGTCTTGAAGGTAGTTTCTTAAGAATAGGTGTTTTAATATAAAACCAAAGAAAGCCCTCAACTTACCTTAAGAATGTTTTACACATCCCAGAATCACAGAATCACAAGGGTTGGAAGGGACTTGGAAAGCTCACCCAGTGCAACCCCCCTGCCAGAGCAGCAGCACCTAGAGCAGGGCACACAGGAACTCATCCAGTTGGGTTTGGGATGTCTCCAGAGAAAGAGACTCAACACAATGATATTACAAGAAAATCAAAAGCTGTTTTTACACCATTGACAGGCATGAAATCCTAAACCATGACCCAAACAATAGTAGTAGTTGCCCTTACATGAAATATCTGGTTGGAGATCTTCGCAGCGCTTTGGAAGTCCCACGCAATAACGGTACGGTCAGCTGAGTCCCGGCTCACTGCATCTGTGCTTGTCAGGAATTCTCTTCCTTCAGGGAGAAACAGGATATCCAGTGTCTGTTGTACTGCGGCTTTGTACACTCTTAACACCTAGTGGGTAAAGGACTCGGTTATTTTTTAATGGATTAGAAGAATGTGGTGACTTCTGGTTTTTCCCTTTGTATTAACAAGTGTCTGCAATAAATGATGTTTTAAAATATGAGAAGGAACTCATCTTTAATCTTTCAAGTACTACGTGTATTAAGTAGCTTGTTAATGGATATAAAGAGTGCATGCACAGGAAAATGAAATGAGATAAAAGAAAACATTGGTTTGTACAATCCATATATTACATGTACATAAGATTCTGTTATAACTTCCATTGGAAATAGAATTTGATACAGAACAGGCTTTAGACAACACAGTCTTGTGGAGCTAGGTCTACACAAACTCCCTTCTATTTTATGAACTCTTCAAGATTCCCTAGAAGGGACAACGGAATCTTTTGCAGCAGGCTTGAAGACTTGGTGAGGTGAGCTTTAAACTGAGGGACTCAGGGAGCAGGATCCAAAGTGGCAACATTACACCATTGCAACCAACTGGGAATAAGCCAGGCCAACCAGAGCAGAGACAAATTGCTCCTTAGCTGAGAATCAAGAGATGAAGAATCAGGAGATGAACCACCTCAAGTGTATGTAAACCAGTGCAACAGCCTGGGGAACTGGAGGAACTGGAGCTCTGCACCATTATGGTATCATATGAATAACTGAAACATGGTGGGTCACTGGAAGATTGTGATGGATGGCTATAGGCTGTTTCATAAAGGCANTCTCCAGAGAAAGAGACTCAACACAATGATATTACAAGAAAATCAAAAGCTGTTTTTACACCATTGACAGGCATGAAATCCTAAACCATGACCCAAACAATAGTAGTAGTTGCCCTTACATGAAATATCTGGTTGGAGATCTTCGCAGCGCTTTGGAAGTCCCACGCAATAACGGTACGGTCAGCTGAGTCCCGGCTCACTGCATCTGTGCTTGTCAGGAATTCTCTTCCTTCAGGGAGAAACAGGATATCCAGTGTCTGTTGTACTGCGGCTTTGTACACTCTTAACACCTAGTGGGTAAAGGACTCGGTTATTTTTTAATGGATTAGAAGAATGTGGTGACTTCTGGTTTTTCCCTTTGTATTAACAAGTGTCTGCAATAAATGATGTTTTAAAATATGAGAAGGAACTCATCTTTAATCTTTCAAGTACTACGTGTATTAAGTAGCTTGTTAATGGATATAAAGAGTGCATGCACAGGAAAATGAAATGAGATAAAAGAAAACATTGGTTTGTACAATCCATATATTACATGTACATAAGATTCTGTTATAACTTCCATTGGAAATAGAATTTGATACAGAACAGGCTTTAGACAACACAGTCTTGTGGAGCTAGGTCTACACAAACTCCCTTCTATTTTATGAACTCCTCAAGATTCCCTAGAAGGGACAACGGAATCTTTTGCAGCAGGCTTGAAGACTTGGTGAGGTGAGCTTTAAACTGAGGGTCTCAGGGAGCAGGATCCAAAGTGGCAACGTTACAACATTGCAATCAACTGGGAATAAGCCAGGCCAACCAGAGCAGAGACAAATTGCTCCTTAGCTGAGAATCAAGAGATGAAGAATCAGAAGATGAAGAATCAGGAGATGAATCACCTCAAGTGTATGTAAACCAGTGCAACAGCCTGGGGAACTGGAGGAACTGGAGCTCTGCACCATTATGGTATCATATGAATAACTGAAACATGGTGGGTCACTGGAAGATTGTGATGGATGGCTATAGGCTGTTTCATAAAGGCAGGCAGGGAAGAAGAGGAGGAGGAGTTACGGTCTACACTGAGAACCTTGAACATATAGAAGTCAACTATGGTGACTGAAGAAGGCTTACCAAATGCCTCTGTATTCAGAGCCAAGGAGTCATCTCCAAGGGAGATCCTACAGAAAGCATCTGGTACTGACCTCTGAACCACAATGATAAGGCAAATGAAGCACTATTTGGATCACTTCAGTACACTTTGAGCCAACAGAACCTAATGCTTATGGGTGACTTCAACAATTCCAGACACTTGTTTGAAGAAAAATATAGCAGCTCATGTGCCATCCATCCAGTACCTGGAACNGAATAACTGAAACATGGTGGGACACTGAAAGATTGTGATGGATGGCTGTAGGCTGTTTCATAAAGGCAGACGGGGAAGAAGAGGAGGAGGAGTTACGGTCTACACTGAGAACCTTGAACATATAGAAGTCAACTATGGTGACTGAAGAAGGCTTATCAAATGCCTCTGTATTCAGAGCCAAGGGGGATCTTACAGTAAGCATCTGCTACTGACCTCTAAACCATAATAAGGCAAAGGAAGCACTATTTGGATCACTTCAGTACACTTTGAGTCAACAGAGCCTGGTGCTTATGGGTGACTTCAACTACTCCAGACACTTGTTGGAAGAAAAATACAGCAGCTCATGTGTCATCCATCAAGTACCTGGAATTGTACCTGGACTGCTTCCTCACACAACTAGGAATGAGGTCTATCCTTCTACTGAGTGTGTCCATGTTGCCTTCATAGGCATTTTCTGACTGAGCACACAAGCTGTGCTCCCTCAGATCCTGCCTTAGTCTATGAGGGTTCAATCCCACACCTCTCACCTCATCTGCCTACCAACTGACCTGAGAAGAAGCAGTGTCTGCTGGCTCTGCTGAAATACAGGCTTATTCTGTCACTGCTGAAAATGATGGGCAGCAGGGAAAGAAAGAGTCATCAAGACTTCAAAGCACATCTGGGCTCAAGCCTAAACCATGTGGCTCACCCACCATGTTGTTAATGCATGTGAACAATCTCTAAAGAAGTTTGTTATGTAAAAGGAAATACAGAAATTCCCAAATATTCTTCTCAAATATAAAACACTGAGACTCCCAAACTCAGGACTTACACCAAAGTGGGTTTGATCCGTGTACAGATGGGTCCTCAGCCACAGGACTCGCAATATTTTAACAGCCCCAGAGTGGATGTTTGAAAGAGATTTTGAACTATTGTAAGGAATATATATGAACAATTTGAATTTCCTTACTTTCCACCTTTCTTCATGAAATTTAACGTCTCTGTTGTCTGCTCTGAATGTTGCTAATCAATACTTTTGCTTTCTTTTTTCTCTGATTCGCCTCCAGCGAAGAGAAACTTCAAGGTAAGTGGCCAGATCAAAGCAACCCATCTCTCTGAATGCGGTGAATCTTAAAACTAGGACACTAGAAGACTCCTAGTTATTAATATCTAAATGTCTCATTCTCCAAGATGGATAAAGCACAGCAGCCAGCACTTTCAACAGGGTGTGCAGAGGTTAGGCCTTCTGTCTCTCCTAGGAAAACCAACAGAGTAGAGCGTTTGAAGTGTTACACTGAAACAGTTCCCAGTGCTTACCTTACACCCCTAAACAAAGCACATGGCTACTGACCTCAGCGCCCAGACTTTTCACAGATACTCGAAGCACGTATATATTATTTTCTTACAAATTTTCAGGTGTCACAGTGATGTTTTTCTGGATTATAACTCTGCTCTTTTTTCCTTTTATTGGATAAAGTATAAAACATTTTGAATATAAAACACAACATGAGAACTTGTTGATTTTTGGCCTCAGGTTCAAAAGTCTGACTGCTTGGAAGTTCTGCTTTAGGGTAGCAATATACTAGATGATCTCCTGAGGTCCCTTCCAGCTCTGTTTCCCGTCATCTCAGCACCTAGGATGGCTGCAGCTGATGCTCCAGTTGCATTCCACAGGCTTTGTGAAATACAGAGCATTGAAATTCAACTTTAGCATTCAAGAGCCTCAGTCGTGCAAGCACCTTACCTTAACACCATGTAAACCTGCAGACAAAAAAATACAGCACACTTTTTAGCAATCTGCCTGCATTTTTAAGACAGTAAGTATACAAATACATCCTCATCAGATGTTTCAGCCTAGGAATCTGCATACTGTACAAAGCAGCTAAACTTCATAAAGCCAAAAGGGATATTTGCATATTGATAACCTCCACTTTCTCCAAGCAGAAGTGACCATGCAGAGCTGTTTCTTCATAGTTATAAAAGGAAGTCCACAGTTCATTTGCAAAGTAGAAAATTAAACTATGCTGTAGGAGTACAAATAAACCACCACCGAAAAAAGCCCACAAAATAGAACAGTTGAATGGAATGAGAAGTGGAAAACCATACTGAAACCTGACAGATGTAGGAACTGCAAGAGAAATGAAAATAACATTAAATCAAGAAGTGTGGGCATAAAAGGCTCTACCACCCTGACAGAACGAAGGAGGCAGCTACTTAGCAGCTGGCACCTTCATGGAGGTGACAAGTCCCAAGTGGAGGGTCAGAAAGATCAGAGCAGAATGCAGCAGGAATGTGCAGAAACAGAGAAGCAGAAACCAAAGCCAACTGGTGCTGGGAAATTAAGAATGATATAGAACAATAAATGATAATGATGGATACACAGTGTCCAGCACTGTTAAGATGTTAAGGTTTAGCTTTGGGATTTAACAGGTTCAGTAGCAAAGGACCACTCTGTGTAAGAAGAAAGAGAGATCGTAAAGCTGGCAATGTGCTTTTCCTTTTTGCTGAAATCCTGTTGGGCTCTTACATAAACTCCCACTAGAAACTTAAACATTTCACTGTTAATCATTAAATATCTTTGCTTGCCTGTTATTTGGTAGTACATCCAACCAAACATCCAACCAAACTACCTGTGGATCTGAGCTCTGCAATAGGAAACTGTCCTTGTAAAAATTAGTACAGAAGACCATCTTTTACATGTTTGATATATATCTCAGAAAAATGATACTGTTTAATCCTCAAGCCACAGAGTAAGAACCGACTTGGAGAACGATAAATAGTAGCTTAAATAAATACAGATGTCCTGGTTTTGGCAGGGATGGTGTTAATTTTCTTCCTAGGAGCTAGTACAGGGCTATATTTGGGATTAGTGCTGAAACGGTTTTGATAACACAGAGATACTTTAGTTATTGCTGAGCAGTGCTTACACAGCATCAAGGCCGTTCCTGCTTCTCATGATGCCCTGCCAACGAGTAGGATGAGAGTGCCCACATTTCATCCCAGAGAATCACAGATAGAAGGGGCTGGAAGGGACCTCTAGATCAAGCCCCTTGCTAAAGCAGGTTCTCCTCAATCAGGTTACAGAGGACCACATCCAGGTGGGTTTTAAAAACATCCAGAGCCGGAGCCTCCACGCTCTCCCTGGGCAGCCTGGGCCAGGGTTCCCTCACCTCAACACCAAGGAAGTTTCTCCTTATGTCCTGTGTTCCAGCTTGTGCCTGTTGCCTCTTTTTCTGTCACAGGGCACTACCGCTATATAAACAGGGGGGAGTTGGCCTGGAGGCACCGGATCACCCCTTGGGCATTTGACAGTGGGTGATGAACGACTTCATTGTGCATGACCTGCGTTTTTCTCCTGGGTTTTATTTCTCTCTCTTTTTTGTTGTATTCCCTTTCATTATGATAGAATACTAACAACAATAACAAAATATATTTTCTTTCATTTTAGTTAGTAAACCATGATTTTTTTCCCCCCCAATTCCCCTCCCATCACACTGGGGTGGGGGGAGCGGGTAAGTGGCTGTGTGGTGCTTCCCTGCTGCCTGGGATGAAACTACAACAACACAGTATTGACACTCACACATAAAGATAGCTTTCAAAAATAACTAACAGCAACACCCCTGCTCAGAAAAGTACTCACAATTAAACCTGCATTGCTCTACCTTAGACAATTAATTCATGACACGCCTGAGGAACTTGCTTAGGAAAAGCACCAGTGTGTCCCAACCCTGCTGCCTTCAGTTTGTTAATAACAGCTTTTGCTTTTTGCAGATTTATCACCCATAAGTGTTGGAAAATCACAGTCCACTTCTTCAGTCTAAGCATGTTCTGGACATAAAACAAATCAGTTCAAATGAAAGTCTGATGGTTTCTGGTGTCAACACGATCCAACGTAATAATAAAGCTTCATCACTGAGGCAAGAGTTCATGGCTGCAGGCATTCAACAAGAGAGGTAATTTCAGCAAATTAAATCAGTTTCAGGTTCTTATGGTTCTGGTGATTTGAAGAGCATGCTGTGATGCTGAAATCAAGGTACATATTTCAGATCAGTGTTCTATAACCCTTCTCTGCATAAAGCCCACACAATGCCTGGTAGTTTGTCAAGAAAACTCCAAAGCTGCCACACAAGCAATCCAGAAGCTGCTGGTCACCTGCAAGCCATGCGCCATGTTCACTTTCCCAAATTTCTCTCCAGCTCTGTGCAAGTCACGAGAAAGTTTTTTATAGCCATTGCCCTGATCATCAGGAAATGAGGCCTCAAAACAAACCTAACAGAACTACAGGCAATCTGGATGGCCATGAAAAAATCCTTAATCGTTCAGTGAGTGCCACGGTTTCCATCCTGGAAAAATGGCCTTGCTTTTCCTTCCACTTCTTGTGCTTCATTTTCAGATGGCCTGTTTTGGCATGCAGCTGTCTCTTTTTACTGGCATGTTGGGTAATTAATGCAATGGGGGACTGATTAAAGTCTCCTCTGTGGAACAGTACTTCAACATTACTAGTAATAAAAAATGTATTTTACCTTCAGAGAAAGCCTATTTTGCACAAAATAGAAGCTTTTTTTACGTGCTGCAGTGCAAGCCATTTGTGTTGATGTATTCTAAGGAGTAAGGTGTTGAGGGAGATGACTACTATTTGCTTTTAGCTGTGTGTTCACAACAGAAAAACCACCAACTATATGACAAATCCAATTTACGTCTCTGAATTCTAACTGAAAATTACAATGGCAATTTTAATCAAAACACATGAGGATATCATAGACAAGAAGATGAAGCATTATGCAGTCTTATGTTCTTTTAAAGTCTTTTATAAGACATATAAGACAGCTGTATTTCTCCTTATGTAATTTATCAACATTATTTTAGATCTCTATTTAAGTTTTTTCCTGCTTGTAACTACTGTACTCTCAGAAACAGCTCAAGATTGTCAAGGAGCCTTGAGAACATTTAAAAGGAAAGGGAGACTGATTAAAATGAAGCATTGATTGAACTTAATCTGGCATCAATCTATAAGGTTTTACCTAATGATCTTTAGGTATGAATAATGTACTCTGTTTATTTTAAAGTCACTTGCCAATTGCAGGAGAAAGCACAATAATCTTGTGATGGAAACTGTCAACCAGTTATTAGGATTAAAAAAAAATATGTTCCCATCAGCTTCTTTATTTTTTATTATCTCCCCATAGGCTGAGAAGTGAAATCTGTATAAAAGGAAACACAAGGAATATCTGAGATACAGAATGGTGTTTTTACGAGAAGCAGTAATCAAGAACTACTCAGTATAGAGGTGAGACCACAGCACCACAGAATCTCAAGGGCTGGAAGGGACCTGGAAAGCTCATCCAGTGCAACCCCTCTGCCAGAGCAGGATCACCTAGAGTAGGGCACACAGGAACTCATCCAGCTGGGGTTGGGATGTCTCCAGAGAAGGAGCCTCCACAGCCCATCTGGGCAGCCCCTGCCAGTGCTCCCTCACCTCAACAGGAAAGAAATTCTTCCTTGTGTTTCTTTGGAACCTCTTCTGTTCCAGCTTGTCCCCATTGCCCCTTGTCCTGTCATTGGCCATCACTGAGAACATCCTGGCTCCATCCTCCCTACACCCACCCTTTATGTATCTGTAAACATCAGTGGGGTCACCCCCTCAGTCTTGTCCAAGCTGCAGAGCCCCAGCTCCCTCAACCTCTCAGCACAAGGCAGCTGCTCCACTCCATCATCTGTGTGGCCCTGTACTGAACCCTCGCCAGCAGCTCCCTGTCCTTCTGCAACTGAATGTGAAAGAACTGGAAATCTGAACAGCATAAGAAGGTGAATGGTTTCTTTAAGAACTTAGATTCCAAACTAGCAGAAGGCATCTTCAAAACACACAGAACAAGATGTTTCTTCACACAATACATATTTGAGTATCTTGCTACAGGATGTTGTAGGCATAAAAAAAAAAAAAATCAAGAATAACCAGTTTCACAGTGTGAAAATTCAAAAGGATCTGTGAGAGGCGAAGACTATCTGTGGTGCAGGAAGTCCCCAAACTTTAGTGTGAAATGCCTGGGTAACCATTGCTGGGAATGTGATAAAGAAGTTCTCCTTGCTTTCATAGTTTTGCTTTTTAAGAGAATGCTAACACACTGCTAGGGGTGTAAAAATTGTCTAGAAATGAACTGAAACCAGAACAGCTATACCCTGACAGCTTCTCACTCCAATAGTCACACTGCAGAAGGAAGCATGTTTTGTTCCTGGCCCATTTCAGTCTCTCCAGGAGCACTTGCTCCATTGTGTGCATAGACAGATCCACTATTGTCATCTGCAACACCACCACAGGAGGCTTCCAAATAAACACAGCAGAACTGCTCATGATAGAGCCACATAAAACCTGCCTTCACTGAGAAAGGACCTCTGAATTTTAACATTCAAACCCAAGTCTCATTATGCAATTATAAATGTACCTCCACCATATTTCTTTGAACTCTTTATCCACAGACTCGGTAAGGATTTCTCTGACTGTGAGAAGAACTTTAGCTTCCTAAAGCACTGAATAATCACCTTATTTTAGTTACATTGTTCTTCCTAAGACCACCAACACATGACAATGCATTGGCTGTTTCCATAGAAACCTGAAGTACATGTAGCTCCACCAATTCCTACAGCCTTTTCTTCATATCGATATGTTACCTAGAGACAAATTCATTAGGTCTCCTAAATACATGCTACTGAAAATGACAGCACCTCATCTGAAAGATATTGTAATAGCATGTTTCCAAGGCAACATATGTGCTGCACTTGCACTCCAAATTCATTAGTTTTAACTGTGGTTTAATGACTTGGGCTTATTTCTTTAACAACTCAAGTACAAAGAAATAGCTCAACAACATAAAGAACATCTCTTCAATGTTGTTTTTTGTTTTTAAGCATAAAGCCATAAATGATAGTTGCAATTTTGTAGCTAGACAATTTTCAGCCCAGAATATTAAACCAAGATGGGGAAAAAAAAAAAAAACCAAAAACCCTGTTGTTACTTTGCCTTGGCCTCTGCTAATAAAAATTCTGCAGTGCATTTCTAGACTAATTTTTAAAGCTCAAAATAACTGCATCCATCATTTTCCTAGTTCACTGGTCCTATGGATTATAAGACTTGAAAACAATTATCAGTTGTGCAAATCTCCAAATCCAAGTTGTCCTTACATTTGCCTATTAGTCCAACAGACTGACTTTGTATTCATCTTCTTTGAAACCTTCCTTATGACCTGACAAAACTTTGTTATTACTCTCCAAAGAGCGACTCTTTGTTTTCATTTGTACTCTTCTCATTTCTAACAAGTCTTTGCTACTTTCCCTGCACAATGTTCTCTTTCTTTTCTTATTGATGAAGCCAGCATGACACTTTCTGTAACAAACACTTTTCAAAAATAAAATAATAAATCATGGGATGGTTTCAGCTGGCAGAGAGCTTTAAGCTCATGGAGCCCAGCCTTTGTCCCAGCCCTATCACCCACCAGCCCATTGCCCTCAGTGCAACATCCGCCTGGCTCTGAAAACCCTCCAGGGACGGTGACTCCAGCAGCTCCCTTGGCAGCCTCTTCCAATGCCTGACAGCCCTGGCAGCAAAGAATTTCCTCCTCACATCCAGCCTGAACCTCACCTCTGGAGCAACTTGAGGCTGTTTCCTCTTGTTCTGTTGCTTGTCACCAGGGAGAACAGACCCACCCCCACCTGGCTGCAGCTGCCTTTCAGGTAGTTGTAGAGAGTGAGAAGGTCTCCCCTGAGCCTTCTTTTCTCCAGACTGAACAGCCTCAGATCCCTCAGCCATTCCTCACATGAGATGTGCTCCAAATCCTTTCCTGGCTTGGTAGCTGCCTCTGGATCCTCTCCAGCACCTCAATGTCCTTCTTGTAGAGAGGGGCCTAAAACTGGACACAGGATTTGAGGTGCAGCCTCACCAGCACCGAGTCCACGGCGATGCTCACCTCCCTGCTCCTGCTGACAGCACTGTTCCTGATCCAGCCCAGGATGCTCTTGGACTTCTTGCCCACCTGGGCACACTGCTGGCTCATGTCCAGCTGCTGTCACCCAACACTGCCAGGTCCCTCTGTGCCTCACAGCTTTCCAGCCACTCACCCCCAGATGTTGTCTCCCTTTTGGAGCTGTGGCTGAAGCACTTCACTGAATTCTTCCTGGTCAGTTTCCTTCCTTGAAATCTCCCCTTTAGCTTGTTTTCTCATTTTACAATACCTAGGTTTGGTTCTGCCTTCTCCAGCTTATCTAAACGCTCTCTCAAAGTCTAAAATTGTAGAGTGACATCAAGTAAGTATCAAACAATCAACTTTTGCTTAACTCCTACAATTAACTGTTTAATATTTTCTTTATTCCCTCTCCAGATTACTGCATGGTGCTTCCTTGAGACAGCTACACCAGATAGCTCTGGCCAAAGCTCCAGTGGGTCTCCACGGTTTATAAGATAAAACACACGAACATCAACAGAGATCAAAGAGATCAAAACCAGCACACACCCAACAGCTGCATACATTATTCTATTTTTAACAGAGTCAAAGAAATAAAGATTGTGCTCTCCCTGCCTCTAGAGTTCTTTGCAGTTCTGTATGCACATGATAAAGAACCAATTCCTGAACGCTTACAAAATGTTAAGGGTTTCGTCAATCAAAGCAGAAGGTAAATAAAAGGTAAAATATGCAAAACTCAAGAGTGACTACATGTAGAACATTTAAATAGATACATTCACTGAAAAGTTCTCAAGTGCTGTCTATCCTTTCAGCAGAGCTAATAGCATCCCTGCTTCCAACTATGCAAAACTTGCTATGTGTGCAAAGAAATCTTTTCAATTCAGCTTGACGATTCTCTCACATTGTAAGGAACTTCAGTTCCATTACAAATAGTATCAGTACACATCAGAAGAAAACTACAACTGTAACTATCGCTGTGCAAGCGTAGAAATCCAAACTGTAAAACAAAATAAAAGGTACCTGTATTCATAGTTTCTTTTCATAGAATCATAGAATAGTGGGGTTGGAAGGGACTTTTACAGATCATCCAGTCCAACTCCCATGCCAAAGCAGCTCCCACCTAGATCAGGTTGCATAGGAACATGTCCAGGCGGGTCTTGAAGACCTCCAAGGAAGGAGACTGCACACCTTCCCTGGGCAGCCTGGGCCAGGACTCCCTCACCCTCACAGTAAAAGAGTTTTTTTCTTTTATTTAAATAGAGCTCTTTGTGTTCCAGCTTCATCCCATCACCCCTTGGCCTGTTGCTAGCTACTATAGAAAAAAGTGCTGCCTCAGCCTCTTGCCACCCACCATTTAGATATTTGTAAATGTGAATAAGATCTCCCCTCAGTCTCCTCTTCTCCAGACTAAACAGCCCCAGGTCCCACAGACTTTCCTCAGCAGGAAGATGCTCCAGTCCCCTGAGCATCTTGATGTCCCTGCACTGGCCTCTCTCCAGCAGCTCCGTGTCCCTCTGGAGCTGGGGACCCCAGAACTGGACACAGGACTCCAGATGAGGCCTCAGTAGGGCAGAGCAGAGAGGGAGCAGAACCTCCCTTGACCTGCTGGTCACACTCTTCTTGATGCATCCCAGGCTACCATTGGCTTCTTGGCCATGAGGGCACATTGCTGGCTCATGTTTAGCTTATTATCAATCAGGACTCCCAGGTCTCTCTGCAGAGCTGCTCCCCAGCAGGTCAATCCCCGCCTGTGCTGGTGCATGGGGTTGTTCCTTCCCAGATGCAGGACTCTGAACTTGTCCTTGTTGAACCTCATGATGTTCCTTTCTGTTTTGTGAACACAATCAAGTCCCTATTGCAGAGCTGAAGGATACAAGTCCCAACCCTTTGTTCTCATTGGTATTTCAAGGAATATTAACATTTCAGTGGCTGAAACGTATAGATCAGCCAAAGCAGAAGTGACTGTAATTCAACTGACTTGTTCTGAACACCTTAAAACATTCTTTCACAGCTCGGAGAGAGAAAATACTTCTAAAATCCAAGCCACTTTAAGGTCTCAGTGTTATTGCACAATTTTTTATACAGGGCATTTTACAGGTTTTTTTTCCTGGTTTTGCTGCAAGGTCCAGAGATCCCCCAGGGGCTGCTGGGTATGATGCTGTCTGCTTGGCTAACACTGCAGAGATCTTTATTTACATGTTTTTTAAGATGCAGCAGCTCGCTCCCAAGCCTTCTGGTCTTTTCATAAAGTCTCTATAAACATTCTCCAAATGCTTCATAAATTTAATGCATTTGTTATACAGTGAGATAAGATCTCCAGAATAATCTCTTCACCAGAGAGACAAAACCAGGTGTAACACAAAGAAATGCCACTAGAATAAATCTCTCCATGTTATTCTTTTTTCTTTTAAGGCTCTGACTACTTGTCTCTAATTTTCAGATGCCTGTATACTTACCTTCTCACTGAGCAATTAACAAGCTGTTCCCTCCAATCATTTCTCTGAAGTATATTGCTTAGCTTTACCTTGAAGGTTTGAACTCCCTTATTGTTCTTTCCCCCTTTATCTTGTTCACCATCCAATGCTACATTGGAAACAGAAGAGGGATAGCAATAAATGTCTTTCAGTACTCCCTTATTTTTGCTATCTGCCTTTCTTATTAATAGCCTACTGTACATTTCTCAATGTTTTAGTAGCTGAAAGGCTGCCACATTCAATTTATGAACAAATCTTAGTAATATATGCTCATAAATGTATGCTCCTGTTAAAAATGAATTGCCCATTGAAATCAAAGCAAGATTTCAGAAGATTTATTTTGGAAATATACCACTATCAGCTAGTCCATTTTCTATGAGCAGAAAGCACCAATGTGGCATACTGGTATAAAGGAGTTTATTAGTGAAGGACACCTCTCTACAGCTGCTTTTCAAGAAAAACTTCACTAAGAAGACTTTTCCAAGACAGTTCAACCACTCCTTGTCAATCAGCAACCTTCAGTCTTGCAGCACAGAGAGGCATGTATTTCTGTAGGAGGGACTTTCTGTGCAACAGCAAGCCAAGGTGGCTGGCAATATCTGGCAATCACAGCCCGGGATGCACACGCTGTCCCTTACCTGCTCCTCTCCACAACAAACTGCTTTGTGAATCTAATGCTTACACAGGCCTGAACTACAGTCAGGTTTGCCAGACATATCACAGTTTGGCTGTAGTTGAGCTAAGGCACTGCCAGAATGTCAAACCTAAAATGAAGGAGCAGTTTCAAGAGACAAGCACATTTACTGTCTTCATTGCTTGAAATAAAATACTGCTTGATACACATTACATAAAGGGAGGGGAAAGGACCAAAACCAGCATTTTTCAAGTCATTTGTCTTTGTGATACCACAACACTGTTCAAAAATAAAACCAAAATACCAGAGATTTGCAGAGATATTGAAAATAGGAAAGCACCAGACTCGGGAGATGAGTCAGAACTAACTTATCTAGCACAAGCATTAGCATCTGTTATGTGACCCCTTAACTCTGCTTGAGTCAATGTCAATTTTGCACAGCCCTCAGGTCTTGTCATCACAATCTCTGGTATTTGAATTGCTGAAAAAAAAAATCCATTCAAGCATAATCTTTGAGATCTAAAATATCCACTGAAAACAAATCTATTTTCTTGAAACTCAAGTGCATTCTCCACTATGAATATTTGAGATTTTCTCCTACCATGTATGAAAGTTTTCTAACTTATTCCTCTGGAACAACATCCAACATGAGCCTCTGTCCAGACAGGCACATTTTTGCAACATGTCATTTTGGTGGTTCATTACTGTAGAGCAGAATCAGTTATTTTCCATTTGCAGAGACTGGGCATCTTTGACACATGCAAGCTGGAGGTAGTGCCAAAAAGGCATGAACATGCTCATCAACCACAGCTGATTTCAAATCTAGGGAAAAATCACCTTTACAGGATTCTCAGAGAAAGTCTGCTCTCAGGAGACGTACCCAGGCTTAAAATCTTTTAAAAGGTTCCAGAGACATTCTTTAGAATAAGTATTTACAAGCTTTGCAATCTAAAACTAGAATCTTTCCTGCATAGAGCTGTGCTTTGAATGTCTCTTCATATCCTTAGCAAGGAAAACTAGTCACCATACAAGCATGACAGATGGAATAAATCCCATCATACTTTTGACAAAGGTTTTCACATTGACAGTGTAACTCAAACTCACAGTAAATTTATTCTCAGCTTAGCCTCAGAATTGGCAGTCTCAGTATGTACTTACTAATGCTTTCCTTCTAAGAACTTATTCATGGAAGGGCAGCAGCTCCTACACAATTAAATTATTTTCTCAAACATCAATGGCAAATCCAGAGTAACAACTGCAGCACGGGAACTAGATTAACTGCTCAAGAATACTCGGTAGAGCAACTCCCATAATGATATCAGAGCTCTCTTGTTAGAGTCTTCATACCTGAAATGCATCTGCCTACACCTCTCACCTATTATTCTTAGTACATCAAAGTCAGAGACAAATTTTGGATAAGCAATCCTATCTTTTTCAGATTCCTTCTGTCACCCTCCAGAGCAAACAGATGGCTAACTACAAGAGAAGGAACTATCCACATAAAAAATTCAAAGGGAAACAAAGAACTACTCACTTTATAGTCACTGCTGCTCTTTGAGCTGTTCTGTGTCTGAGAACGTTGGCTTGCCTTACACTTCCACTGGCAGAGTACAGCTCTGGTCTTACCTCAGCTCTGAGTGCTGGGAGCATGCTCTTCTTCACGGTTCACCATAAAGCAAAGGCAGAGGCTACACATGTCTCTCTGTAGCCCTTCCTGAGCATAAAAATTACTCCAGGCTCAGACACAAAAGGTACAGGTGTGCATATCCTGACCCACACGTAACAGCTTGAAAAGCATGTTAGCTGTACTGTTTCCGAGTACATAACTGCTCTTTGTAATCCTCAAGTGAGATATTGAGCTACCGCGAAAATACTTCAGAGTAACATTTCATTGAAAGACCAGTACATCTGGCAGCTTAGTAATGTACAGCACACCAAGCCTAGGAAATGTTCTGAAAAAAAGAAAGACAAAAACTCTTTCCATTACCTTAGAAGTCCTCATATCCCAGGCTTTAACTTCTGGGCTGAATCCACCACAGAGGAAAACATTTGACTCCGTAGGGTGGAACTTCAGAGCGCTGATCCGAAACTCATTGTTGCTGCTAAATATCTGCTTCCCTAAATAAAGTGAGAAGCAGAGATTAAAATTTGAGGAGAAAATGAAATATGTTATTCATTTAACCTAGTTTGTAACATATCAAGGTTGTCAAAGGTTTATATTAACACAGTTAAAGTACTTGGTGCTACTCTGATTTACTGAAAATATAAGACAGAAGTCACTAATTTCTGTTTACGTGAAACTGCTCCAGCTCACAGGTCTCTGCACCACTGACTGCTCCCTACTGAAAAAGGGAGAACAAGCAGTTTCACACTATAAGGAGAAAAGCTCCACTGAGGTCTCAAGTTCAGTTGACATCCAGGACTAAATTCCCAAACTCAATGGTTGAATGTTTCCCTACAGAGAAGTCATGATCTTTCTTTCAGTGGCATAAAAATAACTAGAACAAAATATTGTCTGTACCAAAATACCACATCTCAAACTACCCTAAAACTCTTGAGTTGCTATCTTTCTGTGAAGGTAGGAGTGAAACTTCATCTCGAAAGTAGGAAATCATTTGCATACCATTGTATGAAGGCAATGGCTGTTCCCATGGATACACTGTTCCCAACGTTTAATTGCATACACTATCTCTGCAGGATCCTGTGGTTAGTATCAACTGGATTGTCGACACTTTTGAAGGCAACAGGATTCAGCTAGGTTCATTTGCAGGACTTTTACACAGAAAAGGAAGCTGCTGCTTGCTACCATCACAACAAATGCACAGTATTAATGTACATTTGCTGAGATACAAAACCAAACCTCAAAATACTATGACAAAGGTTTCTGAAAATAGTCATTAATCAACCTTTTCAGTGAGAGTTGTCTTAACACTCTGAGCTAAAACATTGGTGATGGATAGATGTTCTAGTGGTTGATAGATGATCTCTAAAGGTCCCTTCCAATCCCTACCATTCTACGATTCTATGGCAAGGCTGGGACAAAGGCTGGACTCGACGAGCTTAAAGGTCTCTTCCAGCTGAAATGAGTCTGTGATTCTATGAAACATTTACTGTTAGGTGAACAACACTGAAAGTAATTCCTATAAGGTTTTTTTATGCTTATTTCATTATTTTGAGACAACTTGTTTGATTTGATCATCAGTTCTGTTTTCCCTATCTGCTAAACTCAAGTTACACACTGAAGAGGCTAAGACTTGTCAAATTATTTATCCAATTTTATATCTATCTCTACCTCATCACATGTGCTTTTCAAGCTAGCAAGGGGCAAGGAAAAGAAGATTGCAGAGAATGTAAGGGAGGAGTGAGTGTTGTCCTACGTTTTTGCAGAGGTTTTTGTTCCTTTTAAGAAGGCTCTCTACCAATTACCCATGCAAGATCTAAAAGGCTTTCCTGTTACTAGTGACAGATTTAATTTAGTCCATAAGTTCCTTCCCCAAAAAGACAAAGAAAGTTGTAAAAGCAGTGGAGGTTTTCTCTGTTACAGGCCACAGTGAACATCTCTTCCCCTGGAAGCATTCAGTACTCCAACAGTTACAGAAGGAAAGAAAAATAGGGCTCCACAGGGAAGGAAGAAATTATTAAAATCATCAGTTACAGAAGCAACAAGATACTGCTTTCATGGAGGCCACTACCAGGCACCATTTTCAGGCTTTGGAAAAGCCACATATACACGCATCTTGTTCTCATCCACAACACTTAAGAAAACACTGACTCTCCCCAAGGAGGCTCAGTAGCCAGTTTAATAGCACTTCGCTCCTAAAGGAATTTGGTTCCTACTGCTACTTAGTTTCATGAACACTCTGGGAGCCTAATCAACAAGTTTTCCAAGGTAATGCAGCCAGAAAGTAGCCAAAGTGTAGCCTACCTTACTGATCCTGTCAAATATTTTTATAAAGGATGCATCAGGCAGTCAGTTTTCTCCATAAAGCACATTGACCAAGTGGCATTACACATACACAAAAGTTATCCAGTGGAACTTATCTAACCTTCCAACCAATGTGAATTGTTTATCTGGCTTTACTAAGATGTGCTTTTATCTTTAGAAGATTTCTGAAAACTGCATTTGATGTAATGCATATATGTTTCTTGCCATTGTGCTCTCTAGCCTAAGACGTGAGGAAGTTGGCTAAGAAAAAATACGTGCACTAAGTTCAAGATGCATTTAATCTACCAGCTACAAGATCTGTTGCCTTTGCCACAGGAAGAAGATTGATTCAACACGACTTGGTATTAATTAGTCCATCTTTCAATCTCATCCCCAACTACTTCCAAGTAATTCAATCATTTGTTTGACATTTCCTCCAGGCACTCAAATTCTCTAATCCCCTACTCCATCTCCCCCTGTTTTAAAGAGAAGCGGGTGCTGATGTTGCCCTTTTCTTGTCTTCTAGAGGCCGTTATTTATTCAAAAGCTCTGTGACAGTTGCTAATAGAATTACACTGTAACGATCCCAGTGCTATGAATTCTGCATTACAGCATAACAATAAATGAAATGCATGGAAACAACTTGAGCACCTTACCTCTATACTCTTTGACCTCCTTTTTCCCATTTTAAGCCGTTACCTTGCTGTTTGATGCAGGGTGCTAACCATGCTAGCTGTTTTACTGCTCTGAGGAGCAATCACAATATATTAACCATAAAAAGCTCAGGCTCTTCAGTTAGCACTTGGAAATGCAACTCCCTTTCTCCTTCTCTCCTCAGACATCTCCTTCTGGAAACTCAGTAAGCAGTGTTCTGAAGAGTTTGGCATTATTACATCCCTACATGAACATCATTCTACTGCCACATCACAGAAAATAAGGAGAAAAGGTTGGCATATGGAATCATGGAATGGTAAGGGTTGGAAGGGACCTTTAGAGATCATCCAGTCCAATCCCCTGCAGAAGCAGCTCTCACCTAGATCAGGTCACACAGGAACGTATCCAGGCGGGTCTTGAAGACCTCCAAGGAAGGAGACTCCACAACCCCTCTGGGCAGCCTGGGCCAGGGCTCCCTCACCCTCACAGTGAAATAGTTTAGATGAACAAAGCATCAGCAAATGAGGAAGGATCACAACATTAGAGAAAGGAAACTCTCCTATTGCTAGAACTGAAAGTTATGCACAATGAATACAAAGAATCTCAGTTGGATTCCTTGGCATACAAACATGCCTGAATGCAGCAAAATGAACTTTCCTAACACCTATAGGAATAAATCCCTTAATCTTTTTCCTTTCAGGTATTAGGACTGCAGGGTTGAAGTGCTAAGGCACATTCTCTGCACAATGATGAAACGTCTATCACTAAACCCTTCGGAACCTCTGAAGTTAGCAAAAAATATCTGAGAGAAGGAACAGATCACCACGGAATACAATAGAGAGCAGAAGAGCTTATGCAATTCAGTATTATAAAACAATGACTTGAAGTCTCAGCTCTTTTTTGTACAAACTTTATTTAGTGTGTTTTCCTACTGTGAGAAGCATTTGCTGCTTTCCAGGCTATAACCATGCTACTATAAAACTTAGCCTCGTGGCTTAGAAAATCCAGCTTCGGTGTTTGCTGGAGACCATGCTCCACCTTTTATATATTGCAAAAGATGTCTTTTGAGCATTAGACTCCACTACCCATAATAGAATAGAGCAGGTGTAATCCCAGCAAGCTTGTACAGACCTTTATTGTGTATGTATTTATTGCATTTTAGTTCCTAAAGGCAGTGTTAACACTCAACCCACTCATCGACTGCAGAAAACTACATCTTCTGAAAAATCAATTTGGCTAATTGAAGGAAAATCCATATCAAACATTGTTTTCCTGTATGAGAGGTTGTTACCCCAAAGAAGAAAACAAATGTTTCTCTCATTCTTTAAGTTCCACAGTTTCAGTAACAATATCTACTGCACCTTTGCAGGGTGTTTTCTGTTCTTATTCAATTCAATTCTTCATTCATTAAAGGCTTACTAGTAATACACACTGGATGAAAAAGAAGACCTTTAAAAAGCATCTTGAGCACATGTTTCTGTTCCTTTATGCTGCAGCCTACTGTGAAGCTGCTCAACTATAAAATCATCTAAAGGCTACCTAACATTGTGAATTGTTCACAGAACATCAAAACATTAGCACAGGATAGTCCTTTAACCGTGTTTAGTGGTCCTCAGGTTTACATCCCTTACCTGCTTAATCCAAAATGTATTCACTTTCTTACATTAATCTGTAAAAACTGAAGCCCAAGATTTCGACATGAGAGTAATCTTGCCAAGCAGAACTACTGCAGTAGTAGCAGAACTACTATTTCCCTACTGTGTTTACAAGAAGACATGAGAAAATACATGTTTAAACCAAAACCAATTCATTACAGTCACAATCTCTCTCATGCACAATAATGGGAAGAATTAGATTGATCAGATATAACCTGCTCGTAACAGATCGATGTTGGCTGTTACTTATTCATTGTATCTTGGCACACTTACAAATTGCCTTATTATTTTTCCAAGAACTAGTTACACTGGCTTTATGTGTTTCCTGATTTTTTCACCTACATATTAGAATAAAAAGAAAATATAGAAAGAAAAAGCCCATTTGGATCACCTTCTTGGAGGTACAAAATGTTTCATTAAGAATCACTCAAAACAATGTGAAATAAAATGAGTTGGAAAGAATACCCCAAACCAGATATGTGACCACATCACACATAACCTTTTTGAATTAAAGCTCAGTGCACGAACTAAAATACAACTGCAGCACTTGGAAGCATAGGAAACGTGCCAAAATTTCTTGGAAGATTCCTTCTGTCATAATATTAAAGAAATGAAAAGTAATCTACCATATGCAAATGGTATCAACCCAGTCAATGTTCTGCCTGTGCTATTGTACCAATTCCTTTGTGGCTAATGAAAATCCCACTGCTGAATAAAACATTTCTGCCAAAAATAAAGTACTTATAAATAACTTTTTTAAATACAATTAACCTTCCACAGTTGGTAGAGCATCTCCATTACATTTGGATATGACAGAAGTTAAACGTCAAATGTACTTGACCTAGAATTGTTTTAAAAGCAAAAGTGTTCTCTGAATATAGCATCACTTATTACTCTGTAAATAACACAGTGTCCGAACCATCACTGGTAGAAAATCAGGGAGTTTCAGAGTTTCATATTGCTGCATTAACATCACATTTGTGACACCTTTCAAGAGGCTTTATTTTCATAAAAAAATAATGTGTATAAAACAGGACAATAAGAACTAAACGTAACTGGTAATGTCTACAGGCAGCTCAGCTGCAGTTTTTGCATCTACTAATATTTATGAAAACCCATATTGCAGTGCTGAACCTGCCTCCTGCAACCTGTAGCCAAAGAACCACTCACATCAATAACCTTGAGCTCCTTAAACATTTTATGTATCTTTTGGATCAGACTCATGTTCTGATAAATACAACAGTTTTCAAGAAAACCTTATTTCTGGAGAGTCTTGGCTTGACAATCTGGTGTTAGAAGAACATATGACGGTTCGAGACAACAAATGATGAAAAGAAGAAAAAGAAGACTACAACAGCATCTATTTTTCACATATCATGACAAGCAAAATCCTTGTAATCAATAGTTTGAATTCTTCTCTTGCCTTGTTCTTCATAGCATCAACAAATCACATAGGATGGACTTTTGCCTCTCATTCTTTCTCTGCACATCTCTAAGAGACTGGCATCATCTTCTCTATATACTACATAAACACTTGTTAATCTGGCCTGGGATGAACCTGACCTCCTTTACTGCAAGAGAACACAGCTGCTTCCCATTCAGCACCAGGACCCTCAAGGATTCTTCTGCAAAGCTCCATTCTAGTGAGTTTAGCACCAGTCTGTGCACAGGATTAGTCCATTCCAGATGTGGGACTTCACATTCGTCCTCGTTGAATGCCATAGGGTTCCTACCAGCCTGTTTTTCTTGCTTGCAGCATCTTAGATCTTTATGTTTTATATATAAAGACTTTAAATAAATACACTTGACAAGGGGAAGAGGATTAATGATGTAAAACTGCAGGATAAGGTTTCATAAATGTGCTTTCCAGCATTGCATCAGGAATTCTACGCCAACAACAAAAACTCTGCTTTGTGACTAATGAGGTTTTAGTGTTTGCTTCTATTCTGATGTTGTTCAGATCACAAAGATTTCTTAAAAACAAAGAAGTCACTCCAGCAAATACAATATCCAAAGCACAGAATCCCAGAATCTCAGGGGCTGGAAGGGATCTCAAAAGCTCATCCAGTGCAACCACCCTGCCAGAGCAGCACCACCTAGAGTAGGTGACACAGGAACACATCCAGGTGGGTTGGAATGTCTCCAGAGGAGGAGACTCCACAGCCCATCTGGGCAGCCTGTTCTCAAACTTAAGTTCAAGCTTAAAAATAAAATTTCCTGGAGAATTTCTTTCTAGCACTGTTTCTTACAACAGTTTCTTGCTGCCTTAAAGACAGCAGCATGATCTCTAAAATCCCCCCAGCATGCATTTACTGGACTTGAGCACACTGGTAGTTAGTTCAGTCTGACAAGGGAAAATAATTAAGACCAAGTCCAAAAAAGCATCTAAAAGTCCTCTGTGAAAGAACAGTTCTAACATCTATCTGAAGGTAATCAAAGAAGAAATCATCTCAGCACTGATGAAGAGTGAGGAGGAATGAATGATTCAGTGAACTAACGTAAATCAAAATGTTATAGCTGCCTTGGTGTTTTTCAAATGGAAATGAGGCTTTTTATATCAAAATGATTTGATTCCAGAGGCAAACTGCTTGCCCTGTTTCTCTGAAAAGAACTGACTGGAATGTATGAAAAAAGAAGCGTAACTTTATAGCTGGAAAGGAAATTAAAACCCTGGCCTGGGTGTGTTGGAAATCAGGAACAAATTCCTATCACTCATATCATACTTATCCAAATGAGGTGTGTTATCAGTCAAAGTCAGGTCCAAACATCAACATCAGAACTGCAGTTCACAGGAAGTATAAGGAATTCTGTTGATCTACAGTTGATCTAAATATTTAGAAATACCACATAACTCAGGGTTTAGTAAGGAAATAACCATTTATAAGCTTATCTGTTGTGAAACCAGAAATACCTTCTTTTAAATAAACCACAACATTCAAGTTAATCCAGACTACTACCCTTTACTGGACAGTTAAATCAAAGAGATGTCAGAAATTACAGTATATGGTTAAAATTACATCTCTTTGGAATTTTTTATGTGATTTTACAGGACAAGGGGCAACAGGCACAAGCTGGAACACAAGAGGTTCCAGAGAAACACCAGGAAAAACTTATTCCCTGTTGAGGTGAGGGAGCACTGGCAGGGGCTGCCCAGATGGGCTGTGGAGGCTCCTTCTCTGGAGACATCCCAAACCCAGCTGGATGAGTTCCTGTGTGCCCTGCTCTAGGTGCTGCTGCTCTGGCAGGGGGGTTGCACTGGATGACCTTTCCAGGTCCCTTCCAGCCCTTGAGATACTGTGACATTTTCTCCACAGTAGTCCCCTTTCAAATAACTCAGGCATATGAAGAAGGCAGTCCCATTAAGAAGTTAGTCATTCTGTCTAGAATTTTTAAGCACTACAGTTAAAATTAAATCCACTTGGATTAATTCAGTTATATACAAGAACAGAAGTGGGAAGGAAGCTGCAATGAGACTGAAAAAGAAACCTGACAAATTCATAACCTATAAGGTATATTAACCTCATGTACTGCTACTAATGCATGAGATACACAAAGCTCTTTCCTTCATGACAAAACTTGAATACTCTTGAAACATCAATATTCCATAACTGTATCACATTTTTTTACATTCCCAAACAGCTCCCTTCTAGTTATCACTGAATTTAGATACTTCTGGTATGACAAATGTTGAGAAAAATAAAATCTTAAGAGCATGGAAAAGAATCTTCTTTTCACTAGCACTAGGTTCACAGATTTCCCTGCCCACTTTCCCAGTTCATGTGAACGGGACTTCTCCTCTCCTGATACTCACATACAATGTACTTCTTGCTTTTACATATGAGAAAACCCTAGAGACTGCTTAGAGGTCTTACAAAAAAAAAAATTGCACCTTTGCAGGAATTAAGTGTTTAAAGATAAAGTGGCAAAAATCAAATGGCATCTCTTCAGCTGACAAGGTACTATTTTAGACCCAATCCTTCATTTATATCCACTGAGAGGTGTTCTGTTATGTACAGCCTCAATGAATGATGCCATATGAATTGGTGTTAACTTACAAAAAGAAAAGGAGGAGAAAGATAGCTGAAAGAAGCACTTCAGTTTGTGAAGGAGATACGAGGAGAAGGAGCATCAAGGAAATTAGTTAATGTCACAACAATCAAATCCCAAATCAGATTCACAAATGTATCAAAGCAACGCAGGTGCAGGCTCAAGGTTTCATACCAGAACTTCAGTTTCTATACTCTTAATTAAGGTCTGATCCACAAAACAAAACAAAACAAAAAAAAAAAAAAAGAAAAAAATCACCAAATTAACTTTCAGCACAAACTTAAATGTGATTGAGAACAAGGCATAAACTTGTTTAGATTAACCACATGTATAAATGTTCCAGAGAGACTCCAAAAAGTGTAATGAGTTCTTATGACAGAGCACAAAACTACCATGTTTTATTCTATTTCTGTTCACATTATCTAATACCAGAAATTACATGGGATCATGAAGTTAAAGACATTTCAGTTTCCTTAAAGGTCTTCAACTACCTTTAGTTGCTGAGGTTTTTATTTAAGCCACATTTGAAGGATTCCAACTTTGATCTACAGATTTGATCTATGTTTTTAGAAGAAAGAATAAGGCTAATAAGATCCAAAGTTATCTGTACTCAATAAAGACAGGACTATAACGCAGGCTTACACAACCTTTACCTGTTTCTACATCTGTTACATGCAGCATGGAATCAAAGCCCCCGCTGAGGATTGTTCTTCCACAAGACGACCACTGGGCAGCTCGAACAGCACAGGAATGGCAAGAGTAGGCTTTTAAACAGCGGCCTGTATCTACAGCATCCCAGACCTTAAAAAGAAAGATAAAGATAACTTTATAAAGGATGCAAACTTTATTTTCAATGTATTGATAAGTAGCTACAGCAAATTATCGTGGCTGAAGAAGCTTTGCATTCCAAAGTCATATCTGCTAAGCTGCAGAAGCCTGTTTGAAATGATTGCACGGTTGGTTAGAATCAGGGCGTTTCATTAACAAGCAACAAATCAGTAAGACATTTTTACGACATTATTTCTTGCAATGTCTACATTCTTCCCAATGGCAATTCATATTATGCTTTCCCATTCATAATGCTGTCCTTCCTCTCTGAAGGTAGGTAGGTGTATCCAAATCTATTTTCCCTTTCAGTCATTCTTCTTCTATATGTTTGTTTCTGCCTTACCTTGCTTTACATTAAGAGAAATTCCTAATCTAGGAATCATCACTTAGATTATCCCTTTCACGTCTGCTATAATTGTATTTCTCACTCAGTTTGCAATTCTAAGGATAATTTTACCTTAACTTCACTGAGGAGGCAGATAGGAACATAATGCAGCTAACACAGAGATTTCTAAGCACTGGTCTTAGTCCTCTCATTTTCCAGTTTACTCTGGACAGAATTAAGTGGATGATGAGCACTTCTGAAAATCCTGTTCTAACAGTTAGTCGTGTTTTTTTTTTTAAGTATAGAACAATTTACCTGTTCAGACCTAAATTAGACCTCAATTTTAATGCTTTTAAGAGAAAGGCAATTACTTTCAATGAATGTATTTTAGAAAATAGATGAGCCTGAACTACAGCTTCAGTTACCAAATACAGTTCCAAATTAATCAAAAGCACATCCTTTTCACGGTGCTCTTTTTATCTTCGCTTTAAGATAAAGTTAGAAGCCTTGCAACAGATGACCCACATAAAAATCCAGTATGCTCACCACTGTGAGAGAAGGCTGAATATCAAAACCATTTTCCCTGTGAATATCTTGTTTCAGTGAGAGCTGGATTATAAAATATCTTATGATCATACAATTCAATATAATACCTGTGGAGTTAATATAACTATGCCAGTAAATCCTACATTTTATTACTTTTAATATTAGTAGTACAAATAAACCAACACTTTGACAATGCTTCATGATAGTTTTATTGCAGTTTCAATAAACCCAAGCCAGTTTCTTGCTTTAAAGTCACCATCTTCCTTCACATTACTTCTCTTGCAATTAGTCATCTTCATCATGCAAAAAAACATGCAGGATGCAAACAACACTGCCTATGAGTTCAGCAAGTCATTCTGATTTTTTTTCTCCTCTAATTAATTTCACAGTTGTAAGGTTGTTTATATAATGGTGCAAACAGACTACACAACGAACAGTACGCCTTTTTTTTTCAAGCAAGATCAAATTCAACCTTCATGTCAGTCAACACAAGGGCACTGAAGTTAGTACCAAAACAAAACTGACTGTATATTTGTACATTTTAAAGGATATTAATCTTCACCAAGGACCTGGAAGAGGGGACTGAGGGCACTGGCTGTTTCCCCAGAGGCTGTGCTGCCACTCAGCGGGATATTGACCGGCTTGAGAGTTGGGCAGAGAGGGATCTCATGAGGTTCAACAATGACAAGTGCAGAGTCCTGCCCCTGTACAGGCTGAGAGTCGAACTGCTGAAAGAGCAGCTCTGCAAAGAGAAACCTGAGAGTCCTCATTGACAATAAACTCAACGTGAGCCAGCAATGTGCTCTCGTGGCCAAGCAGCCAACGGCATCCTTGGGGGCATCAAGAAGAGTGTAGGCAACAGGTCAAAATAGGTTCTTCTTCCCCTCTGCTCT
>WBNH01007805.1:5227-16726 GCA_013401255.1 Urocolius indicus | reverse complement strand
AAATAAAATAAAATAAAAAGAAAGTCAATGTTTTAAAAAAGAAAAAGATGAAATCTTAATTTTATATGTAGATCCATTGCCTATAAAATAAGATATTGGAGGGGAAAGGAAGGTATTAAATATTTTTCCACAGCTGGATTCCAACATTGCAGCAATAGAGTGGAGAAGGAGACTATGGTATAGTGAGTTCATTGTCAAAATCAGACAGCCCTAACAGAAGCTGGGAGACTACACAAAATTTGGCAGATTATCTACATGACAGCTGAACTGGACTCACTTCTCCAGGGCTTATCTACATTAACATGTAGTGAGGCATTGATATAGAAAATTTGTGAGATGCAGTTGCTGCTGCCTCATGATTTCTAAAAATACAGTCAAACAGGGAAGATATTGGATTAGTTAGTATATGAGTTTGTGTCTACATTTCTGATGATCAGTATTTCTGAAGACAAGTGCTGTCTGAAACTGACCAGCGTGCAGTGCATGGGGGATGACTGCAGAGAATAGTTCAGAAGGAGAGAGTTGAAGGAGACTCTCAGGAAAAGTGTTTAGAAAATATACAGTGAAATTTAGTAATTAAATGAGTTACATAACCTGCAGTAAGTGTGAGTAGATTCTGGGCAAAAATCAATCTCTTGAAGATGAATCCAATAGCAAGGATATATGTAGAAATATATTAACTACACCGAGTTTATATGTCATTTATCTTAACAATAGGATATTTGCATATGCTTCAGATTTATAGAAATGCTGAAATAGATATGTTTATATACAATTTATCAAGTTTATATTTGTATAAATGTAAATGTTTACATAGTCTTTATGACATTTATATTGTTATTGTAAAATATTTATTTTAAAATGTATATGTGTATATATATGGGACTCAGTTGTAGATTTTGCAGAAGAGATTTATAAAGGAACAAAGAAATAAAGAAATGAAAATATTTAGTATGGAAAAGAAACAGGTTTAGGAAAAAAAGAACGGGAGTTAGTGAGATGTAAAAACTGATTTAATATGTTCCCCAAGAGCTTAAATACCAGATCTGAAAATGCAAGTGACTTAGAAAAACAATGATTCTCCAGACCTGCCAGCTACATATACTAAGGCATCATTAAAGTGTTTAATGGCATAAATAAGTCTTAGTATGTGTTTAGACTACAATAATGCCCACTTGCAAGTGCCTTTTGCTTCCTTTATACATCCTTGTAACTATAATTATATTTTATACTGCATGACTATGTCTAAAGGTAAAGGAGGTAAAGGAGAATCAGGCCCCGCTTCTGATATTTATGTAAATATGTTTTCTGCCCTTCTGAGTTTATCTACATTGTATGTTTCAGGTTGGCATAAGATAATTGAAGCAGGAATCACATCAGCCCAAATGATAATGATGAACACATAAGGAAGTGTATGGTCCCCCATTTAGTCTGTTTTGGCCTGTTCTGCCTTGGCTGGTAGCAGAACAAGACACATATACTTTTTCAGCCCCTATATCTGGAATTTTTTTCCTTCAGGAATTTTGTAAACAAGTTCTCTAATAAGATGCTTACAAGGACTGAGCCACACTTGCTGATTGTCAGGACAGAAGCTGTCTTCAGGTATATAACAGTCATCTCTGTATTTTTTTTTTAAATTATTTTCCCAAGTCTTCAAGAAAGCAGGGGAAAAGTTTCATAAATTATTACTTTAACTGAACTTCTAATACATCAAGGTTCTTTATAGAGTCAATGCCACAGAGCAAGTGTAGGTAAGTTAGATGAGGTAGAGTCACTTTGAGGGAGTTCTATAAGTCTCCTTTGCACATCATGTTCTGGGGAAAGATTTGACCTACAGCAGAGCTGTTCTGTAACCATCAGAGCATGCCTCATGATTTCCTGGATATAGAACATCTCAACACTCCTTAAATAGCAACAGCCTCAACTACCAGGGACATTTTAGGCTATGCAATCTGAAGGGACTGCTATGGGTGTCATTATTCACAAAGTAAGTAATAGAGAATCCAGTAGAAACTGGGGAAAGGGGAAGAGAAGAGTTCTAAGTGTTTTTAAAAAAGTATTTTTAAAAAATTGCTTCAAGAATAGGTGTAGAAACAGACACATGATTCAACTATGTTGTTTTCAGGAGAAAAAAAATCAAATTAATATCTGAATTGGATGTTTAAATGGAATTATTGATTTTATGTTGTTTTATAGTACAGCATGAAAACTTCACACTAATACTGATACTTCAAACATTTACAACAATTGGGATTTCTTTTTATGGTTTTGTTTAATATACTGGCAACAAGATATCTAGCTTTCACAAATTTCCATTTTGACTATTACAGTTGAAGGGCCACTTGGGAGACAATTTCCTGAAGGAAAGTTGTCTTGTAATGCTGTGGTGTTTTCTTACTCTTTTTCATATTTATTTGCTATTGGTGAGACAGCAGACAACCAGTCAAACCTCTGGTCAGCTCTAGGGTCATCAGTCTCAATGTGTATCCAGGTAGATAGCTTGCATGACCACATATTAAAGAACAAATTTCCCTATACAATTGTGCTGACACAGTTGTCAAGACATAGGTATATTATTATGATCTACTACTCTTGAAAGGTACTGAAGGAACAAACAACCCTCACTGAAATGTTTTAGAGACAGACAAGGGAAAGAACAAGAAGTAAAAGCCAGAAACCTAATGCAAAACAATGAACGTAAAAATACAATAAAATATAGGAAAGCATTGCCATCAAAACATGAAAAATAGGTGAACAATTCAAACTTTATCAAAGATACTTTGAAAAGTTCTGAGATAAGAGATGGAGATGAAATTACAGACTCAAACCACAGGCAGTAGTCTTTGATTGACTTCCACAAGACTTCCTGACAGTGTAAAAGTAAGAGATAACTAGATTGTGATACAGTTCTTCATTTTCCAGAGTAAGAATCTTCTAGGATATGAGCAAAGGCATAATGTGCTTTCATTAATTAAATCAACCAACTGCTTTTGCAATATAAATGGAGGAATGCATGATACTGACTGTGGTAGAGACACTCTCTGTACAGTGTACAAATTCTGCAGCTTACTTTGGTCTGTTTACACTGAAGCACTGTTGTTTATAGTTTCTCATAAACTTCAAGGGCACAGACTCTGTGGACTTCTCCACCTCAGACTACTGCTGGTCTAAGGAATATTCCTTCCTTCCATAGCTAGAAATTTCTTGTTAAAGTAAAAATTCCTTTCAGCGTAGTATGCTATGTGGGTTTTGCAATTCATTGCTTACACACTACTGACACTTAAAGCAAACACATAGACAGTTTTTGTGTGAATTCTAAAAAGACCTTCAGTCTACTGGAGCCAGTATAGGAACCACAGAAGTCTATTCAAGATAATAAATGTCAATATACGTTTCCTCTCCTCGACGTCCTCAATTTTGTTTGAAATTCAGACAGACACTTCCAAGAAGTAAAAAATTTTCCTAGATGGCTTTTTCAATAAAGCACACTTTTTGTTTTTCCCGATTCAGACAATTCCTTTTTTGCTGATTGGTCTTGCATTTAAGCCTAAGAAAAATGTATGCTTGCTGTTTTGACTCACTCAAGCTTCTCATGTTTCTGAAAGATCCCCGTAATTCTTAGAGTGTAGGAATTCCTACAGTTCTTACAGGCAGTGTTTTTTTAAATCTAGAGTTAGTACCTGGTTTCTTTACTTACACTTTCTAATTTTTCTTATACCCTCTTTCTAGCCTGGCATAATGCAAATGAACTGGCTATCTGTAAGGTATAGCCAAGGCACAGATATCTCTTGAATTTGAGATAATTGAATATCAGTGGCAGTCATCAAAGAGTTTTCCGTTTGTTTTTGGCTGGGGAGCCAGGTGACAAAAAATATTGTTAACCCTATATGCACTGAGATACCCAATGATGTTGTAGTTGTATAAGAATATTTCTTGGTGACTGAAATGCAGCTCTTTGGTACTCACATAAAACAGGTGAAAATTCAAAGGTGGATACTACTGGACTTGTTCACTCTTCTTCAGTCATCTTATTGTATCAGATTGTCAGGTTGTTCAGGCGTGATTTTCCCTTTGTAAATCCATTCTGACCATTTTCAGATGTCCTTGTCCATAATGTCTGTAAGTTTTCTGGATTTTTTGCTTTGACACCTTCCATGGACTCAGGTTAGGTTGACTGGCCTGTAATTACCCAGATTCACCTTCTTTCCATTTTTGAAGATGAGTGACATTCACTTTCTTCCAGTCCTAGGTAATCTTTCTTGACTGCTGTGGTCTTCTCTTGACATCTACCAACGATCTGCATATCATGTCAAGTTCCATATTCACGTATGTTCAATTTGTTTAGGTGTTCCCTAATATGATCCTCCTCCACCATGGGTAAATCTTCCTTGCCTCAGACTTTTCCTATGGTCTCAGGGACCTAAAATTCCTGATGGAAAATCTTAAAGACCAAGGCTTTCCAAAACCCATCCCTGCACATTCAGACAGTGCCTGTATATTCCTCTTAGGTGACTTGATTCTGCTTTCAACTCTCATGGACTTGTTTTTCATGTGTGAGTTTAGTAAGGAGCTCCCTGCTCATTCATTCAGGCCTCCTGTACCTTTGATTTCTGCTCATCAGGATGGACTGTTCTTGAGCTTGACAGGGGTGATCTCTGATAAAAAATCAGGTGGTCTTTTATAAAAAAGCAGCTCATCTGGACATTTCCTCAATCTTGCACTGTCTCCCCTGTAATTCTTTCAAGAAAGTCCCTGAACAGGCTAAGTCTGCTTGTTCTGCTGTTGTTTTGCTATTTGCCTAGTTTCCTTCTCTAAGAATACCAATCTCCACCATCACTGCTTACTTCAGTCAAAGTAGTCCCCAGCCATCACACCCTCCACTGATTTTACATTGTTTGTAAGTACTAGGCCCAGCAGAACACCTCTACTCATTGACTTAATCATCTGTGTTGTTATTATCAACATACTCAGAAACCCAAGGCCTGTGAACATGAAATTTCTTCCAGTTATGCAAGGAAGGTTTCATCTAGCTTCTTAGCTTTTCCTAGTTCTTGCTTACATAGGGACAATGTCGTATTAGGTGAATATGCCCTGTGGAGAACAGTGCAATGATGATTAGATGAGAGGGATCTCAGCCTGCAGTCATGCATCTGCAATTTTACTTGTCCATCAAAACAGTGAATCCTTACAGACACGTCATAACATTTTTTTTCAAATGGGCTAATACAAAAAATTGTGATAAAATGATGATTTTGAAAAATAGTATTCCAAAGAACAACCTGACACAACATGCAAATCATACAATCATAGAATGGTAGGGATTAGAAGGGATCTATAGAGATCATCCAGTCCAACCTCTCTGCTAAAACAGGTTCACCCAGAGCAGGTCACACAGGAATGCATCCAGGTGAGTTTTGAAAGCCTACAAAGGAGATTCAAAAACCCCTCTGAGCAGCTTGTTCTAGTGCACCATTGATCCTACAGTAGGAAGTTTTTCCACATGTTTAAATGGAACTTTTTGTGTTACAGCTTTTGTCCATTACGCATTGTCCTGTCACTAGGGATAACAGAAAAAAAGTGTTGTCCCATCCTCTCGACATACATCTTTTAAAAACTTGCATTAATGAGATCTCCCCTTAGTCTTTTCTTGTCTAGGCTAAACAACCCCAGGTCCCACAGCCTTTCCTCATAAGAGAGATGTTCCAGTCCCTGATCATCTTGGCAAACCTGTGCTGGACTCTCTCCAGAAGTTCCCTGTCTCTTGGGAGCTGGAGAACCCAGAACTGGATACAGTACTCTAAACGAGGCCTCATCAGGGCAGAGCAGAGTGAGAGGAGGACCTCCCTCAACCTGCTGCTGACCACACTCTTCTTGATGCATCTCAGGATGCCATTGGCCTTCATGGCCACAAGGTCACATTGCTGGCTCATGGTTAGTTCGCTATCAGCCAGGACTCCCAGGTCCCTCTCCTCAAAGCTGCTTTCCAGCAGGTCCGACCCTGGCCTGTACTGGTGCATGGGGTTGTTCCTTCCCAGATGCAAGATTCTGCACTTGTCCTTGTTGAACTTCTTGAGGTTCCTCTCTGCTCAACTCTCAGGCTGGTTGAGATCCCATTGAATGATGGCACAGCCTTCTGGGGAATCAGCCAGTCCTCCCAATTTGGTGTCATCAGCTAACTTTCTGAGGGTACACTCTGTGCCCTTATCCAGGTCATTGATGAAGATGTTGAACAAGACTGGCCCCAGAACCAATCCCTGTGGAATCCACTGGCCACAGGCCTCCAACTCGATTGTGTGCCGTTGATCATCACCCTCTGAGTTCTGTCATTCAGTCAGCTCTTAATCCACCTCACCATCCACTCATCCAAACTACACTTCTTGAGCTTTGTCTTATTTTATTATTTAAATTATTGTGGTGTTTTGGCCTGGGCTGGTTGCCAGATGCCCACCATGCCACTCTATTACCCCCCTCCTCAACAAGTCAAGGCAGAAAATAAGATGGAAGCCTCATGGGTTGAAATAAAAGCAGTTAAATAAAATACAGAAAATTTAATAAAGAAATAACAAAGTCATGTTCATGATAAGCAAAGCAAATGAAGATGCACCTCTCTACTTCCCATCAGCAGCCATGTCTTGCCACTTCCTGAGAAGCAGGACTTTGGTATGCTTAACAGTTGCTTTAGGAGACAAATGTACATCACAAATGTCTCCCCCTTTCCTGCTCCTCTCCTTGACTTTATATTGCCAAATTGATGTAATATGGTATGGAATATCTTTTTGGTCTGTTTGAGTCAGCTGTCCTGGCCATGTATCCTCTCAGGATCTTGCCCACCTCCAGCCTACTGGTGAAAGTGGGTTAAAAAGTGTTGGAGATACAGCCTCAATACCGTGCAAGCAGTAGCTAAAACACTGATGTGCTATCAAACACTTTTCGAGCTGCCAACAGAAGGCACAGAACTGTAAAGACTGTGGAAAATTACCACTGTCTCGGTCAAATCCAATACAATTATTTAGAGCTATCAGGCTATAGCAAGCTTTGTTCATCCTTCTCCTTTCAATGAACAATTGCTCCTTGCTTGAAACTGAGTACCTTGTGTTCATCAATTACCTGGTGCATGAAGATATACCATAGATTCCTGCAAAATAATATTCTACAATTTATACACCCATATACTAGAAGTAGACTAGAATTACCTTTACTTGATGACCTACTAGCAGTAGATGATTCTAAGTAAAAAGGGGAAAAAATACTTAAAGAAAAGTAGAACATTTCGCTTTTAAAATGATGGTATATTTCACACCATTTCCTTCTCCAGTCAGTACAAAGAGGATTGAATCTAATTATCTCCCAATAACAAAGTTTTCTAAGGCTTTATCTACATGAGGACTCTGAAGAAAGTTATTCTGAACAAAGTAACACATATTTGAAATCAGGATGTGTCTGCACAGAGCTTTAAGGAATTTTAACTAACTGGCTTTAAATTGAAAGAAATCGAATCCAAATTAACTACAGTTATGAAGTAAATCTATGTTTAAAAAAGCCCTTTGGTGAACTGCTGTGTCAGGCTTCATAAGGTCAGTCCCAAATTGTCAATCAGAACACACAAACAATACAGCAGTAGATCAAAAGACTCTCCAGTATATAAACAACTAGTGTGGTATTTGGAGGCCCAAAGCAGGCTCTGTAGCAGAGGAGTTCTCCATGCAAATTTCGCTTAGGAGGAGCTGGATTCAAGCAGAATGGATACATTGGTTTCAGTAGGAAGAAAAGAATCTTTACCAAGTCCATGATTCTGAACCAGATCTGGAAAGAGTCTTTGAGACTAAGAGGCCGTTTCCATTCAGATACACAGATGTGCTAATAAACATTTTAGATTGTTAAAGCCTTCAGAATTTAAAGTCCAACCTCAGATACTTGGATGTTGTCTGGCTTAGAGTTCAACCAAATTCAACCCCCCACAATCATAGTTCCCTTTTCATAAACATCCATGGAAGACCATTATCTCAAATGCTAAAGGTTCAGTTTCACATTTTTTAATTTGAAATGAAACATATTGACAGCAGCATACACAGTGACTGGGCCTCAGATCTTTTCCTCATTCTGGTCAATAATTGTGATAGTGGATCCTCAACAAGAGGATCTATGCTGTTGCTCCCTTTCTTTCATTCTGCTTCCTTTCTCCTGGATGAATTAACAATTAGGTATACCAAGTAAACCAGAATATCTTTAACAAGAGGGGGTGGAAGCATGCCCTACTTTCTTCCTGCACATTGAGGCTTAAGTCTCCCTATACCTTGTGATAAGTGGAAAAGAACGCATGTCTCCCTCAATAGCTTGTTGAGTGAATGCACCACTGAAAAGCTGGACAGAAGGAGCGGAGAATCCCACCATTTGCTTCAGTATTTTAATGACATAGGTACCTGGCTCCAACAGAGGTTCAGGGATGTTAATCCCAAATTGGGTGGTTCCTGAAGGGGAATAATCCTGAAGAAGTCTGCTTCTCCATATTTGCTATTGACCCTCTCTATTCACAGCTTTACTCAGGGGACTGCTTTAGGTAACTAACGCTTCTGCAATGCAAAAGTACTGTAGGAGCATTTTGCCAGATGCCAAAGCATTTGAGTTATGTGACTAAGACATGAGTCCTGCAATGCTTATCACAAATTCTTGCTCCTTGATGGTATAAGACCGGCCTAAAGCTTTAATTTCCTCTTTTGACCTTTGTATCTATTTGAGCTAGCCACAATTTGATGGGCAACTTGGCAGGCAGAATGAATCCCTGGGGATGGGGTGAGCACTCTTCCACAAGGACAGCCTGCCTAACCATGTGTTGGATGGACACATCATGTCACCTTGCTCATTAACTTCTTTTACAGATGTGCTGATATGGAATTAGTGATTCCCATAACATTATCAGCCACTTAATGCAGCAAAGGCTAACTAGGGCCATCCTTTAGCCTTTTGCAAATCAGTTCAGGTGAGCACTTAAATTTTATTTTACAATCTATTTCTCTACTTCTATTTAACAAACAGAATAAGAAAATCTGCAGACTGCCCCATGGTAAGCTTTCTGCTTATTTTCAGAAGCTATAATGCTAGCCTATCATTTGCTGCTGCTTTTGTGCTAATGTCTGGATCCTCTGGATTATTTTGCTGCATGCAGCTAACTATCTACAAATACAGCTAACTAACTACAAATACAGAATGACATTCTGGAGATGATTCAGAATGAGGACTCTAATAGGTTTGCTATATCAGGACTTGCTCCTTTTGGAACAACACTGATTATATCTATCTGTAAATGGAACAAAAGCAGGAACAAATGCAACAGAGGATCAAAATATTTTTTACCCATTTTCCTTTTGTATGGGAAAGATAATGTTAGTAATGGAGGACAGGAAAGCAGGAAAGGAAGGAATGGAGAACAGAGCTTTTTCTCTGTTTTCCTTCTTTGATTGTTTTCCTTCATAATAGGATTAAAAGCTGATCAGTTCTACAAGGAGGAACTATCACTTGTGGCAAGCATGTTCCAGGCTTGTCTTGCATGACAGCAGATTTTTCACTATTTTCAGCACCTGTGTGAAGCTATGAATGATTCATTGTTTAAATGATTCACTATAAAAATATGGTACAGTCTGTCAGCTTATTTTGTGATGAGCTGATATTGCTGAAGAGTTGGTTTTATGAATTGGCAGTGCACTGACAACTCAATTTGAAAATAAATATCTCTGAAATTCATCCACTGAAGCATTTGAGAAAATCAGTCAGCTACTAACTCTGAACTCTGACATTATTGAATCAGAGATTTGCATCAATTTCTTATCCTCGCCTCAAAGCCACACATTTATTACCACACAGAATCTCAAGGGCTGGAAGGGACCTTGAAATATCATCTAGTCCAACCCCTCTGACAGAGCAGGACCACCTAGAGTAGGTTACACAGGAACTCATCCAGATGGGATTTGAATGTCTCCAGAGAAGGAGACTCCACAACCCATCTGGGCAGCCTGTTCCAGTGCTCCCTCACCTTCACAGTGAAGAAATTCTTCCTTGTGTTTCTTTGGAACCTCTATGTTCCAGATTGTACCCATTCCACTTGTGCTATCATTGGTGTCATGGTTTTGCCCAGTCAGCAATGAAGCACCGCAACAGTTTCTTGTTCAGTCCTGCCCATCCACCTCCATCCTTGTTAAGATGGCAGACGCCCCAATGAAACTGGAGGAAAAACAAAACCAAGGTTTTTGTAGATTGAGACAAGGGCAGCGAGGACTCACTGCCAGTTTACGGTTCCAGGTAAAACAGACTCTGCTAGTCAACTTAGGGAGGAAGGTAAGAAAAAGTTATTCTACTGTCTATTAGAAACAGGACAAAAATAAAAAGGGAGTAGGATGATTGAGAAAATTACAACCAGCATTTTAAGATCTCCCTCCCTGTTCCTCCTTTCTTCCTGGGCCCAGTTCACTGCTCCTGATATCTCTAACTCCTCCCCTCTCAACAGCTCAGGGGGGTAGGGATCGGGGGATGTGGTCAGTCTCTTACAGATGGTCTCTACCGCTTCTCTCTTCTCAGAGGAGGATGACTCCTGGCCTGCTTCCCCTGCTTCGATACGGAGTCCCTCCCCTGGGACACAGTCCTTAACAAACTTCTCTGATGTGGGTTCTTCCCAGTAGCTACGGCTTCTGCCAATACAGGGTCCCTCAGATGGGATGGAGTCATTAATGAACACCTCTGGCATAGGTTCTTCCATACAGTTGCAGCTTCTACAGATACAAGATCCCTCCCAAAGGACGTGGCCTCTTCTGGGAATAATTTTAATGAGTTTCTTTGGCATAGCTTCTTCCCAGCAGCTACAACTTCTGTGAATATCGGGTCACTCACATGGGACATGGCCTCGTCTGGCCATAGTCACTGCCCCTGGCTCGAGATCTTTAATGAAGTGAGTCGTTGCCCCTGGCATGGGATCTTTAGCAAAATTAGTCACTGCTCCTGATGCAGGGTCTTCTACGAAGTGCAAACAAATCTCTGCTTCATCAGTCCTCTCCACAGGATGCAGGGGAGTCTCTGCTCCAGCACACCTCCTTCTCCCTTCTCTCACTGACCTTGAAGTCTACATGGTTGTTTCTCTTTCAACTCCTTGCACCAGCACCAGCTGGAAAAGAAGGGACAGAAGAAAGAAGGAACAGAAAGAATCTTCCTCTTCTGGCTTATTCTTAAAAAGTGCTTGTGGAGGTGCCAAACTGGCTAAGCTGGGGAGAGTTTCAAGCAATTTCTTACAGGAGCTATCTTTACAGCCTGTTCCTCCTTACCAGAAATGGCTGTCATGTCAAACCATGACAACTGGACATCATTGAGAACAGCCTGGCTCCATCCTCCTGACACCCACCTTTTGTGTATTTGTAAACATTAATGAGGTCACCCCTCAATCTCCTCCAAACTAAAAAGCCCCAGCTCCCTCAGCCTTTCATCATAAGGGAGATGGTCCACTCCCTTCATCATCTT
>WBNH01007803.1:0-13120 GCA_013401255.1 Urocolius indicus | reverse complement strand
TTTCCTCAGAACATACCAAGCCTCAGCAAAACCGGTCCCATTTCTTTCTTTGGGGTTGGTATTGAAATTTGTGTGCTCTACCCTGTGGGAGCCTTTGCAGGGCTTGCTTGTTTAAAAAAAAAAAAAAAGAAAAAGAAAGAAGAAAGAAAGAGGGGAAAACAATAGCTAAATACCAAGAAAACGCTGGATGACGCATGGGGGTTGAATGAAGTACAGATGTCCTGTCACCTATATTGTCTGCTTAGAAATGCATAGGAAAAAAATTACCATGCTCCGTGGAACCAAGTTTGTCACAGCAGGAGCAGGCGGGAGCACACGCACCACAACATTTTTAGGCATCTACCCCGTGGAGGGAGATGCTCGTCCAGTGTTATTCTTAGTGAACACCTGGAACCCATCAGCAAAATCAAGGACTTTGAATATGGATGTGGAACGTTGTTGTGAGAGGAATGGTCCCTGCCCAGTGACACAGGAATGAGATGCAGGTACTTGGAGTCAATAAACCCACCTGCATTTGCTCCTTAGGTCAGGGTACAGAGCCAGTTCTCCATGATCCTAACACACCTTTGGCTCCTGAACTGCTTCCTTACCCACAGCAGGGAATGACTGTAATGGATGTCTAGCTTTTGGCTGAGATAGAGCTAATTTTCTTCCTAGTAGCTGGTAGAGGGCTGTGTTTAGGGTTTGTGCTGGAAATGGTGTTGATCGACAGAGGGGTTGCTGAGCAGGGCTTGCACAGTGTCAAGGCCTTCTCTGCCTCTACCCTGTTCTGCCAGGGAGCAGGCTGAGCCAGCACAGGAAGCTGTGAGGGAGCATGGCCAGGAGAGCTCACCCCAGGTAGCCCATACTGTGGGATGTCATGCCCAGTATATTAATTGGGCAGAGTTAGTGGAGAAGGGCAGATCACTGCTGGGGTCAGTGAGTGGTGAACAATTGCATTGTGCATCACTTGTTTTTGGAGTTTTTTGTTATGTTCCTGACAATTATTATGTACTTCATTATTATTGCTATTATTATATCTTATTTGATTTTAGTTAGGTAATTGTACTTATCTCGAATGGCAGATCTTACTTTTTCTCTTTGGACCTGATTGTCCTCCCCATCCCACTGTGGGGCAGAGAGTGAGCTGTGTGGTGCTCAGTTGCTGGCTGAGGTTGAGCCACAACATCAGGTCATAGATATTGTGTCTGTTTTATCCACCTCATCCCTTTAGCACCAGCCAGAGCAGCGCACAAGCCCCTAGTCCCACGGCGTCTGAGCAGATGAACGGCAGAGCTTGCCTCTCCTCTGCCATTGCCTGTCTGTCTAGACCCGATGCCAGTGGAGGAAACGAGCCAAGGATCCAGCTTGGCAGATTTAACACACTGGAGAAGTTGTGCTGGGCTAAAATCGAAACCCAGCAGATCTGTGAGGGGCTTTGTGTTCGCACTCGAGCTGGTGATGGAGGTCTGCCTCTTGTTTTGTGCCCATGCAGGCACTAAAGGTCAAAGGGGACGTGTTTTCAAATGGGCTGCAGGAGGCTGCTTTTACAAGACCAGCACAGTTGTTTTTTGGGAAGGAGTACTGAACCTAAATCTGCTCTAACTTAGCTATAGAAGCCTTGTTTTACAGCATCCATGACCAGCTCTTTGTGATCTCTCATTATATGGGTGTTTAACCACCCCCAGCAAATTCTTCCTGTAGCAGAGAGGGCAGCAATAATTTGAGAGCACACAAAGCCCAGCGAGGGCTGGCCCTGAGTCTATGTGTAATAACTGTCACGCACTCAGATGTGTCTCAAGGCAAACCCATGAAATCCCCAGCATGTCTCTGGTGGGATTGCAGGCAGGGACTTAAGATCTCTCTGCCCTGTGCTGCCTTCTTGCTCGCTGCGGCTGCCATGGCTGCAGCCCAGAGCCAGGCCTCCTCCTCCTCCAGCCAAGGGAGTTCAGAGAGCCTGGGAAAGAGGGAGGGAGCAGCAGAGCCCACTTGGCTCTTCCCAGCTCTTCCCTCCTTCCTTCCCCTGCCCAATCTACTTTTAATGATCTAATTGCTGGTGTCCAGCAGATTAGAAGAGGGGGCTCGGGAAAGGGGAGGCAGCGGTTGGGGGGGAGCAGGAGGAGCTGTGCACAACCCTTTTTGGCAGCCAGGAGATCCTGTTTTGTTCCCCCTGCGCTGGAGAGCTTGAAGGGAGACTGTGTGACCGGCATGCCCCGCTGATGCACTCCTCCCGCTGCAGGCCTGCCCTGCTCAGTGTCCACATGCCAAGCCCCAGCTGCTCAGTCCTGCCTGGGGAGAGTTTGTTTTCCATGAAGTTTGTTGCTGGAGGCAGGTTCCTTTTCCCTGCAGACTGCAGCTCACCCAGCCAGCCAGCTTGCTGCAGGGAGTGCCGAGTGGCTGCAAGGTAGGGCTTGGCTTTTGCTTCCAAAGATGGGATGGGGAGTGTTGAAGGATTTCCAGACCTCACAGCCAGGCAGGGTCTCTGTGGGCAGGCTGGATTGTTGGAAGTGGCTGTATCGTCTGTGAAGTTTCCTGGAAGGAGGGCTTGCAGAGCAGAGTGCCAGTGTGCCAGAGAGAGGAAGTGCTGGACACAGAAGAGACAGGTGGGGAGGGGACATTTCAGAGGCAGGGGACGGAGTGCTGCTTTTCCCTTCTCCCCTTGCCCTCCCTGCCCTTTGTGCCCTGTGGCTCTTGCAGGAAGCACTTGGAGCATTCCAGTTTCTGAAGAGAAACTACACTTTATGTTGCAAGCTGGAGAATGCCCCTGGTTGTCTGAGAGGCTGTCGGCACAGCCAAGATAGCCAGGAGTGTCTGAGTGCCGTGACCATCGTGGTGCCGTGGTCTCTGCATGCAGCCAGCGTAACCTTCCCACCAGTGCCTTGGTGAGCCCAGCCTGTTTGTAAGGTGTCTGTGGGGTAACAGAGTAAGTTCTGTTAAACACGGGGCACTGTATTTCTCCACTAATACTGAAGTATCAGATCCTGTTGCCTTTCTCAGGACCCAAAAGTATTAGAGAGTAACTGGAGGGTGGGAGACGGGTGCTACTGTGTGCACAAAGGCAGCAGAAAGGGGCAAAAGCTTAAAGGCTACAGCCCAGAGAGCTCCTGAGTACCCAGTCCTGTGTGGTTCTGCTCTCTGCCTGAGAAGTGATGGAGAGCCTGGTGAGGAGGAGGGGGAGAAGTGCTGTGTAAGCACAATGGAGGAGTAAGGTGTTCCCATGGGCCTCGCCTGGGATTGCGTGCAGGGAGCAGAAGTGCAGCTGAGCTCCTCGTCAGGCTGCGGTGGTTCTGCTTTCAGCGCAGTCCTTTGAGCAGAGCACGAAGGCTGGTCTCTGTGGCACAGATTTTCTAAATAGTTTTGAGTGCAGTTGCTCAGCACATGTAGTCAGGGCCAGATCTTCAAAAGAACTCAAATAGCCAGTGTTTAGCTTTTTGGGAAACCTGACCATTTATTGAAGCATCTAAATGGGAGCTGAGGCATTCCAGAAATCTGGTCCCTGTTGTGCAGGCTGGGTTCTTGCTGAATATGTACATATGTACTCACTCCTACATATAACCAGAGGACTGCTCAGTTAGCTGGTGGAGACTCTGCGCTGCCGACAGCAAAGGGAGAATTTTCAGGCAGGAGGCAGCCAGGATTTTGAAGCTGGAAGGTGTGAGTTTGGTGGTTGCCATCACAATGAAACTGTGGGAGGTTTAGTTGTTCACTGTGGTGACAGATAGGACGTTTCTGCCTTGCCTCATGCATGTGCACACGTGTATGTATGTTAGTGTGCAGGTCCATTGTCACTAACCAAAACGGGTTGGCTTTGCCTTGTCTCATCTTCACCATGATACGTGAAATTGAATCACTGCAGTGCTGTCTCATTGACATTTGCAGCAGTGCATCTTATTCCCTCCTGCTGCAACTTCATGACCGCAATGCCTTTGGGATTCAGGGTTCTGAAAGTGAGAGAAGCTTTGTGGTATTCGGAAAGTTTGAGGACCAGGCTTTGTGGAGTTCTTTTGACAAAATGTATTTTAGTGAGGTGTCTGGCTCCTCTTTCCCATTTCTGGTTTCTGGGAGTGGCACTGGCAGTATCTGCAAGTAGGTGAGCATGTGTCCAGGTGGGGTGGGGATCCCTGACTTTTCCTTCTGAATTTACAGATGACTTTCTGAGGAGTATCATCAAGTTCTCTCATCCCATGTGCCTTAGTTTTTCCCCATTTCTAGCTGAGATGTAGATGCAAAGAACCCCCCTTTAGCTTGTTGAGACTCTCTGCTGTGTGCTGTTAAGTGAGTGCGAATTGTTGCTGCAACTGGAATAATGAACACCGATGTTCACCGTGGTCTGTGACAAGCTGCTTAACTAATTGGGGCACAGTTTCCCCATCTTCCTGTCCTAGAATGCCCACGAGATGCAGAGTTTATAGCACAAGAAGCGCCCAAGTGTTTAAAACATTATGAGATTTAGTAAAGATTTAATTTGAATTTGTCTTTTGGCACTTGGTCCATAGAAACCACATTTTCAAGCTTTCCTTGTTCACTGCCAAAGCTGGAAGTGTATGTTGAAAAAAAGGGAGAGAAAGGGAAAAAAAAGCAGAGATTCTTGTAAAACACTGTAGCTGTAGGAAGAGAGGCTTTAACAGATATGCCAAATGCCAGGTGCCATGGGATAAAATGATGGATATTGGAAGTGTTGTTTGGGTGCTCAGCAAGTGCAGTGAAGCTCTAGGCTGGATTTGCCTCCTTTTTGTCACCAGCTCACCCCAGTGAAAGCTTCACAACAGATTTACTGGTGGCTGCAGCATAGGCCTCCTCTTAAGTGCCATGAAAAGTCAACCAAACCCACCCTGGAATGTGCAGATTTCTAGAGCACCATTGCTTCACCTCTGCTTCACATCATGTTTGCCTTCCTCAGCCTGGTCCTCCCACTCTGTCCCTCATCCTGCCACTTTCCCCCCATATTGTTTCCTAAGCTAATTATTCCACTCTCTTCTCTCGTCCCCAAAAGCACACAGTGAAGCTCACATATTTGCTGCAACTTTGGCATGTGCTGTAGCCTCAGGGCTTTGCCTGTGTGAGGAAGCAATCAGCAGCTTTCTGGAAAGACAATGAATTTTGATGTGATGTTCTGTTCTGAACGCACCTTTGGTCCAGACTGAGGACTTCAGCTGCTAGAGTAAAACACCCATGTGAGGGAGTTGTACCAGAACAGGCCTCCTGTCCCACAAGAAGGTCTCAGAGAGAGGAGGGTGGGTTTTTCTAAGCTCTGCATCTCATGCAGCTGTTTATCTGACAAGCAGCTCTCTTGCTCCACACACCAGTGGCCATACTGGGAAGTCAGGAACTGAGCAGAAAAGTTGCTGCAGCTTCAGCGAAGAAAGGCACGTCTTTAGCTGACGTTGGTAGCACAGAAAAGCTCCTGTAGTCAGCTGAGTGTGTTCCCATGGGAGTGTGCAGCTGAGGAAGACGGGGAGGAATCAGGAGTGTGTGGTAGAGCATGCTCTTCTATCCATCTATCCATCCATCCATCCTGTATGCCAGCTNGATCTTTTTACACGTGCATGTGCAACACATGCTGAAATCAAGATTCTGCCACTGTCTGTACAGAGCGGATCTGAGAAACCCTTGAAGAAGGTAGAGAGCAAGGGTAAGGAGGCACAGAGTCCCTTTGGAGAAAATAGCAAGAGGAAACCTCAGGTTTCTTGAAATCAACTGCAGCTTGTTAAGTCCTTCCCTATCATCTTACCATAAACTGATTTGGGGGCTTCTGTGGATATGCTGCACTGCAGATGTTGGCTGCAGCTGAGGTAGAGATAGTGGGACGCTCCCAACCAAAATCTGAGATGTGGAGGAAGGGATACTGGGCTCATACGGATGGGTGAAGAAGGAAAGAGGAATATGAATGTATGGTTGTAAATCCACCCCTACACAACCTCCTTTCTTTTCCCTCACAACTGCTACTCTCAGCAGAGAAAAAGTTAGCCTTCCAGTACTCTATGATTTCTTTTGCAGAGTCGGAAGGACAAAGAAAGACCTAAACAGAAGCATAAAAAACGTCCGGAGTCGCCCAGCAGCCTGACTCCATCCTCGGTGCCTGTCGCTGCAGAGAAGGTACCAAACCCCCAGAATGCGAGCGAGCATGTGCATGCAGAGTGGGGAGGGAAGGCAGGGGGAAACCATGGACACTGGATGTTCTAGGGCATGGGGAGGACAGGGCAGAAGAGCAGAGAAAGGGCTTTTGTGCCTTTATCTTGATTCCTGGTTCACCACATTCTCCCTCTCTCTGCCTGACTCCCCACCTTGATGCCCACCTTGGGAATTTAACACAGCAGCTGTCTTGATTTCTGTCAGCACTGACGACACAATCATGGAGCTCAACTCCCAAGTGATTGAGCTGTAAGTGCCAGCCTGTTTCGCAGCAGATGTTCAGCTCTGAAGCTCTCACAGAATAGATAAATATCCACGCTCTGGTCTTTTCTGCTGCCACGTTGTAAACAGCTCAGGCAGGTGGATAAGCAAGGCAAGGCTTTTGGGAGGAGCTGTTGCCCTTTATTAGACAAACTGATGTTGCTTCGGGGAAGAAAAAAAAGCAGACAGTCTTAGAAGCACATAAAATCTTCAAAGTGCATGACAGAGGGAGAATTTCTGTGTGCGATAATGAGAGGCTGGTTTTTGTTTGGTTCCTCCATTTCAGGCAAATTCAGGCAGAGAGGCACAATCTAGGGGCTTGTTTCTCCCCTGAGGTTTAAAGGCAGTCCAGTTCAGCTGATGGGTTTGTCTTCTCAGTGCCCAGGGCTTGTGGGGCTGGGGAGGCACAGTGAGGATGTCAGTGGATATCTGCTCTTCACTGCTTAAATTGTGCTGCTGACGTGGACTTTTGCACCTGCCTGTAAATCAGAATAGGCCTGAGCTTTCTGGAGTTCATGCCAGCTCCAAACTCTGGTACTGCAGAACAGACACAGTGGACTTGCCTTGAGTTTACGTGCAGCGAGGTGAAGGCCAAGTCTGTAGTTGTTCGGGGTCAGGGAACACGAGGTTACTCCAGTGCCTGGACCTTTGGAGTTGTACTCTCCTCTCTGTATTGGGAATGTAAATTAATGCAACTCCTTAGCAAGGCTGCTCTGGTGTAAGTGAGAGCAGGACTAGGGCCAAGGCCCTGCTAGAACAAATAAACAAGTCCCAGGAATGTCATTTTGTGTGTAGAAATGCAACTTGGAAAGACTTTGGTGTCCTTTCCGTGGCAGGACTGCCGTGTGAAAATTAAAGTTCACGGGCTAGCACCTATGTGAGAAGCACTGCAGGGGCAGCCTGCAAAAGCAAAAGCTCCTGCCAGTCAGCACAGGGTTGCTTTGGGTTAGGACTGAAGAGGATTTTCTGTGTTCTGTGTGAGGTGGAGCCTGGAAGCAGGGAGTAGATGTAGGTCAGAGCTGAGATGGCAAAGCCAGTCTCCTGCTTCTCAGTCTGGGAGAACCAGAAAGTTACAGTGGGACAGAGTGGAGAAATAGCCTCTGAGCTGCAACCACTCTTTATTTACTTGTGCTCATGTTAGGACAGCTCAGCTCTGGCTTTTGGGAACAGCAGATTCACTCAGTTAACAGAGCTGTCAGGAACTGATGGCCTAAGAAGATTATTTTCAAGCTGAACTGAAATCCAAAACCTGACTCTTGGCTAGCTGGAGTGGTTGTTAGACAATTACCCACTGTCTCCTCCAAAGCCCTGCCAGACCTTTATAAATAAGGAGGGAAGGGTGCAATTCAGTTTTACAGGCAGCTTTCAACTCTTTACAAGCTGAGATTCAGGAGATCCTAATTACTGTAGCTGTACTTGAGTGACAGGGTTTTAGTGTTTCCCTAGGGAGTTATTATTAATCCTCATAACAGGGAGTGTATTTCCCTTGCTTTTTTTGTGTGTGCAGAGGTTCCAAAGTATTGTTCAAACTCTTGTTACCAATAGTACTCTCTCCAGACCGAATATAAGAGCTGCTCAGCTGCCTGCTGCAACCATGCACAAAGCCCTCAGGCAGTGATTGCATGATACTTTCTGGATCCTTGCACCAGTGTCACATTGCACACGTTGGGCTAATGTAAAATCTCGAGACACGTTAATGTATCATGTCCAAACAAGTTTCCTCTTGGAAGCCGAAACCCTCTTTGTCCTTTCTGGGTCTTGGCTCATCCCAGTGGAGCATACTGAGAAGTGGGTAGGGTAGATGCAGCAAACTAGAAGCTGATGTTCATGATGTGGCTACACAGAAGAGCATTGTTAGCCCCTGCTGTGTAGTGTTTGGAGCCTGAAGAGAAGTGGTGTCTCTTCCTCTCCTTACCGCTTGCATGATCTTGGGCAAATAATTCATCACCTCTGTGTTTTTTCTCCTCGTTACCCAATGAACAAGAGCATGAACTCCCCAGGGATAATCACTTCAGGTCACGCAACCCCCAGTCTTTTGTGGGGAGCAACTGAGTGAGAGCAGATCTCAAAGACTTGCTGCAGTGAGGGCAGATGGTCACGTCCAGGCACTTGGTAGAAGGACAGTGGCCTGGAGCAGCCATGCAGAGCCAGACCCTTGCTGCCAGCTCACCACGCTGCTTGCGTGATAGCCAAAGCAGCACACGTACAGCGAGTCCCAGGCTCCAGTGCACAGGCTGTGCTGGAGCAGGAGCTAGACTGGAGGCACTGAGCATCACAAGTGTTTTGGAGCTGGCAATGAGGGGCAAGAGCATCAGTCAAGACAGATCAGGAGAAGGGCCCTGGCACTGCTTGCTCTTTGGGCACCAGGACTGTGTGCAGAAAGTCCTGTGGCACCAGCCCTCAGGCCATGACTAGGTGCTCCCCGAAGCCACACTCCAGTCTGCTCCCAGTTTGTCTAGCCTAAAAGGAGCCTGGGACATCTGAGCCCCAGCATCTGATGCTGCTACCAAACTCCTCTGAAACTTTCAGCATCCCCTTTAGTTATAGATTTCCAGAGCTATAGTCCTATGTGGTAGGACTTTTCAAGCTTCATCAGGTTTGGCTGGCAGCAGTGGAACCATGTTTCATTGCTTCAGAGGGACAGTGGTATATTCCACTTCCTTGTTCCCTTGGGCAGCCTCGCCTCTGGGTTCACATATTTCTTCGGTTTTGCCATGCAGATTCATTTTTCAGTTCCAGTTTTCACCTAATATGTCGTCCACCCTGCCCTCTCCCCTTGAACCATTTAGTTACGAAGAAGGCCCTTAGATGTGGTTTCAGTCTTCCCCTTGAAGTCATTTTTGACAGACCTCTGATTTCTGCCAGAGTTTTTTTATATCTCACGGAGTGCTTCCCTGAGTCTTCTAGGAGTCTAAATACCAGTGATATCTGCCTCTTGGAGTCTACAAGGCCTCTGTGTCCTGACAAGCTCTCACTGCCTCACACTGGTTTGGTGGATAAACAGACTGAAAATGCAGTGGTATGGCCTCAGCTCTCATCTGCACCGGAAAGTGAAACCAGGGTGTGAAATCACTCTTCATTGCCCCTCTTTCTGAGCTCTCCTCCTGCCTCTGAAAAGTGTCTCTGGGCGATGCAATTTTCACTGCTCTCAGAGGCACAGGAGACTTTGCTGATGGGGCAGAGGAGTGCCCCATCATTCCAGAGAGCACACGGAGCAGCTGGCCTGTTGAGAATCCCACTGTGGTGCTCCATCTCTGGATGGATTTAGAAGTGGAAATGGGTGGATTTGTATGAGATAGAAGCTCTCATTCGTTGTCATGTTGGCTGCTTGGAACTCCAACAGACTTTCAGGAGAGTGAGAAGGAGGCAGAAAACATCCCCTTTGGGTAATAGTTTCTGGCTGTTTCATGTTGTCTATCCAAAAATGCCAGAACGCTGCCAACTAGTAACGTTTTTGAACAGCCTATTGGAAAGATGGCATTCAGGGAGGAGGCCTGGGGCAGAGGAGGGCTGGTTTCTCGCCAGGGGAGGAGCAATAAACCTCACCAGTGAGTCTTGGCAACTAGGGCTGCTCTGTCTCAGTAGTCACACACCACTAGACAAATTCAGGAGGCAGTGTCAGCGCTCAGAATCTCTCCTTGTAGCTGTGGCTTGGGTCGGTGTTTGTGAGAAGCTGAACAGCAAGCAGCAAGCCTCTGCCCTCCCCCTGCAAATGCCCCCAGGGAGCCATCCTGCCGCTCTCTGTTGCACTTGCAGTAAATCTGCAGGATTGCAAGCCACCCCAGCTGCCTCCTCTTGCCAGCTGCAGACATCATGATCACTTGTTGACACACACACACACACACACACACACACACACACACACACATGCTACGTGTTTTGGGCTGCAACATCTGGCTTGCTCTGGGTGTTGTAATCTCAGCCGTGGATGCCAAGGCCTCCCCACACCCACCCTCTCCCAGCCAGGTGCTGGAGAAAGAAGTGGAGCAGGGCAAAGAGCTCACTATTGCAGACACCACCAGAGGCAGGGAGACTTTGCAGGTTTCCCACTGTTATTTGAGCTCTCAGCATCTACCCAGCACTGGCCTAGAGCTGACAGATCCTGGGAACCTCTGCACTGTGCCTGGCTCAGGATAATTCAGTTGCTGTGATGGGGTAGGGGGTGTGTGGGGGAAGGCTGATAATTGCACCTTGCTAATCAAAGCGTGTCTCAGCATGGATATTTGCTGTAAGAATCTCTGAGCCCTTTTAGCATCCCTTGTCCTGACATGAATGGGAATTTGCCAGTGCCTTAAAAGACACCGTCTTCAGCCCATCTGTGTCTCCTGTCCCCATCTACAGAGAGCGGCAGCACAGTGCTGCCAGACCTTGAGGGTGAGGGAAGGGACGGACGTGATGAAGGGTGGCAGTGGCTTGGACACAGAGATGCTGTAGCTTGTGCCCAGAGCTCTCGGCAGAGTCTCAGCTGACCTCTACCCTGTCATCAAAGGGGAAGGGCTGCTGCTGCTGCTGCCAGCCTGAGTGGCTGCTGTTCCTCATTCTCATCCTCCCTACTTCCCCTCACCAGTAGTTTAATCCAGGGCAAAGCCGCTGTCTGTGTTTCTGACGCGCCGTCAGCATCTCTCCCACCCCCTTCTGCATTTCACCAGTGGTTCCCTCTAAGGAGCTCGTCCTGCCAATCAGGAGGCAAAGAGATGCTCTTCTGATTTCCCATAAATAAATTAGTGAATGAGGAGCTTGGGTGCTGCAGAGTGTCACAGAGAGGCCAGGAAGCAGGTACAGCCCCTCGGGGGACAGCTGCTGGCGGGGAGGAGGTGAGAGGTGAGGTGCCTGCATGCCTGTGCTTGGGTGCATGCCTGCTCCTGGGTTGAGGCAGGAGTTTCCCCATCAGACTGTCACCTCCACCTGAGGCAGCAGGTTCATTCTGGTGGCGTTTTTCATTCGGTTGCTTTAAACAGACCTTCAAAATGTAGCTGCTGGCTCATTTTGAAAGAGAGCTCTCACTTCCTCAGCAGTTCCTTATTTTTTTTCTTTCTCTTCTGCAGCATGCCCTCCCCCCTACACCTGTTTGCAACACACAAAACATCAGTGTTTCTGCACACACTCACACGCATTTCTACGCTGGAGAAGAGCCTGTGATCCCGAGACTGAGACCTCTGTTTAAGCACAAGGCAAGCAGCAGGTTTCTCCAGTCCTGTTCTCTCCAGGCAGCAGCCCTGAGCTGGAGAATCTTCTTCATTAGGGAGGCGAAGGGACTGCAGCCCTCGCTCCTGTTATTCGTATTGACATGATGGTAGCAGACCCCTCCCCTTCAGATCCAGGCTGTGTTGTGTTTGGCTGTGCACGTGTGTCTCCTGGAAGGTTTCACTGCCACACAGAGCTTGCAGGCTCCACGGAGCAAAGTGGGAAAGAAATAGAGGCACAGAGAAGGGAAGTGATTTAGAGTGGTTTCAGTTTCCTCTCTCTGCTTCTCAGCTGCAATATTTGGGCCTTTGCCCCAAATTCAGGCTCTGTGGAACGGCTGCTAGAGAATGGTCCTTCGTGGTGAGGAGGGGCTTGTGGTAGTACCATGCAGATATCTGTCAGATCTTTGCAAACAATATCTAGGATAGCATTTGGCCGGGGTGGGGGGTGGTGTGTGGAATATCCTGCCCTCAAAGTCTCTGTTAGTCTCTTGGGGAGGTCATTGAGGTCAGATCAGCCCTACAGGTGAGTGTCTGTCCATTCACCGCCTTCCGCTGATCCAGCTCAGTCTCTCCTCTCTTCTTTTTTTTTTTTTTCCCCCCACCCTTTAATTTTGCAGTTAAGATTTATTTCCCAGCTCAGAATTCCCCCTTCTGCTCTGCACTAATTCATTACCCGCCCTGCCCTCCCTTCCTGACACTCCTGATTTAGAACATGTCTTCTCATGTGGTTTCCCCCTGCCCTTCTGTGGCCTCGCGCACCTTGTGCGAAGCTCCACAGAGGTGAATTTATGGGAGGAAAACTCAGGGTTTTGCATTTCTGCTGAGACATGAGCCATCTCGTCCCTGTGACTTTGTGAGCAGGCAGAAGACTTCCCATAGCCCCCAGACACCGCTCTTCTTTCCCTCCCTGGGCAGATGTGGAAAGTCGGAAAGATTTTCATGCTCCCTCTGTGCTCATAAATCAAGAAGGGCTTAATCTCCTACATCCAGGAGTCTGTGATGAGAAAATACAGACCCCCCTTCCTCTCCCCCCGCCCCCCCCCTCAATTTCCACCACTCCCTTCCTCCTGTCTTTCATATTCCCGGCACATCTGGTGTGTGTTAGGCTGCCAGCTGTTGCATTGTGCAGAGTGATTAAACCATGTGGGAGGAATGGGGAACGGTTTTTATCTGGGCATTCGTGAGTCTGCATTACAAGCCCTTTTTTCTTTAGCTCTCCCCGAGAAGAGGTCATCTGGAGTCAGGGGTAGTGGAATGTGAGAAAGGTATTGTGCTTCTCTGTGTCCTCCTTGTATCTGCTCGGTGAGGAATAAAAGATGTTTGCACTAACGTACAGGTGTTACGTTTTGGGCCACAGCCATCACACTGGAGCTGCATCTGTAACACTGATTGGTTGCAGCACTACCTTTGCAAACAGTGATCTTTGAACACTGCTGGTTTGGCTTTGAAGTGACTTAAAAGTGAAGGTTTCATATCCCAGCGTGGGTGCCCCGGGGAGATCTGGTTTTCGGTTCATCACATTCTGTCCTTGCTAGACTCCCACACTTCTCTCTCTCTCTCTC
>WBNH01007801.1:0-174483 GCA_013401255.1 Urocolius indicus | reverse complement strand
AGCTGGATTAATGAACACATAAAATGCAAATACATTGCCCACCAGTGTGGTACTGACCAGATAAGCTATTCCTCTTTTAAACAAGAGGAAGTTTGTTCCTACATGGAACTGTCCTCTATTAGTTTCTAAACTACCAGGCAGACCTGCCCCTGGCACCCTCCTTCAGCACCTGAGGCAACAGAGCTACAGGGAATAAACCAAGCTGAGCTCTGCTAAAGCCAGACCTATGAGTCGACAGTTTGTCAGCCCTGAGTTCAGAGACAACGGTGTCCCTAGAGCTCCTGAGCCCAAGTCACACTTTGCTTCCAACACACTGCTGCTGCTTCTTTCTCAATATACAAAAGCACACCTCACCTACTTCTCCAGACAGCTCCTCGTTCCCCTTTCCCCTTTCTCTTTTACTCCCTAATCCTATTACACATCATACAGCAACAGTAAACAACACAGTCTTTAAACAAATTACAACATTAGAATAAGGGAATGGATTTGTGTCACTTGGCAGCACAGCAGATCTCTCCTGCAAAAAGAAGGCATACAGAACTTTGGCGTATCGTTTCGATGATGGATCTGAGAAAAACATTCCTCATGCAGCCTTCTCTGTTCTTCCAGTGTTCCCATGCTGACATAATGATGTGCTGCTCTGTCGCTGTGAAAGGGGAGCAAACACACACACACACACACACACACACACAGACAGAACATAAACCCCCTTGCTTTCTAACTCTCCTCACCCAGGAGGGAGGTTAGGGGCGGCTGGGTTTACATTGAGCCGTGCCAAATTTGCCAGGACCGGTCCACACACATTCAATTCACCTCCTGTGAACTGCCATGACTCTGGATGTGCTGCTCTGTCTCATTGGAAGGGGACAGAGTGGTTTGGCAGAACATAAACCCCCTTGCTTTCTAACTCTCCTCACCCGGGGGGGAGGTTAGGGGCGGCTGGGTTTATATTCTGAGTGATGTTCAATCGGCTACGACCGGTCCAGGCACATTGAGTTTCAATCACAACTCCACATTCGCTGATATCGGCTGCACTCTCAGTCCCGTCGTACTTGAAGTCGCACGGCTGTGCTGCGGGGTTGGGTCACGTCCAGTGAGAAGCTGTGAGGACTGGCTGCTTTTCTCTCAAGCACCAGCAAAAAAAGGATATATAAATAAAACAGTATGCAGAGCTACAAAGTACAGCCTGGCTATGAAAAGAGTCATTACTCAGTTACAGTCTCACCCAAGGATGGGGGAGGAAGAGAGGCTCAGTCCATGGGCTGATCCCCTGGGTCTGCGAGAGACCTTTGCCTCAGGGTCCCAAAAGTGCTGCTGATCAGTTCTAAGGGACCATCTGGTTCCCCTGTATCATCAGAGAGTCTGATGCCAGAGCCTCTGCTCTGCTCCACGCTCCCTGGGTCTCCACAGGCAATTGCTGTGTTGTGCACTCCTCACGTGAACCAAGCCAGGGAAGTGATGGGTGCTCATATTAGCATAAAACTCAACCAAGGAATCCTTCCTTTCCTAACTACAGCAGACTCATCTCTTCCCAACAGTTCTAAGAGCACTAAAAGTACTTAACTCTGGATCGGCACTCATAGCACAAATAAGGTCTAAACCACAATAACAAGAACCCTGTATACCAAAGCCCCCCACCTTCATCTGAGGCACACGGTGCTATCACTGGCTTTGGAATTCTCTGTTTATTGCCAGGAGCATCTCAGTAGAACCCCTGCATGACAGAAAAGCCAGTTCACCTCTGGGTTTAAACCTGCGCTGTCCATTTCCACAAGGACAAGCCTGACCACGGGGTTGCTGTGGTTCAGGGCCATCCAGGAACAAAGGATCACTTCTTAGTTACACAGTCCTGAATGTCTCTTACTCCTTTCCTACATATAACCGGCTAAGTACCTAAACACAATCAAAATAGTGATCTGTTTCTTTCTTTTGCCACCTGACCAGAAATGCAAACCTCTGCCACCAGCCAACAGAGTCCTTCCAGGCCAACAGACCCGGGACAGAAATCCCAAAGCCTGCAAGGCTTTGTCACACCAGTTCCTCATTGAAGTGCAGCATGTCATTAAGCAAGAGTTATTAAAAAATAACAGAAAAAGCCCTCATGCATTAAGGAAGGCTCAACATACATATTTCCTAAATGGGCAGATTGCTAGGGGATTAATAACCTCAAGATACATGGCAGAAACTAAGCCACAAGAAGAAACCTCACAGCCATTCTCCTAAAATGCTGCTGTTTTTCTAATTGGAAACTATCCCAGACCATTTTCCCCAAGTAGAGTGCTCCCAGCATTTCTAACTGGGAGAAGGAATTAGCAAAATTGCCCAAACTGAGAGCAAATGGGTCAAAACAACAACCCTGCAGCTACCAGAGCGAGTGGACTGGGGATACCATTAATTAATTAATTAATTGATTAAATACAGAAACACAAGAACTAGTTGGTCCATGTAGGCATCATTCCCAGCTTTACTGCAACACCACCGACTCCGGTGGGATCTGCAGGATGAAGCAGAACGTGGATGTGACTCCACACTTAATACCTGAAAGAGCTCATCTCATCATCTGCAGAGTCTCATTAACTCTGATCTTTCCTACGTGAGTTGAAGAAGGAGAGAAAAACATTGCTGACTCCCCGCAGGTAGCTTGGGAATGACCTGTCCACTGTTTTTAATCCCACTAGTAGGAAAGCTCTATCTGCTCCAGTTCTGTTTGATAGAACACGCAAACCAGTTCTCAATTAAGGTTTACACAACCAATGCTTCAGATTAACTTCACCCTGCTGCCCCCTCCCCCCGGGAAATACAACATCCATGTAGAGTATTAAAGCCAAACTAACTACTGCAAAGTTTAGCGTTCGGCTTCTCCCAGCACAACTGTTGCTGCTGAGTCAGCAATGGGGGAAAAAAACAAGAGCTTAAAATGAAACATAAACGCTTCAAGGTTTGCACAGTTTCACGGGGGCCTTTAAGGCCAGAGCGAGTGCAGGTGGGCAGCAGCAGCAGCAGCCTGCGGTGGGCTGGGCTGGGCTGCTCCATCCACGGCAGCGCTTGGGCTGCAAACGCTCAGTTCTCACCCCGCAGGCTCCGGGGCCCGTGGCCAGGGCACGGGCAGCCCCTGCCCCAGGGCTGAATGGAGCCCTCGCTCTGCCCTGCGGCCCCGTTTGCAGCCCCAGTGCTGCCTGTGCCTTGCGGCCCGTTCCCACGCTGCACAACCCCCAGCCCAGCTCCTGCTGCGGAGCACAGCACGCAAGTTAAAAAGCACGGCACAGAAAAGCAATAACAGCAAAGTTACACAATGAACATTTAGCACTTCCTAGAGATGCACAGAGCCACTGTATGCAGCCAAACAACATGCAAAAAACCCCACATGGAAACAGCATACAACTGTTTCAATTGGAAAGAACAAGCCCAACCACTCACCACATGCTGCTGAGTCCATGGCAGTAACTCTCTAAACACCTCCAGGGATGGGGACTGTGCCAGCTCCCTGAGCAGCCTGTGCCAGGGTCTCACCATCCTCTCGGAGAAAAGGTTCTTCCTTATCTCTGACCTAAAACGCCCATGGCACAACTCGAGTCCCTTTCTCCTTGTCCTATGAGGAGAGAGGGATCCCCACCTCAATGCAACTGCTGAGAGCGCCACAGAGAGTAACTCCATCTCTCTAATAGCTTCACCATAATAACTTTGTTTAGGTACACACCAGTCTTGAAACTATCAGTGCTGAGCAACAGTTAAGTTACAAGAAATGGCTGTATCTAACAGCTCTGCTATTGGGCTTACAAGCCTAGCAGTTTCATAGAGCTCTACGTGATTTTCTAACTGATATTGTAGTTTTTAATAAGTGAGCTTCCATTACCTACATTTACCCATCGTCCTATGAATCAGAAGGCTCCATTGTAGAATCCAAAACCTTCCCGTCGGCAGCGGCCTCGCGGCCAGGAGTTCACTTGGCTGATTTTTTTCAGTGTACACTCCCCCTTTATCTCTAGCAGACAGGATGGAGGAGGAAATAACCTGAGCCTTCCTACCTTTTAATTGCTCCCCCAAGGTTTCAATATCCCTTCTGATCCTGGAGATGTCATGCCTCATGACTTCATTCATACCTACGTGGAGGTGAGGGGTAGCAGCCTGCATCCCTGACGAGCTGTAGCACTCACAGTCACATTGCTGACCTTGGCTCCCGGCAGCCAGCACCTCTGGTGACTCCCTGCCTGCTCCACAGATGGGTCTGTCAGTTCCCCATAGCGGCGAGTCACCCGCAACAAGCGCCCATCGCTTCTTTCTAGGGTGCCCGTTACCTGTTGCAGGTGGAGCGGCTGATGGTAAGTTCTTTGCTGGGTTATCCCCTTCTGGAGCTTGCTCGTCCAAGTCCCTTGTTGCCAGTGCCTCATACTTATTTGCAGTGGGCACTCTGGAAGGAGGGCTTTTAAGATGAGCCCTTGCCCTTCTTTTTTTTTCCTACTAAGGTCCAAGGGATACCGGATTCACCGGAGGCTTGCACCTGACTGTGGAAGCCTTTGTCTATCTCCATCTCTGCCCCTCTAATACTCTACAGTCTACTCACAGTTTCCTGCAGCTCTTTCACCAGGCTCTGCAGTTGCTGAACTTGAGGGCACCTATGGCACGTGGCTACCTCAGCAGCACAGGTCCCTAAGTGTCACAATTACTCCCTGCACTCCACCTGGACTGAAGCATCTGTGCTAATCGGCTCTGTCTGGGTGGATGCATCGACCTTCACCTGGCTTTTGTCTGCCTGAGCCTTGGCTTTGGCCCTCAGGTGAGTGCCCACCATTTTGCTAGACTGAAGCAGGGGCACTTCTCTGCCTTCTGTTTCTCGGTGTGGGTGATGGAGTTGTTCCCTGCCCGTCCTCCCTGCTCGAACTGTCGCGCTGCTGGTTGCTGAGGCTCCCTGGGGATCGTTTCACTCCCCCACAGTTGCTGCAGCTCTGGCTCTTGGTGGGACCGTCCCCCTCTCGAGAGCTGCTTGCTCCTGGCGGCTCTCCTGTCTTCTGATCTGCTCCTCATGCTCCAGGAACCCCGGGATCAGCTCGGTGGGCTGCACAGCTGTGAATACATGAGCCTGGCAGTGCTGCGTGTCCCGTCGATATAAGATTCAAGCCTCACATGGGCTTTTTCAGTTGTGAAATGAAGCATTTCCACACATCACAGGTAAGAAACACACTTCTAAAAACATCTATGGCCAAGCTGTGGCCCTAAAGATTCAGAGGAGTCTCATCACACATTTCCATGTACCTGAAGCTACGTCCCAGTAGTTCTTCTCCTGGCCTTGTCTCAAAGCACGTCTCTCAGCCCTGCTCTCTCCGCCTAACACTCACCTTTCCCATGCTAGAAATAAATTTGACAATGCTAACTTGCTTTCCACCTGGCTGCCATCTCCTCCACACATCAGATCCTACCCCGTAACCCTGGCAAATCCCTCTTGAAATAAAAGGTGGCCAGCACCTCGCAGACCGAGTGACCTGGAAACGCTGCGTGGAGATCTATGAGCGGCGGAGCCGCCGTGCCAAAGGAAACTCGCAAATCACCTGCTCTGGGCAACAGGACAACTGGCAGAAAGGCAAAATGAAAGGACTGCCTCTACCTCCACGGCCTCCCTCGGCTGCCACCACTGCAGTCTGCTGCTGGAGCATTTCTGCATCAGCCAAACCTGCCGTTGCTCTAACAAACGTCTCACCGCTGTCCTTCAGAGAGGGAGGCATGGGGCGGCCAAGGTCGAGACGGTGCTGCGAGCCGGGACAACCGTTTCCCAGCAGCTCAACAAATACCCAAAGACAGAGGAGTAGAGGCAGGGGCCAAGGGACGGGTCCCAAGCGGTACACACCTGCCTGGGCAGAGCGGTGCGTTGGAGTGAGGGGCGATCGGGGCGGCTGCTCTCGGGCACGGCAGCTGATGCCCCGTCATTCAGGTTGACACAAACCACAGATGATTTTTGCTGTCAATACCAATTTGGAAAGCACCATTGATTATGTGCCAGTACAGTTCAACAACATTTGACTCTATGCTGAAATCCCTGTGCTGTTCCCCTGTTGGTTTTAGACACACTTTCCCAACAGACCCTGTCTCTAGGCGTGGGTCGGACACTCGGGCTATCTGTGCCATGTCTCTTTACTAAGATGTCTTTCTTTTACACAATGAGCAGCTTCCTCCCTGTGTGAGTAGTCAGCAGGGACCACGGCACTCTTCTGGGACGGATTTACATCTCATGGAGATGCCAAAGGGAAGGGGAGAAGTTTGACGTTAAAAAAAAATCTCAATCTAGACCGCAGCAGGAGCCCAACACAGACTCACTTGTCTGGCCTGGTCGGGAAGCTAGGGCAGTCCGGACTCAGCTTGGTGAGAAATACCTGCTTTCCAAGACACAGCCACCTGGAAGACTCCTGTCCTCACACTAAATGTGAAATCAGTCAATGGGGCTAAGAGAAAGGCCACAAAAATTACCAGCTCTTTAAAAAGTTTCTTTGCAAGTAACAGTTTAGCACTAAGAAGTTAGGTTAAAGTGCTTTCAAAGTCTAAAATTAGTGACATTTTTAACTAACAGCATATGCTTTTATTGTCTCTGATCTCAAATCTAATCCCAGGAGGCCGTGGAAAGCATGCAAATTACGTGCAGCTAATTTGCTCCAACAGCGACACCTCCCATGTAGTTGGGAGGTCTGTTAGACCTAGTCTACTCTCCATTATTTGCATATTAATAGCACCTGCTGAAATACTTTGGGATTTACTTTTCCTGCCAGCAGAGGGACAAAACAAACAAACAAAATGTATATAAAATGCCTTTCATCCAGATGTGATGAACAATACAACTGAAGAGTGCTAAGGATGCCGAGGGAGCGAGAGGCAAAGGGGTGGGAATGCAGATGCCATCTGTGATTTTCAGAGACACCGGACTGCAAGTTTGCTTCCCCTCCAAAAAACCAACACATAAAGAAAAAAATCCCAAACCAGAAAACCAAACAAGAAAAAAAAAATGCCTTTCTGGAAAGTGCTGGGTAATTTGAAATCACTCACTTGGCTCAAGCCTGTAGAATGGAAAAGTTTAACTAAAGGAATCCAGATACTGCAGCGAGACAAGAAATAGGAAACACAACAACCCCCCCACACACACACACACTTCCACAGCCGCCACAAGCAGAACCCCCCAAAGTGGACCTTGATTAAAAATCTACAAAAGCCCGGGCTTTGATATTAGCCAGGCCTGCAAGGGCTAGGCTCCTGCACATAAAACACAACGTAAATTAAAACCAGCTCCAGCCTGAGCCGCACTTAACAAGCCAACTACCAATCCCTGCTTATGACCGCTGCTTCCCCTGCTGGCCCCCTCGCTCTAAAAAAAGCCACTGTATATTCCTATAGCTCATCTTCCTCGGGGTAAGGGTGAAGGCAGCTTCCTTTCCCCGAGAGCACATGGAAAAAGTTGCCTTTGCGGCGCAGAGCCCGGCCAGAGCCGCGGGCTGGATGTGCGACACGTGCCTCCAGCTGCGGGGACGCCAGGGCTTTCCCCGGCACCTCTTTTTCCAATCAGGCAATTGGTATTCTTAAAGAAGCACCAGCCAGGTATTCATATTCCCTTCGAGGGTTACAAGGGGGCTGTATTTCTCCCTGCTTTTTTAAACCTCCTGCTTTAATTCCGACTATGCACCCTTTGTTTAAATAGGCACTGAAAGGCCCACTGGAGTTATTTACTGCTGGTGTGAGGAATTTCTGGAGCATTTTAACTACCTTCATATTCCCAAATGAAGAAGGCAATTGACTTTAAGTTAAAATGACTAAATTGTTCTCCACATATTAAAACAAAAAGAGTAGTGACAGAGCAGGGAAAAGTGCTGTTTGAGCAGCCTGGCCAGGGCTCTGCTGGGAGGGAGAACTCAGCCCGTCCCGAGCAAGGGCGGCATTGCCGTGGCCATCTCCTCCCTGTGTGGCTCCCACGTGAGGGGATGCAGAGAAGGAGGAAATTGGGGAAATACATTCCTGTTGGCCTCTCCTCTCTTCGCTACAGGCAGAGCTCAGTATGTGTTTTTGCTCTGCACGGCCAAATGAGACCTATGAAAAACTTGCTCGGTGTCAATCGCGATTACGGAAGGAGGCGTTCAAACGTTACTGCAACGGGGCCCCCTGAAACGCTACAGACAGGCAACTCCCACCATGGCTGTCAGCAAATGCTAATCCTCATCAGTGCCTATGTAACTCTCCAGCGCTGCAGCAGTGGTGGTTAGTACTGTTAGCTGGTACCTCACTTGTAAGAAGTAGCAGAACCGGTTGAAAGTTGCAGGGTGGTCAGCAGATGCGGATCGGAGTGCCGGGCTCTGAGCTCGTGACCGCTGCTGGTGACTGGCTGCAGCCTATTTGTGCATGGTCAAGAATGTCTAAAGCTGGAAAGGGGTTACCTGAGCGCCTCCTGGGCAGCTCTGGTGGCTCGGGGCACTGAGAGGCAAAGCTAACTCTTTGACACTGGCTGCAAACTGTGAAGATCTGAGTGTTGCTATCATTCAGATTTAGTGCCCTCTAAAAATGGGTTTCCCATCTCTGGAAGAGGGCGGGATCCATCTCCTCTAACTTTTCAACATCCAGCAATCTGTTACCTGCTGTGGGCTGGTCAGGGATGGCAAGAGCAGGCACGGCACCTGGGTAGAGAAAAAGCCAGCTCCCATGAGGAGGGATTAGGTAACCCAAAGCGTCTGCGTCAGCATGGCCTCTCCTGTGGGCACGGCGTGTTCAGGCAGGCAGAAGTGTTCACGGGGACCTGTCCTCACACAGCACAGCACAGCACAGCAGTGAGATCTCTACTGTTACTACCTGCCTTGTACCTGGTTAAAAACCTCCCGTGCTGCCACGCGGCGCTGCCCCAGCCCTTTGGTAAAGTCACGGGGAGCCGTGCATTTGTAATGGCAGCAATAAAAATAACAATCAAAAACCAAACCACCCTGCAAAGCAAAACCCAGGCCCTTACCTATTATAACAAATTGAATTGGATCTTCCTTACCTGAGATTTCACGAGCAATTAGCAAAGAGAATTATCCACAGAGGCTCGTATGCCCTGTTATCCTTGTAGCGACTGCAGCAGCCGCATCACAAGCTTGCGGCTTGCTCTCCGGTAGCTCTGGCAGCTTCCAGATCGTGGCTTTTCCTTCTTTCTTTTTCTTCAACGTGAAGTTCATGGCAGTCAGTGTTTCATCACCTGCACACTGGGGGAGAAAAAAAAACACAAGGGGCAGAGGATCAATATATACGGTATGTTTACATTCAGCAAGAGCACGCTGTGGGGTGGGGAGCCCTGATGTGCGCGTTTGCGTCGTCTGCGAAAGGGTCCTTGGTGGCACTGCAGCTGGGAAAATAATGGAAGATGTAGAGACTGTCTTCAGTGACAAACTGACATCTGCTAAGTTACAGTTATAGGTTAGGAAATGATACCTTAGGCCGCAACTAAGTTGTGAATCCCAGAAAAGGCAGATGACAGACTCTTCATCTGGGCTGCAGAATCTGATCTAGGAAAATTTGGGCCTCAAAGAGGTTGGGTGTTAAGTGTGATCTGCATTTAAACTCTTAAGGCCACCACAACCTTTAAATCTTCCCGTGGCATCATCACGGTGGAAATTTTTGTTCTTGAGTGTGCTCAAAACACATATAAAAACCCAAGAACCTGTGGCACAATGGACGTCAGTTGTTAATGGGAAAAGAGGTGGCATTTATGCTCAAATTGTTCCACAAAACACCATGACATCACAGTCTTTCATCATTTTATGGGAGATCAAGTCCCCTGACACCATCCTGTGATGCTTGTCACTATCATTCCACTGGCACAAACACCACAGCACTTCCAGTGTTTATCTGCCCAGCACCTGGACCATGTTACGTTATTTAGTTTTTGGAAGAAAAACTAGTTTTTTAGTTTTTCTGTAGGAAGAATTCACAACAAATAAAAGCCATTTCTCTCAACCCCCCCCCCCCCCAAAACTTGTGTGACTTTCGGGCAGGTCCCCTTTGCAGGGGATGGCAGCTGCTGTGCCATCCTCCCGTTGCCTGACAGCACAGGTCCGGCTGATCCGACACGGAGTGGCCCCCAGCGCTGGCAACCGTGGCACTGCACCCACGGATCTCCCACCGAAACCCTCACGGGTTGGGCTCTGACCCCCCACATACGTGCTGGAGATGAATGACTCGTAGTATGGAAAGAGTTTCCCTGCATTGCCTCTGAATCAAGGAGACGAGTTTGCAGGGAGAGGTTATAAAAACCCCGAATCCTAACTCCTTCAGCCAAGGAAACGCTCCACACGTCAAACGCTCGCAGCCTCTCAACCCAGTGTCAACAAAGACAGGTCTTCGTGCCCTTCCCGTGTGTTTGGGAAGCCGACTGAGCCAAACTCTTTGAGAGGAAGCCAGCGTGCAGAGCCACAGAAGATGATTATTAATGTTCTGGCAGAGCTCAGACGCCTCTCCTTGCTGCACACGGAGCCAGGTTTTGTCCTGAAGAGCTACACACAACTGTGAATTCAAATGTACATTTATTTTGGCAATTTGATACTTGTTTTCCTCTGCGTAGCGTTTTATTGCCACTTACTCAGATATGGCTACGCTCAGCAACACTTTCCAGGGATACGGTCTCCAGCTGATTGAATTTCCAGGCTCCAGACCTCAAAGCCCAAGTAAAGGGTGCAGGAGTTTGTCTACCAGCATCAGGAGAACATCAAACACGTATCCCAAACGCGCTTCCAAGTTTCTTTCTGCTTTTGCTGCGGCTGGAGTTGACGGGAGCTTTCCATTGACTCCAGCAGACACGGCCTTAACGAAGCTCTCCTAAAGGCACGTTCACTCCTCTCCTCTGATTTGCCATGCTGGGACCCAGTGATTTGTTTTACTGCACACGCTGGCATTTGCAGCACTTTCGCTGTGAACTTTCCTATAAGCTGCTCCTCTATGACAAACGGGAAGCAGATCTCAGCACCAAAGGCTATGGCTCTTCCCAAAATAGGCTGAGGGAAGCGTGTTGTTCCATAAGGAAGAGGCCAAGCTTTGCAGAAGTTACACCCATCTTTGAGCACCAGAGACGTTTATGGGGGGCTGATTCTACACTGCAACAAGGCACTGCCTCTCTGAAGTTTCTGATCTGGGACATCCCAAACAATCCTCTGACACTCGGAATATTTCAGACCACAAAAGACATCTGGTCCCGAACTCCCTGACAAAAACAAACAAACAAACAAAACTTTTCAGACCAAGGCAGGATAAACAGTTGCTCTTTACTTTCAGGCCAGTTCCCTGTTAAGAGCAGAGAAAGAAGTCAGAAGCGTAGATCTTACCAACCGCTCTTTGGCTTAACATCTCTGGCATTCAAAACATACAACTTCTGTGTTTGTACTACATTTCCCTAACAGCTTACATCGAGGCCAAACAGACAGCATTCTACAAAGGTCTCCTAAAATAAGCTGATTTAAAAGAGCAAGGTCAATGCCCAACATATGTCAGATTCTGTGAGCAGGAATCAAAGAGTTAGGAGCAAATGGAATATGTCAGAACTCGGTGGTTTCCCGTGCCAGGCTCTTTTACCGAGTTCATGTTTCTGCTGCCAAAACCGGTAACGATCCCATCATATGGACTTTAGCTCTGGAAAAGTGTCTAAAACACCTCCCCCTCACCCCAGTGACTCACATGGGCTATTTAGCTCGATAAATAAAACTAATGCACAGATAAAATGTGTTTATCTGAGCATGCTACTTATTGTCTCTCTAACTGTATTTTGCTTTTAATGGGACACATGCTGCTTCCATGCTGCAGCCCTGGGCTCTATTAAAAGCAGATTAAAAGCAGGAGGAACGTAGTTAATGCCATTTATGATCTGCCCATCGAGAGAATAGACAAGGGTAAAATAGATAAAAAAAAAGAGATACCAAGGAAATTTAAGAATGAGTAAAAATTATTCTGCTTCATCTTGGTCTTGGCCAAAAAGGGCATTTGTTTAGATAAAAAAAGGAAAACTTTTTCCTCTGTTCAGAGGACATTACTCTGTCTGGTCTCTTAAGCTGTATCTCGTAGAATGATAGTCGTGATTTCAATTACAACCTGCTACTGTCACTTGAGCCTCCCTGTCTGGTATTTGCAATGGATCCTGATGGTTTTGCCTGGAGTGGTTTGCGTCACGGCAACTCCTCGCCGCTCACAGCACCTCCTGCCACTGCTCTCCCCAGCAATCACTACCCCATAGTCACTTCTCCCCCTTTCTCCCAACGTTATTGCTCTCTTCCTTCCGACACTGCGTGCCGGTACAGTCTGCAGCTCTTTAACATCAGCCTTGGTGCCCTGGCACACGACAGCCAGGGATTCAAATGAAGGATAGAAGCTGCACGAGCAAGGCCAAACCAAAGGCTCTACAGGTAGGCTTCTGCCTCTCCGTGGCCTGCTCTCCAGCCTGCAAACCAGATAGTGAGGAAGGGAACAGTGGGAGAGGGGGAGTGGGTTGTGATTAAACTCTCCCTTGCACAATAATCACAGTTCAGGGCCTGGCAGGTGCTCATACAACCCTGGCCCACTTGCCACTTCCCAGCAGGGCCCTGGGAGATGGACACCATCTGAGGTGACTCTGGTGAGGAACACAAAGCTTCCATTGGAGACTTTCCACTGAAAAGATGGCATAGACTGAGCCCCTCCAAGGCCTGGCTGACACTAGAGCCGCCCTCTGAACCCTTCAGCACAGCCCTCGCGCCCCCGGCACGCACGCGCGGGGAGTCACAAGCTTCTGCCTTCTGGGAGGAGGATCCTTTCTCCTTTGCCTTGCACGAAGCTCATTATTAATTGAAGAATCATTTACTTTGCATAATTGTCCTCTGCCAGACATAATTCCAACCTTTCTCCTTCAATTGCCTTATTAAACTAAACACAAGTCTATTGTTTTTGTGACTCCATCTATCAAAGCTTCTGGATGGACGGTCAGTGTCACGCGAAGAGAAAAACCAACCCAGTAATGTCAGGAGGTGCCTCTTTATGCACGTTTATGAGACCTACCACCAGGTGACTCCGTTCTGAAATGCCTTTATTTTCCTAAAACAAAATGCTTTTTTCTTTCCTACACCCTGCACGTCACCGTAATGCCCCCCTCAGTAAGATCCAGCCCTCTGAAAAAAAAGAAGTGCTGCTAACTAAGTAGCACTCTTACTTCAGAATGAAAGATGTCTTTTTTGAAGAGCACACAAAATTGTACTAGAGAGAGTCAGGGATTTCCAGAACTGCCTGATCTGCTCCTGTCTAATCAGACCTTTGCTTAATTCAAATCAAATCAAACTGCACACCTCAGTTTTATTTTGCTTTAAAAAAAAAACCTCGAGATGGACAACAAATCATCAGCGTGCAGATATGACAGAGACAGTTACACTCACCAAGTCCTGTAGAGCCAAATGGAGATGATTAAACATTTGGAATCATTTATTAATGTTTTTATATATTCAAATACATACAGAGCAGATAGGACTAGTTAGAGGGATGCTCTTCACGGGGGACTTTATTAGGTTTATGCCTGAGAACAGGCGACCCAGCTCAGGTGTCAGAGGGTGTTTCCACAAAATACAGCAGTTATTAACAAATAACAGGGTTAGGTGGGAGGGTTTGTGACACACAACCGTGCCAAACCACGCGACGAGCTACACAGATAATCCAAGTGCTCCTGTGATACTGAGCACAGCAGAATGGATACAAGAAGATAAAAATCAACAATCTTGCAAATACAGAAGAGGTGGCCGAGGGAGAAGCACGTCAGAGATTTCCCGAGCCCTCCTTCCTGCGGCACGTGCGCTTGGATGGGCTCGCGGCCCTGACTGCTTTAATCCACGTCAGACCGGGGAGACATGGGGTCAGGAGGCTGAACGTGGGTTTGGGCACTTGGCACAGCTGTTTTCCTTAGGTGCAATATACTTGTCACTAGCGGTGGCACTTCGCATTTGCTGTATGGCAGCATATGTGCTTGGCCACATTTGGGACCCATTATCTCTCTTTACCCTCCAGCCACTTCCCTTCCCTTCTTGTTAGCTGCACGTCCGTATATTCTTCCACACTCTTTGGCTACACCGCAGTGCCAGCTCTTTGCCCGCTCTGCTCACACTGCTGACTAAACACGCCAGACACACAGACACACACACACAAAAGCTTCCCATATGACAACCAGCTGTAGGTGGGATGGGATTTTTAGATTTATTACTGGAGATATATATATATGTAAAACATACACATATATACACACATACACGCTCGTTTTGTAAGAAATCCTATCTCCTCCATCACTGAAACACCTTTTTGGAGGCAGTTTTGCTGACAGGGAGAGCATAGACAGACAAAGAAAGTTGAAGAAGAGCTGAGGAAATCTTTGCAAGCATAGTGTAAACTCCAACTAAAAGCTAGGGTGATAAAAAGGGAAGGGATGGACTGTATGTTCACGTTGTAGCCTCTGCAATTCAAACCAAAGCTACTGCATAGCACAGACCAATTTGTCTATGCTGGTATATCAACTTGCAGGTAAACCAGTATCTGACTGCACATCCAAAGGAGGTAGTGGAATGTTTCTGTCTGCTTTGTACACACAGTTGCACAGACAGGACTGACTGCAGGACTTATTTTCACTCAGTGTTGGGTCACTGTGTCCAACAACAATAGTTGAGAGATGAAATCTGGCCGATGTGTCATTCTGAGGGGCTGTGCTGCCAGCCTCCTAACTCCAAGTACACGTTTCCTACCATGATGGGATGCTGGTTCAGAGGAAAGTCTTTGGCCTGGGCAGCTGAGCTTGGCCAGGCTAGTTCCCAGCTAAGCAGTGCCCAAGCCCAGAGGAGGCCGTTCCTCAGGCTCCCCTGGAGGTGCGGGTGTGCGGCCGTGAAGGAACACTGAGCTTCAGATAACAGAGCTTTGCACTCTTTCAAAGGAGAGCATTAAAAAACAGTCTCTGATCCACCTTTTCATAGCTATAACCATGGCCTTGATGGGTTATGGTATTCATGTAAGACCAGATCTCCTCCTCGTTCCCTCCAGCCCTGCCATGCCAGGGTTCGGTAGCGTTGCGCCTGCGTGCACAGACGCGAGCCAGGCCACTGGAGAGGCCCCTGTGAAATGCACGGCCATATTCAGCTCTTTCTTCCCACAAATATGACCAAGTTCAACATCAAAATTTCGGCTCTAAGCTCCAAACTCTAATTAAACAGTTTTTTTTTCTTTAAACTCCTCAGCTTTAGGCTGCTTCTGTTTTCATTACACTTATCTGTAAATACCTCCTTAAAACCTCATCCCGAGAAAGCAATCACAAAGCCTCACTTTTATACCATTGGGAGGACACTGAACTACCTTCCCAATGCAGCTGCTGTCTAGGTAAGCAACATAGTCAAACCTCGATCTGCATGTCCTCTGTGCCAGGCCTGCTGTTTTTAAATGCTACTCAAAGGCAGCAATTGGGAAGATGCTGTTACAGCCATGGCCTCCGTGGGCCGTCATCTCAGGCAGCACCGTGTCTCTCGGCAGCCGCTCTCAGCGCCGGTACCCCTCACCTGACAATTGTCTCCCTCTGCAACAGGTCAGGCCAGCACAATCCCTCACTTACTTTCAGGCTCCTTAAGCACCAGGGGTAGACTGTGTATCGCTTCCAGCCTTCTCCTTGTCCCCCGTTACATTAAAGAGCTGCATCACATAAACAGTTGCTGCTAACAACTAAATCCTAAGTCGTGATGCTTTTGGACATATCCCTCCATTCCCTCACCCTCTCTTAAACACACATGGGGAGAAAGCTTAGGAAGAAGGACAAACCATTGGGAACTTTTTGGTGTTCTCTTTGAGGTGACCGTTTGTGAGCCGGCCCAGTAAATTAGTTTGCTCACTCAAGGATGTGCAGTTTTGAGGCGTCTGACTTCAGAAAGAGAGACACCATCTGCAGATCAAGGAGAGACGGGTCTGGTACCTGTTGCTGCAGAGGGGGAGGTTGTTGAGTGACACGAAGGAAAACTCACAGCTGGTGCAGGAGAGGTGAGAGGCTGGAAAAGGCCTGTCTGTTTTAATGTAAATAGTTACAATATGCACATACATTCCACGCCATCACACCGCCCTTACTAATGTCAGGAATGTTAAGTAGGTAGGAGGCCCCTCTAAGCACTGAGATGTCTGTAGATTACAGCAAGGCACTCAAAACCCAGCCCTGAGAAGCTTCTGTAAGCACCGTGCCAGGGACCCAGGGGCAGTGGGGGTCCTGCTCCGGGAGGACTCAGGTGAGGACGCTGAGCCGCCCTCTCTGTGCTTCGCACGCGTGAAGCACGCTGCGTTCCGAGCAGAAAGGTATCTGCATTTTGGGTGAAGGTTTATTCAAGTCACGTCGCCGAGTAGCCCTCCAGGACCAGAACTTTGCAAACTCTTTGCTGAGCAGCTGGGTCCCAGAGCTCCAAGCTGTAAGGTGGGCTCAGGCTTGATCAGCCGTCGAGATCGGGAGGGGGAAAAAACGCTCGTGGCAAGCAAGCGGCCAACTCAACTGCTTGGAGAAAGGAGTCGATTCAGGCTGCCAATATTGGCTCTTACACAGATAATAAACTCGCCTGGCCTTTCTCCTGACATCACACTTCAATCAAAAACTTTCGCAAAATGTCACTTTCAAAGTTGCAGCTTTAAAGGGGGAAAAAAAAAAAAAGTCTTTATAAAAAATTCATGGCCACAATGATCTGATAATGCAGCTTTCTGATACCAGCAGATGTTTTGTCTAACATGTTCCCTGAAGCTGTACTCTGTGCCTTCATATCTTTCATTTCCAGTTGCTATCTGCTGACTGTGGGATGTCATGTACGTACCCTATAGCGATGCGCGGCAATTCGCATCTCACACCGCCGCGCGTAATGAGCTTCGCAAGATGCTTGTCGCAATAACTCCGCACTTCCCCGACCATATGGAACACAACACTCCAAAGCCCACAGACACTTTTTTTTTTATTACAGTTCAGATCCTTAAAACATAATCTGTGTGATGTCTAGTGAATGTACGTGAAGAGCTGCTGAAAACAAAGTTAACACTTGTTCGCATCATCTGTTACAAATGTCCAATTTGGGACAATAAATTTCCTCGGAACCTGTTCTTTTGCTGACTCGTGGCTTTATCTTTTTTCTCTTTCTCTCACGTCGTTTTTTTTATGAACTATGCATATGTATTAAATGGGATTTGTTGTCCCTAGATACCAATTTGCATAAAGTGCAAGCCATCATTGGTTGGAGAGAAGCAAATTACTTCTCCAGCAAGATCACACTTTTTTTTTTTCTTCTTTCCCTTTTCCTTTTTTTTTTTTTTTCCCCTTTAATTTTAACAAACCCCAGGCAGAGGCTGTTAACAGCACTTAGCCAGATATGCAAAGTATCAGTTTTCTCAAAAGCAGCTTCATCAATGAGCAAAACAACACCCTCCCACCAAAAGAAGAACGGATAGGTGTCACTCAAGTAGGATGTGGAGCTGACCCGAGGCTGAAGCGGCTAACCCGGCCTCTCACCTGCAACTTGAGCTACCCAGTTCCCAGTCAAATACCATTCAAGCACGGCTTAGCGCTTGGGACACAAAGCAAAATGGTTTGACCCAGCTGAGCCTCCCAGGATCCCTGTGCCCTTTCCCAAGGGTCCCAGAAGTCCCCGGTGTGCTTGTTACTCCTGTGTGCGCTCAGCTGCCTTGCAGACACCTTGCTTGGTCATTCATGGTACCTTCTGAAGGATCATGTAAATATCGCCTTGAAATATCTTTCCAAGAGCGGGAGGCTTCTCTCCTCTGCCCTTCCGTCCCCGGTGCCAGAGGTGCTGGGCAGGATGGCAGCTGCTATCCTAGCAGGCTTTGGACAATTACAATCTCCCTTTTTTTCCATATGCTCCTCACAGTGCACACCTGCGACGTGTTGGCGAGAGTCTCGACCAGAACAACGGCACAGATTCCTGGGCTCAGAGTTGGCCCCGCACGAGCCCTCTGCTTTTGGGGAGCAGGAGAGACAGAGGAGAGAAAAATTACAGGGAGGGAGTTGTACAAATTTTATCTAAGCAAACTTGATGCAGAAGATGATGCACAAACTCACCATCCCACTACTAAAAGGATTCAAAAAGGCATGAGCCAGGCTCAGTTAAAAAGCGCGATGACGTTCAATTGGCTAAAGGGAACAAATGAGCGAGGTTGCTGAGCTGCAAAGTCTCCAAACAGCTCCAAACTCAGGAATTTAGTGCTGGGACATCACTTGAGCTCTCTAAAAGTGACTTGGGGATCTGTCTCTCACTGAACATTCACTGGGAACTGAATCAAAAATCCACCAATATCACGTGCTGGGATTATTTTACCTCTGCGTGTAACGGCCGGGTGATACTCTCTTAAGAACGAATCCTGAGATCCCACAGAGTATAAATCATTGATTGCAGACATGGGACAACTGATCTGGGCTGAGGAGCCTTTGCGGGAGCAGCGGGTGCCACAAGAACAGAGATAAGCTGTATTTCCTTGTTACCTTCAGCATCTATCCGAAGATGCCCAAATACAGGCAGATTTTATGCCGTGTGAGAATTTGAAGGCGGAAAATAATAGTTTCCGTCTGCAGAAATACTGGCAACTTCTTGCAGCTCTTGCAAAAAGGCAAAACTCTCCCTATTTCACACGTCTCCGTTCCTAATGTATGCCGCTTTGTTTCCCTGTTTGTGTTTGTCGCTTGTAAAAGGAATACAATAGAATTTGAAAGAAGATCCTCGCTCCCAGATGATCAGCGCAGCACAAAGAAGTCATGCAAAGATTATGAGAAAAACTCACAAGAGGGAATTAAGTGCCAGCTTTGAAAATGGGGCACTGTCACTGTGAAGCGGCAGAATCGCTGTGGGACTGGGTGGGACACAGAGAAGCACCTGGACCTGGTCTCTCTATACTTTCTGTCTTAAAAGACATGAAGGATCAAGAGCTGTATCTCTCAGGCTTCTCTTGCTTGAAAACCCTGGTGCGCTCAAGTGGCAGCTCAGAAAGACAGTGCCTAGGTGCCTCTGTGCAGGTGCATCTGCAGCCTGAGTCCTCTGCAGGCAGACGGAGCCAAAGAGATACATCGCTAAAGCTCAGCTGAATGCAGCGTAAGAGACCCGCTGTACAGTAGGCACTAGATAACGTGCAATCAGGGCCTCCTACTGCAGCAATTTCTACACAAACTCAAGCCTTTGAAAGAGAAGTAGCAAGGAAAAAAATGTGTTTTTCTCATTCCTTATCTGTACCTACTCTGTTTTACCTAAGGCTGGCTATTAGCTCAGCTGGTGATGTCACTTACTTCACTGGAACCTGTTATCACCAAAGATTTCTCACAGGATTTGCTATTTTGTCAGCTTTGTGCTTTGTGCTATGTTGTATTTCATGCCATTAGATAAAGGGTTAAGTAATTCATGTTTTACCCATATAGACTAAGTTATACTCCCTGTGGGTTGCCGGCTTCCGATTGGCTGGAATGATGACCTTGGAAACAGACAAAAATGATGCATTGTTGCAATAAATATTATAGCTTGCACCTGTTTCTAATTAAGACTGCCAAACAATTTCAGAGATACTGAAAAGAGAAATGCGTTGGCTTCTAATTGGGTGTTCTCTGCCGTTTGATCTGGATTATTCAGCCCCCTACGTGACCTCACTGCCTTGGTTCTTGTTTTTCTTTTTGGACTTGTAGAAAGCACTAGATTGACAGAAGTCCTCTCAAAGAAGAACATCTTTGCCTAATTATTTAAAACTAAACCCCTGAAAACTGACGGATCTACGCCAAGGCTCCAAGTAGTTTATGGCAGGATACCTCAGAAATCTTGGTTTCATGCATCTGTCACGGTCTTCTCCTTTTCCTCATCCTCCTCCTCGTCCTTCTTCTTCTCTCTCTTAAAACTTCAGAGCTCAGAAATACCTCCAGCTATTAGCCATCAGGGTCAAGCTGACTGGGAAGCTGGAGATTTCTGCAGCTGGACTTGGACGTATCGGGGAAATAGTTGAGGGAGGATATTGAAGCTGATCCAAAGGAATGCAAACAGAGCCACGGTCACCTTCAGATTTCACAGCCAATGATGCCTTGGGAAGGTTCTGCCAGTTGTTGCCTATCAAAGCAATTGCTTTAGGACAGGTATAAACCCAGGAAGAGAACACGGGAAGCTTCACAGACAAGTCACACTTTGCAGTTCAGCATCACGCTTTTCGCTCACTGTATTGATTCTCAGGTTCCTCTCCCACCCAAAATGCTTCCTGGTGAAACAAGCGTTTTGTCTCTTGCACACGTGCTGGGAGCAGTTTGAGTGGGTTTGACGTCTGCTCCGTGATCTGGCTCTATGGACAACTCCACAACACGTGGCTGGCAAATGTTGTCGGTGTTCCCTGATGGGTAAAGAAAGAAGAAACTGCTGTTCTCTCCATTTGGTAAACGAGGACTGGAAGGCACAGCTTGGCCAGCACCTTGGGCCACCGCCGGCAGAAGCAGCCCCGTCCCTTTGGGCCCTGCGGGGTCCCTTTTCTCACGCCGGGATCAGCTTTTGTGCATCTGTATTTTGGAAAGGACTGAGGGACTTGTCTGCCCGAAAACTAATCCAGGGAGGAAAAAAAAACCCAAAAGGAGTTTTTATTTCAGCCACGTCAACTTCCCGATTCCTTCCTGGCAGGACAGGACTGAACAAGGGAGTGCAAGGTGGTGTTTGTGGATGGAGTTGCAAGAAGTCACAGAATAAACACAAAGCACCATAAAGATGACAGTTTAGGTCTCTGGGATCCACAGATGCCCTTCCTCTGTTGTCGGTGTCATCAACCTCACAGTCTGGCAAAGATTTGCTAGTTGTGCACTGACCCTCTGAGCCACCCAAAGTTTCTCAGACCGATCTCAGAAGTATCAGGTTTTTGGGACTATATGACCCTCTGCTCGGTGGAAAAATAATCATTTGGGGGTGGTGATTGCAAGGGAATTATCTCAGTACCACACTAATGAAGGTGGGATCAGACAGGTTAAAGCCTACACACAAAGGAGATACGGAAAGGGAAGAGAATAGCTTAGCTCGTGCAGCGTGATGAAGCCCCGCATCGGTGATACAGTGAGAGTTTTGTTCGTGAGGAGAGACAGAACTACAGGGGTATTTTGCAGGGTTAGCACTTCTTCCTCCGCCTCATACGCTCTCTCTTCCCCACTTCTCCCTCAATGGCAGGTAATAAAATGCCTGCTGGTACCCCCCATGACTGGAGGTACCCAGAGTGGTTCAGCCCATCGTGAGTGCTGTGCCAATCATTTAACAATTCCCACAGCTGCCTTTGTGAGAAGCCTCTCTCTTAAGCCTCTGGTTTAAGAATTTAGAGTAATCATGTAAAAATGATACCCCTGTGCTCTATGATCCGCTGAATCTCACTAATGCCGGATCCCAGAAGAGGGCTTATTAATGAAAAGATGCGATGCCTCTCTCTCTGCTCATGTTTCACATGAATATCTCTCATGGATTCAGCAGTAAACCTTACTGCTGATAAAGGAAGTATAATGAACCTCGGTGCTCCAGGAAAACGGGAGGTCGGACTGATGAGGCGGTTACCTGCTCCCTTTCCTAGTGCCACAGCAGCCTGCAGAGGGACCGGGAGGAGCGCCGGGCTGCTCCAGGAACAGCGGCGCAGCAGCACAACCTCCCAAACCTTGGGTCTGGTTGGCCAGCGATGCCTTTGGCTGCGTGAAAAGATCGGGACTTTGGAAAAGAGCAGTTTGTAATTAGCTGAGAGAAATTAAACTATTCTTTATTGTTAAAAAGGATGTTTTTAAAGGGACAGCAGCACCTTGAGGCTACTCTGTGTCCTTTTCAACATTACGCAGCAGTCAAAAACCCAGTCAACTCTTGCCATCTGGCTGGCTTTTCAGCAAGCACGGGCACCAAGCGCTCTGCAGACAGCAGCATCCCGCTGCTTCCAGCCCCTGACATCTAACTGATTTTCAAGAAGGCACTGAAAATACTTCCAAGTATTGCCTCTGCCCTGAAGCTCCTTTGCCAACGGCAGCAGAATTTCCCATCAAGAGTTTCAAACTGTTATAAATCCTTTCGCTGTAGCTGTTTGCAAACAAAGTAAAATCCCACACTAACAAGAAGAAAGGCCGATTCCATATATGTCCATGGGAAAAGAAAGCAAGTGGCTACCCGGAAAGCATCGTGAGGCCGAGAAAAGGAATGTGCAAGACCTTATAGGTAGCGGTGTAATCAAGTCTACTTCTCTGAGGCCCCTTGTGATTTATGTTTTCCATTTAAAGGAACACAGGTCTTTATGAATTACCCCTAATCTCAGCATCGGTAGGTATAGGAGGAGCAACAAGAAGATATGACTCTGGAGAAGCCTGAGACAATCATAGACACTAGCTTTCAATCCAACCACCTCACAGCACGTGCTCTGTGCATCTCTACGTCGTGACTCACCTTCACAGAGTCAGCCCCTCACAACCAAATCCAAACTCCTCGAACCTCCCTGAGGCGTGAGCGTGCAAAGCTATCGTGGAGATCGCAGCACTGAAGACTGAGCGTCATCCCGTCTCAAACGCTCATGATTATCCTCTGCAGGCCCACTCAACCGTTTAAGCATGACAACATGAGTGTCATCCCTCCATCCAAGGGGTTTCTCTGGGTAGAGGGAACTCACCTCGAAAGCCAGTGGAACCTTAAATCGGGGGTTACATTTTGCGTGAGCAGCTTGGGTATAACTCCTGGTATTATTAATACCTAAATGCCCCACATGTTGTCTTCAGAAGAAGGCGGTCACACCACCTTTAGATGTGTGCTTTCTTCCCTTTGCTTTTACCTTTCTTCCACATGCAAAATGTACTTAACTCGCTGCTTATTGAATGAAGGATTAGTATTATTTTCCTTCCTCCGGTGAACTTTGTTTCACTTCATCCTGCATACATTTTGCTAGGCTGTGTTTTCCTGCCAGCACACCACTGTTCAGCAAACTACCGTACTTAAGGCCAGCCAGCTAATACAGTGATACCTTTTTTACTCACAAGGAGTGTTTCTGTAATCACGGTTGTGCTTAGGGGATGAATGACAGCTTACGCCAAGAGGCACCAAATGCGTTTCCAGAAGCTCTGCCCAGCCGAGACACAACTCGAGCTGCTTCCCACTGCCAAGACATTCCAAACATGAAGGGGAAGACACATTCCGAACGACCAGGAGAGCTGGAAAAATGCCCTGCTTTCTCTCTTGTAAAACACGAGTATAAAACAAACAGGCAACAAATTTGCAATGGCTCTAGGTAAGAATTTACAGTCTCTTCTTTTGTTGTTAGGATCGGTCCAGTAGGAAAGCAAGTGGAAAAGAAGGGTGTCCTTACAATTCCCTTTGCTCGTGGAAGACCAGATCGCAAGTTCCCGCTGCCATCGGTGCAGCGATGCAAACCTCTCCGCTGGAAGTATATCCTTGTTCTTGTAGAATTATACTTCAAGTCCTGCTGGGTAGTTCCCCTCTTTGTTCCTGCGAGCCAAGCTAGCTGCAAGATCACGCTACGCCACGCTTATAACCTCGCACTAAAAAGGAGGAGATTACAAAGGGGGCAAAATACCCTAGAGGGTTCCCCTTTATCAGAACCTTCCCTGTCAGTTTGCCTTCTCATTTCCTGAGCTCTTGTCTGATTATTAGTGTACTGACAGAATAAAAATAACCTCATATTCCTACATGAATCATAAATAAAACCCTTTTATTTCATCAAAGAGGTTGGCAGGTTTATAGTCCTTTGCAATGCATGCACGATGTGAATGACATACCTTTAATTTTGCTGACAAGCTTGTCGGGGTCCTAATGAAAAAGAGTGAAAAGTGGGTGACTTCTCTAAAGGTTTAGCAGTTGCTTTTTGGTGAGGATATATATTTCACCTTGCCACTGTAATCAAGGAGCCAACTGATCTTGGTAATGAACTCTTCAATTACAGTCTACTTCTGACTCTTCAAGAATGCCTAGGCAACAATACCACAGTGATTATTGCTGATATTACAGATTAAAGCGACCTGGAGGGGAAAAAAAAAGGAGAGGGAAAGAAAAAGGAAAAGCAGTGTCCTTGCTAGGGCTTCTGGTAGCATGGTGCATCGGCAATGAACCAGAAAGAGTGATCAGGTTCCACATTTGGAACAGCTACATTTCAGATCGCTGCCGTACACCAGGCGACAATAACATCACTGCTCGCACCTGCATCGTGACACTGTGTGTTCCTCCCCATCCGTTCAACCGGCCAGCTTGCTTTTAGAAGCCAATATTCAGTACGGTCGAGGTTATCTTGGGACAGCCTCGTTAACAAAGGATCCTACACAAAGCTTTTCTTTGGCTGTCTCCGGCAAGCAAGTCTCCTGACAAGGGTTGCACAAAGAGAGAACAGCCTAGATACACAAAAAACGGGCACGATGCAAACAATCAAAAACTCTTTCCTATTTCCAGTCTTTCAGAGAGTGAAAAGTTTAATTGCTTTCACAACTACTAGTTTTAGCAGCGATGAAAGCGCTTTCTCCTTCTTTGACACATCCTTTCTTATTTCTACTATTCTCCTACTGTCTCCTATTTTGCTCATGTAGAAGTCATGAAGAACACTGGCTCCTCAGTTTGCTTTCTGACCACAAAAAATGGTCAAAGCCACAAGCCTTTCTCCTTCCATGACACAATTCCTGCTTTTTCTGAAATGTCCCAGGTCGTCACTTAATAATTCAGAAAGCAATCCAGGGCCTAGGAAAGCTTTATTTGGTATCTTGGAGTTTATCCTTTGTTTTTGCTGGTGAGTCCTGTCTTCAGCAACAACTCATCAGCAAAGTCTGGGATTTGGCAAGCTCCCCCTACTTGGTTGCTGTTCTGTTTTCAATCTTTTTGTCCTTGTTTGTTTGGTTTAGTGGGGGGGGGGGAGGGGGGTCCAGGGGTGGGGTTGCTCAGAGACAAAATGAGGAAGGCCTAATTAAGGTCCTCTGACTGGGGAAAGAAGCAGAGGTTGTGTGCGAGGGACTGTGTGTACGTGGGGAAATGGGGCAGGAAAAGGGGGGTAAAAAATCATGGTCAGTGAATTCCAGATCACTATCTTGTCAGGATTTTACAAGATTCCAGAGCTGTGCTTTTAATTTTCACTACTTTCCATTTTCCTTTGATAAGCTCCGAAGCAGTATCTAATTTTATTAGGAGCTGTTCATCAAACGTTGATATCTTCCTTCCTCAAGGGATTCTCTAGCCACAAAAACATCAGGTTCTATGAAACATTAGCTAATCCCAGTTAGAGTTACTTGACCCTATCAAGCAAAGAAATAAATTTGACTCTTCATGAGAGTCCTACTGTTTACACTCCGGACTAAATTCTCAGATCTCAAAGTTTTCACAGCAAAAACATTTTTCATAATGCCAGAAAACTGGCCTGAAAGACCTGGGCCATACAAGCCTGAAACTGTTTCTTGTTTCAAATGAAATACATTGACAGACTTCCTCTTGACTGTGGCTGACACCAGGCCCTGATTTTCTTGGCACAAAGTCCAAATGGGTAACGGTAGGAGCCGTTACTGGCAACATCAGTCCCGTGCTTGACACATCGCTACGTCTTGCCCTCGACTTTCTCCCGTGTGGCTGCACGTGGGGGAAAGCTGCCAGGAATAAAAGCACTTCTTGCTGTTCGGTGCAGATAATATACACTGAGACAAGAGGCTCAAAGTTTGGCAAACTTCTTACAGCAAGTGTTTGTAAGGGCAGTGACCAGGCCGGCCACTGTGGCCTGACCGTGAGTGAGGTGGGAGCAGGAAGCTGCTGCCAGCAGCCATCAACATTGCACACGGGAAATGCATTGGGGATGCATCCAGAGCTGACAGAGACAACAGCACGTGCTCCAAATCCAAGCCTTTCCAAAGCTGTTTTGCTCTACTCTAACACATTTAACAGTAAGAAACACCTCGCTTCTAACAGCTCACTACATTAAAGATACATTGCATCGTACTACCTCTTAAAACATAGCATAGCTTATTTTAAAGTTGAAATGGAACATGTTTTGCACGTATTTAGGGCCTTGCTCAAGCAGCATAATCCTGGGGCTTTGGAAATTGGGGGATCAGGCAGTTTGGCTGCAGTGGTGTTACTCGTTCAGCTGTTTGCAACGAAAGGTCTTGCTGGAAAACGTTAAGAAAAACACTCATACACTCCAAAACTATCAGTTTGTTATCACTATTAATAATACTTTATAGTACTTAACATGCTACTTTTCATCTTCAAAGCACTTGGCAAATATTAATTAATCCTCACACTCTGCCTCTTGGGTAAGCAAAGGCTGCTGCTCCCAGCAGCTGAGTCACGGGGTTAACTGACTCGTCCAAGTCCAGAGGGTCGGGGTCACCCACCCCACGTCCCGCTTCAGTGCTCAAAATACTTAAACAGGCTGCTTTCCCCTCTTTTAGATGGGATGGTGGACGTGTGCCACTTGTACATATGAGGTATTTTCTTAAAGTGCCGGCTTTAACCGGTAACTGCAACTTCAGCTGCTTGAACAAAGCCGCTCCCCAGCATTGATGCAAGACGTGGACAGTTATCACCTGATAATTAAAGGGCTTGGTTCACAGAGGAGCTCCTGGCTGATTTCTACAACTACTCCCCAAACTCTGCTTTGCAGTGGAGAATCGTGTAAGCATGCACAAAAGTGATCAGAGTCGCACAAAAGTGATCAGAGTCACAGCTTAAAGCTGCAGCAGACCTCTTCAGAGACTTCACAGGCCACCGTGGCTCGAGACATAGCTAAGAGCAAGTGCTTCACCGAACACAGCCTGCACCGTTCTGTGGCCTCATTAGCCTAATGCCTGCTTTTTTAACTTGTGGGTTTGTGGCTTGTTGTTTTGTTTTCAAACAACTTGCAGTACTTTAAGTGCTGACAAACTGACAAAGAGTTACGACGGACAGGAGGACAGGCCCGCGATGTGGTTTTATTTGTCCATGCTGCTTTGAGTTGCTAAATCACACTGCATCGCTTTATTGAGTGTCCCTTTAGGAGTATATTGGAAAAAATTCTATCTGCCACAATTAATAGAGTGCACAGTGCATCACACAGCACAGGCCTGGCGTCGGAAGCCAGCTTTCCCTCACAGCCCTCTCATCCCACACTTGATGCCAGAAAGGATAGAAGCTGTGACGTGTGATCCAGCTGCTGATAAATGACGGTGATAACGCAGAACAAAAAGGCTAATGAGTTCTCTCCAACACCACACTACTTTCATGAAATGAATGTGATGATGACCCAATTTGCTACTGTTTGGGGGTTTGTTTTTGGCCAGCGAGTTGCTTATCCCTGTACCTGCATGTTAGTTTTCATCTCCTCGGTACAATGCTATGGAAAGACAGACAAAATTAATGTCAGCATCTCCCTTCACTTTTCAACCATAAAAGAGCCTTTGCAGGTAGAGTAAACCTAAAAGGCCAGTAACTAATTATAACCCATTGTACTGGGCTTTGAGGAGTAATGAATAGGAGCTACTCCCTGTGAGCTTACCAGAGTGCTTTGCAGAGACAGTGGTGCCTTTGTGGGAGAGGGAGATCCCTTCACTGGACCAGCGAGCGAAGAAATGGAATTGTTAATGTATGTAAGAGGCAGGAGGATTTCTATGGTACTATTTCATTGCAGAGGCAGAAGGTAGCAAAGCCAATCATGAAAAGCGTAAAGGTGTGAAGGCACAAAGATGGAGAGTTGATTAAAAGCACCATGGGGAGCGTGAGCGAACAAATCAATGGTAATGATGGAATTATGCCTGAGCAGAACCCAACAGACTACGGTGGCCTGGAGACTCGGCACTGGGGATTAAACGCCACGAGGTGCGGAGCAGAAAGCCCTTGTCCGGCCTGCTGGCACTCGGAGATGCTGGTGGATTGGCATGGGTTACCTGCGAAACCAGGGGAGGACTGGAGAGGAAAGACTTCACATAAGCACCTCTGCACCCCAGTGAGATGTGATGGCTGAATCCTGCCCAAGCAGGACCAAGGTGCGGGAGCAGCGATGTCGAGAGAGATGCCAGTCCCAGCTCTGGGAGAGTGGGATGGAGCTCATGGGGATGCACAAAGCAGGCAAAGGTAAAAGATGAGAGCAGGGGCCTGAGGGTGCTAGGGAAGGTGAGAGGTAGCATCTGAGAGCAGAGCTATGGAGGCTCACAGCAGTGGGGCAGAGATGAGCAGTGGCAGCACTGGTGGCTGTGTGGGGCAGCAAGGCACAGGCAGAAGCTGAGGGAGAACAGATCCGAGCTGGCTGCAAAGGCACTGAGAGAAATGCCTGGAGCAGCCTGGAGGGAAAGAGGAGAGGATTGGAGCAGCTGGCAAGTTCAATGCTGGACTGGCTCTAGCTGGGGCTGTGGTGGCTTAGGGCTGCCAGTGCTCGATGGGCACTTGCTGAGCCTGCCCTGTGCCTACAGCCACCACATTAAGCACGTTACTATCAAAGGTACAACAGAAGCTGTCTAAATAGTAATACCTATATGAGCAATCTTACACAAATACAGCTTCAGTTCCCTCCTCTTTTGCTGTTTTAGGAGTCCCTTTGCTAGGACGAGGCATACAGCTTTATGTACATCTGCATCTCCCAGATGCCCCCTGTCTCTACAGCACCAGGATCACTACTCTTACCTTGCTTTGTGGTTAGTGACCTTGGCAGCAAAGGCTTGCAGCCATTTTGCCTGCCCCAAGTTGGTCAAACAGTGTTGCCACACAGGTAGCTGTGATGGATGGAAGGACGAGTAAATAGACAGCACCTGTCAGAATCAACAGAGTGCTGATGTCTGTCCGTAAGGGATAAAACTGTGAGTATGACTGTGCTGTAACACTAAGCAATCCAGAAATTTTGTCTCTCATGCCATTAGTCACGTTGCCCCAGAGCCAACGGCACTGCCTGTACAAGGAACGCGAAGGGACAGTTTGACTTCAGGCCTCGCCTGACAGGTGATCCTCCCAAGCCATGGTGCCAGAGCCAGACCCTCAGCAAATACAACAAGGTCATAGCTGGTCTTTTAGCATGAACTCACGGTGAATTAATTGAAAGACACAAATTTTCAATATCAAGTATTTGCCAAGTGGAAAGAGGCTGCAGCAGCCTGAGGGAAGCTGTCCCGAGCTGGCCTCAGTCAGGTCAGATCCTACATGCAGCTGACACTGCTGTGGTGGCCTCCGTTAAGAGACCTTCAGATTGCTGGAGTCCACTTGTGCTCTCAGCAGTCGGGCCAGCTGGGTAGGAGAGAGCAAATTGTAGTAATCCAGAGCCCTGATCTCCAGAAATTCTATTTTCCTTTTGAGAATGTCAAGATTCACAAGAAGAAAATGCACAGATTCCTTCAGAATGGTCTTAACGAAGGTAACTTAACATATCTCATATGTTACCTCTCTACAGGCAGGTACGTATCTCTTACACAAGGTCAACCCTGAGCACAAACCAATAAACTATTCAATACCACAAAGTGAGAATCTGGTGTTTGGCCACATCTTTGTCCTTTCCTATTAGTAGCGAATAAAAAGCCCGAAGGAGAAGTGTAAGGCTCAGAACTGGGCTTAAGCGTGTGTCCCTGGATGGGCCCAGTCTCCAGGTAGGCTTTTTTCACTCTTGAAAACAGCAAGGACCAGAAATTGGAGAGGGAGGAACGGGCAAGGCATAAGTATTAAATGTAAACACCATGCATTCCAGTAGAGGCCCTTCACTGAAACAAGCCCTAGAGCAAAGCTATCTCTTCGTGCTGATGACAACGCAAAGGACTTCAGTGTAATAGTATTTACTCAGTTAAATGTGAGCTGTAATGCACTTCAGCCTTTGAAACAAAACTTGAGCTATTTAAGTGTAGCATTTTCAAACCTGAAGATCTATTTGCATGTGGCTGTTGACTTCAGAGGGACTCTGTGCTGCAACCCCACGCACCACTATGGCGGGTTGCTCAACAGGCGACAAGGCTGTTTAATGAAATGCTGGCCTTTTGCTTTCAGCTCTGGTAGAACTCAGAGCAAGGAAGCGCAGACTCAGTTTAGATATAAACAGAAGTAAGAATACTTCCTAACTTTGCAGGTTTCAGCTTTGCAGAGTCAAACTAGCACTAGAAACACAGGCACAATTGGATTGTGCTCCTTCCCCAGACAAAAACTGTACGTTACAGACACTCCGATTGAGTTCTATGAGATCTACAGTTTAACACGATCTAGGACTCAAGAGCTGAGCTTCAGATCCGTTTGGCCATTGCTCCACTTGGTTGACTTATGCAAAGTGCCACCTTTCTCTTCTCTTCCCTTCAGTAAATTGTGAATAAATATATCCATCCTCTGGAGGATCACTGGATGAGAATTAAGTATTATTATCAGGCACACTGGTACTCAATGGGTGATGCTAACGTGGTAAACTCACATGCCTTGTCCAGAACAGAGCATGTTTCTGCACATGAGGGTGCAGGGAAGGGTTGGTAAGTACCTTGTATTTTGCCTTCATCCCAGTGAGAGTCATGCACTTGCTTAAAATGCCTTTTGCTATTTGTTTCTTTAACTAGATGATTGAGCCTTTCAGTCTAGTCTTCTTCAGCTTTTCCACACAGAGTATTCACTTTTAGTTACGTTTGTTCCAACCTCCGATTCCCCCCAACCTGAGAAACTAACCTTTCCCAGGATGAACTTTCCTTTTGAAATACAAAGTGGTAATTCTCTTCCTAATAAAGACCACAAAACCATCTTAATCTTTGCCCATGTACAGGAAGCTCTTGAAAAAACCTCAGCTTTTGTAGACCCAGCAACTTGAGAAGACAGGACCTGGTAAACAGCAGGCTAATCATTCTGTCTCCGTTGACAAGCAGCGAAGGAGTTAATCATCTGCTTCTTTTCACTGATTCAGTTGCAGAGCTCGGTTGTGCATATTAAACGTCCAAGTTACCAGATTCAAAGAAAAACTTGATCTCAATTTGGCTACATATTAAAAGTGCCATTCCCTGTTGTCCTACCTAGCACTGTTAATTGCATACGTTTAGCCCACTATTGGAGAATAATTTAGCTTCAGATTGAAAAGAAACAGCCCTGGCCTTGGTTATTTTGGCACACAAGTCTTCAGTATGACTCTGTTTTCCAAGCAGACATTAATGATTCTAAAACTAATATTCATTGTTTGAAGAGGCATAGCGGCCTTGGCATTTACTTAACCTTTTGTCTCATGTATGAGACTGAGTCAGCCTAAATCCTTTTCTTAATTAATATCTATTCTTTTTTTTTCCCGTCCAACATTATTTATTAAACAATTTACATGCAACAATTAGACTTGAGAGATGAGAGAAAAAAACTCACTGTATGTGCAAGCTCGCTCGGTGCAACAAGCATCGTGGAACTGGTCCTCCAGCTCAAACAAAGCTTTGAGCTTGAATAAGACAGGAATAGGGAGTCAGTAAGGTCAGGCACAAAAAAACCCTGAAAACCAAGTCCCACCATTCACAAGTTAGCCCTAACATTAAGCTATTCCCTACTAAAAAATAATCATCCTAGAGGGGAAGAGATAAAACACTCCTGTAAAAGCATAAAGCCCAGGGATTCGACACCTCTGGTGAATGCCAGAGATAATAGTTACGGATATGAATAAAGCGTAATCACTTGAACCTGTTTGCTTATTGCTGTGGTATAGAAAGAAATGAGCGTTTCAGGTTCCTGTAGTGTTTCACAGGACAGCACAGTCTGCTCCACACCAGCTGTCTCAGCTGGACCTCACTTGCTTTTCCAGCGTGTTCGCCTCTATATATACTCCTTTGCACTCTTTTGACCGTGACTACTTTGCACGTGTTGCTGAGTGTGCAACAAAAGCCCCTTACAAACGTAAGATGGACATGGAAAATGGCAAATACATCTTTGGCAAGGAAAAGAAAAACACTTTGGCGTTGCCTTACCAGTTGTGTGACGTTAAGAACCAGGCTGTAGGCTGGTTCGTGTATAATTACACAGGGAAACAGAGACTCGAGTATCTTTCCTCACCCATTACACCCAGCTAGTAGCTGTGTGTAATCACAGACACTTCGGCCAAGGGACTGACCATCTTCAAGATGAGTGACTAAACCACCTTTTGTATCTTACCAGGATTGGATGACATGTCAGACCTGCATGAAAAACTACAATGCTCTCCAGAACCTTGAGTCATAAGCCACATGGATGTGATAATGAGCCCTATCTCAAGCCCAATAGAAGACCCACAGGAATAAGATTCATTCTAGGCATTTGTATCAACATTATCCTAAAACTACCCTTACCAATGATCCCCAACCTCTAATACTCTTAGGATCAGCCTTCTAAGAGGATTTAGGGGAGACTGGGGTACGGCACAAAGCTCCTGACCCACACCTTTCACATGAACGTACGCGAGTAACCCCCCATCCGCATGACAAGGACCTAAGGGTCACACACATGATCCGCTGCTTTGCAGGCAGGGAAGACACAGTGAAGAAACAAAGTGAGACCATTGCTTAGAAACCATCCCGAGAGCTGAGCTGGACCACCAGTAACAACTAACTTGAGGGCATGAGCTTAAGACAGCAGGTTTGCAAACCCGAATGTGTGTCTATAAACCCAACGTGTTAATAAGTTACCGGTTTGCAGTAAGACATCAACATTTGCATGCAACTTCCTACTTGTTATGTGCAGTACTACAGTTTTTAATGTTTCTTGGATGCCAGCCAGAGAGTCTGAGTCCCTGGTTAGTTCATCTATTACTTTCTTGCCACAATAGATCTGGGTCTTGGCCAAGTTCTGGACTCACATTGCATACAAAACCACGGAATTCTCTCCCTTATCTCTTGACAGTCTTCACTTCCCAGGGAAGGTTAAAAAACACCATAAATTAAGATAAATAAGTAAATACATACAAATCCAGTACTAAGTGTAGCAAGAGCCTTTAACACTACGTATAATCAAAAGATTTCCTTATGTCTATGTAACTGCTTTAGTCTCCCAAGAGTCTCATTCGTGACTATTCACCTGAACAGCAGAGGAAGTTCTCTTCTTTAAGTCTCTCCTGGAGCTCCTCAGGCTTTCCACTGGAGTGAGCAAGGTTACATGACCTGAAATAAAACAGGAGAGGAAGAGGCTTCAGTACCATCGTTCCTTTCTCAGTGTTTCTCAACCTGTGGACTGTGGAAGGGTTTGAAGAGGCCGTGAAAGGTTGGAGGTAGCCTCTGTTTTACACTTCATCTTGAAAAATTGCATCTGTTATTCAGGGTCACTGGTGTCTTCAGAAGAAGGTGGATGAACACACAGAAAGAGAGTTTGAAAACACTGTCCAGGGCAGCTCAGATGGCAGGGCAATGAAGGCTGTCTTGCATTGGGAGCTAAAGGTAGCAAACTAATACCAACATTAACAAAGAGCAGGAAAACAAGAATGAATGACATAATGCTCACTTTAATCTGCCAGAAGTCCCAGCTGCCTTGGAAAGGGCTGGTCCTCCCTGCCCACCCAGCCCCGATGGGACCATTTTTGCTCACTTGAAGACGTGCATAAACAGGCAGAAACGTCATCTGATGCCAAAAATGCCCCTTGATGCTGCTGAGCACACGGAAACACAACACTTCCCAGATCAGGGCGTGCAGGCATGAGCAGGTAGGGGTGAGAGGGGAAGGGTGTGCTGTGCTGTTGGGTAACAGCCCCGCTCACACTGACCACGCAAGCACCTTGAAACCTGAGCCAAGGACACACGGGGCAAAGCCAAGAGCGGCGGGGGAGATGTCTCACCTTCGCCCCGGCTGCAGCTAAAATCACAACCCGCTCCACGTGGAATATTTTGCTGTCAGGGTAACACTAATCACAGTAGTCCACTGGGTTGACTTATAAAATTTTGCTAATAATACCAAGGTAGCTGACAAGTGAATCAAACCTGTGAATCCTGCACCTTCTGCTCCAGCCATGTGAGTATTTTTTTTTCTGCTCAATTTGCCCAAACAAAGCCTTAATTTCAGCGATTTCAGAAATTAGATCCTCTTGCAGCATGAAAAGATGCTGTGTTTGAGAGTGGTGGCTTTTTTTTTTATGAAGACACGTAATTAATGGAAGTCATTAAAGATACTTGTAAAAATGATTCAGATTTTTATATATGACGACTAACCTATTATTGCTCTTCTTGGTCAGAGATTAATGGGGATTTCTTAAAGGATAAAGAATTATTTAACAAGCTGCAGGATATGTATGGGCATGGAATACACTCTGTGATAGTGTGAATGATAAAAAATGTGTCTGTTTATTGCCTTTACTAATGAATCAAAGCTAAATTCTGAGATAGGAAGATGTCAAAAAAAAAAAAATCCCAAGCAAACCAAACTGCAAAGCCAACACTCAAAACCCAACACAATGTGACAAGGCTGGTATATGAATCTAAACATGTACTGTTAAGAAATTCAGGTTCTCGTGTGGTCTAACTCAAGGTGATACAGAAACACATCAGCATGACCTCTGAAAGGGCTGAAAAGCACCAAAGACTTAAAGAGTTTAAAATCAGGTGATGCTGAATATTCAACAGCTACTTGGGAAGGGTGAGAAACAGAGATTGCAAGGCAGAGAGAACAAACCACTTTGCTGCTTTCAAGAGCTTCCCATGAAGAGTTTTTTTCTTTATAAAGCTATGAAAACAATGTGTTTGGTCAAAGATTTCTGTGCAAGGAAAACAAACTTCTAAGACCACTAGTAACAGAGTGACTTGATGATTTCCTTGATGATGGCACACACAGACAGCTTTCAGTTTTGCATCTCTTTCAGACTACAATGACCTCAGAGTGTCTTGAACTACCTTGTCCCCACTGGGTTGAAATCCACCTGCAAAGAGGGAATCGAGCATCTCAAGGCTGACTTTGGCACTAAGGGAAGACAGCAGACAGAGAAGAGAAGGAAATGCAAGGCAAAGCAGTTTCTCAGGAAGCTGAAAACAATGTCTGGATTTTTTCATGATTGATTAGTCAAGTATTTTCTCCAGTAACTGTTCTGAGCATCAAACTGCAACGATTCACAAGCCCATGTGGAAAACAAACAGTTTCCTCTCTCCGGCTGAAACAAATGGACTTACTGTAGCTCTTTCCTGAACGGATCCCAACCAAGCCAGGCAGTAGCCATGAGCCTTCTGCAGCTTGACACCCAATTATTTTAATACCCGCTATATCTTCCTCTTCTCAGGACTCATTGGGTTTTTTCCTTTAACTTTTTGATGTCACACAAAGAATTGAATAACCTTTTCACTCTGTACCTGGGCTGCAGCCACATCACTGAAGGGGGTCCTTTCGACATTTTAAAGGACCTCATGTGTATGACAACATGGCACTGCAGTCAAAAAGCTCGCCAGGGAACAGAATAAGAAGATTTATTTTATTTTTAATATTTGAAAGATTTCAAAAAGCATTCAACTGGATTTCTCACTAAGAGGATGAGTGAAGAGAATCCTTTGTAACTAAGCTGGGAGGCCCAAGTCTTTTATCCATTGTTACACAGTTTTTCCCCAGGGCAGAGTTAGCAAGGCCCGCAAGCCCCAGAAGCTTAACAAGGGGAGTACACTGGGTGGGCTTTTCTGCCATTGCCTAAGCCCCTCCTGAGGTAGGAGCTGTGAGAGCAGAGCAGGTCTCGTGCTCCATTTGAGGCACCGACAGAGCTTGTTGGGGAAGATGCCGGCAGCCGCGGTGCTGCCGCAGGTGAATTTGCCCTGCACACCCTCAGGACACAGCCACCTGGACTGTTGCTCTCTTAATAAACCACAAACAAAACCATTCCACAGCAGATTAGCAGGGAATTGGCACTTGGATTAATCCCTGTGCATCACTCTGCCAAGTCACCCATTCCTGGTGGCTTTTGCAAAACACTCCAGTGCTGAGCTGAAGGTCTGTTATCTCTTTCAGGATAGAAGGGATAAAAGAGGGAAACTAGTTTAACTGTACTGACAATATTTTAACTTTTCTTCCTTCTTTTTACTGGTGAAATCCCTGCAACTTTGATGGAAATAAATCGGTAGATTTGGATCAAACAGACTTCAGGGCACATTCCCTGAGCTTGGCTCACAGCAGTGACGGATTCACCCACCTTTGGCACCGACGTTTGCATCTGGCTGAAAGGGACAACTCGCTTGACAGACTCTCAAATGCCAGTAAGTGAGAAGGAGCTTGGGCCCAGAACACGTTCTCATCCCTCCACTGCCCCAAAATCTTAATCTAGGACTTGGCCAAGCTATTTCACCATAGAACCACAGATATGTGAGATCTCTATTGATAACATTTTGCTTGCCAGCATTTCGTGACACTTCTGGTCTCTGAGATTTTTCACCGTTAATACAGCCACAAACTAGGGACAGCACAGGCAGCTGACTACTCATGTCCATTTGTGCCTTGGTCACTGCATCCGAGCTCACCATTCAGAGTTGCTCACAGAAAGGTAAACTAGAACAGCTTTTAATTAACTAGGGACCTCTTCCCTCATTTGCTACAAAACTTGTGGGACCCTAACACAGCAGAAATGTTACAAGCAAATGTCTTCTGCATGAATCCACCACTCAGAAGTAGGAGAATATGGAGTTTGTAAATAACAATGGCAATACAAGTAATGCCTATTTGCTTACTTGATCCCACTGAAATTAATGGTGTGTGGTTTAGGTGTGTGTCAGTGCCATAAAGGACACGCTCAGGGACCAGGAAGCGCCTGCTTCATGTGTTAATGATGGAGTTACGGAGTGGCAGTAGGCATTTCATGGACAAAGTTGCAGACTGTGTGGCTCAACTCTCCCTTTTTGTACTCAAACAAAAAGCTGAGGAGATTCCTAGGCCAGACCTGGGGCTGAGGTTGAAATTCTTCTATAAAATTCGAAAGGGACTCAGAGATTTTCAAATGGTGCCACCCGTGAGAAAACACAGCTCCTGAGCAGAGATTGTGCCCCTCCTAGGACTTCGACATCCCTTCACGCAGGGGTGAACCTGGCTATGGACAAAACCGTGTTCAACAACATCATCCCCGAGCTGTCCTTCTGTAGCCCCACCACTCACATGGAGAGGCTTGAAAAACCCAAGGGAAAAACGCATCATCCCAAGGAGTTGCAGTTTAATGTCTGTGCTCTGGCTTTTCGTGTAACGGGAATAATCGCTATCGCTTTGTAGTACACTTAACAACAAATAGCTTTGGAGATTGCTCCAACACTTTAGCTCCACTTCAGCTCTTAATCAAACTCAGCAGCTGTTTATTGCAATTACACTATAAAGCAATAGACATTATCCCTTAACTAACTGTCTTATTAATATAGGTAGTTACACAGCTATTTCATAGTTACTCTTAAATAACTGCTTTTAATTATTTTATTAACGTAAATAACCATCTCAATAAATTTAAATTAAATGCATATGTGAGAAATGTCATTCAAAGCATTGCACACAACTGCATCTGTTTGCTAATGCTTACATTGATGTCCTTCTATCAGTCCATGAACACGCAACTTCAATTTATTTCACTTTTTGATTGCCACAGAACACCCAAGACACCAGAACTTCCTAAATACTGCAGTGGACATCGTCCGGCCTGTCTTCTGTTGCTATTTTTTCTTTGCAATCCTAGTTTGCTGTTCAGACAACGAGATTTCTTTTTACCCACAACACTTACAATTTAATATCCCCATTTAGTTCTCTTTTCTTCCCATTCTCAGTCAAAGCAACAGTTGAAACTGGTGCATTTTGTCTTCTAGTTCACTTGGAAACTCTGCTTTCAAAAGGAGGAAAGGATTTGATTTTCCAGTGCAGCTCTGGATCCTCCATGTCTTATGTCATTTGTTCTGGTAGGATCAAGCTCTTTGCCTTCAGCTGAGGGAAAGGCACACATTGACTGACCTGGCCAGAACTCCACTTATTCTTCCTCACGGGGGCCAGCTTATTGTCTGGGGCCTCATTCCACTCGAAAATCCTCTACTGCAGACTGGGCAATGCTCATACAGCAGCTTTTATCCCACAGTGTCACTAACAAACGTTGTCCTGCAAAAAGGCCCATGGCACAGACCTGTGTCTGCCACTGCTCATTTTGCAGAAGGGGCTGTCCATCACACTGCCTCATTCACATGCTGTTAGGGGAGAAACTAAAATCTATCCTTATTCTGGTTTAGATTCCTCCCTGAAAGCTAGAGAGAAACCCTTCCTCAAGAGCAAGGAGGAAGACTGCCGTCACCACTTGTTTGTCACAGACAGGAGATCAGAAGATGTTGGAAAGTGCTGGGAGAAACTTCAAGTCTGGAGTGAAAATAAGGCTGGAAAATATGAAGGTGCAAAAGGAGGTGAAGAGGCCCCACATACTTTCCTGACAGCCACCTACCTCTCAAAACTTATTTGTTTGGTTCTATAGGTGCTGCAAGGACCTGTAAATGTGAACTGATACTTCTGAAAGAAAAGCACGACAAACCCCCTCAAAAGTCATTGGGATGTACTGAAGAAAAGCGTTGAAGTCACAAACATGTAAAGCAAAATTTCTCTGAGGGTCTCAGCAGCTTTTAATCTCTGAAACTACAGAAACTGAAGCGTATTTGGCTCTTGGATATCAGACAATGTCAAAGATGTTACAGGACAGCAACAAAGAGAAGAATTTTGTCCATGAAATCTAACCTACTGTTGGTGAATTCTGTGAACTATCAAAGCCTATCCTGTCCTCTGGCTGCTAATTAGAGGCCACAATTTCCCTACAAGGAATCATTAAGGAATGGCATTTCGATGCATGCACACGCTCTGCATCAGGGTGAAGGGAGCCTCAGTGACACCGTGCCTATGGAGAAGTGGAATGCAGTTGGAGACAACAAAAGATGGAAACGATGATTTATTTATTGTAATATTTCCATCCAAATGTAAAAGAGAACATGAAGGGATAATTACAGGCTCTGTCAGACAGGGGCTGCTGGTGCTGTGATCTGGCAGACACGCTAAGCTCCTTAGGAGACGAGCTCTTAAAAGTTTATAGACTACGCTGGACAAAGACATAGGTGACTCAGTACAAAGGGATGGTAGGGAAAAATGTAGTAACTAAGGGTTAGGGAAGACACGTTTAAACTTCAGGTAACTGAGAGTTACCAGGGTTTGGATAATTGAAGTTCCAACGTATATTTGCCTACACTGTCACTCACCTTTGAGCCCTACCTAGGCATCTTGACATTTATGTAGTCTGAAATCCTGAAAGCTCTGAGTTTAGACAACTAAATTGTTGCTTGTCAATTTAGTCTTCACTGAAAGACAGGTGTTTTGTTTCAGAGTAACACTTCTTTCAGACTTCTCTATTCCCAAGCTCAGGTTACTCAGCTAAGAAACCACCAAAACCAAAATAACTTACAAGCAGGAGAGGATATTTACATACCTCGAACAAAAGAATTCTTTGGGCAAAATAGGGATGTTTAATTATTGCTTGTTTTTTGTCATACGGGATTCTCAGCTCTAGCTCTCTGGTGGCAACTGCAGGAGCTTGGAGGCTTTAAAGGTTCCTACATTTTTGGCAACGTGGTAGATCCTTTGCTAGTGCTACTCAGTTTTACAAGCTTGTTCTGTGAAAGCAAAATGCTCTCTGAACAAAACCCTCAACAAAACATCCTGCTGAGAATCTGAGGCAGAATTCTCCAAGAATGTAGCTCAGGAAGCAGGCACACACCAATAAGCACACTGCACACACAGCAGACCAGTGCCAACAGCACGAGAAAAAGGTATCTGCCTGTGCTTCACATCTAATTCCAAGTGGATCACTATTTCTGGGCCTTTGTTTTTATCCCGAGTAAACGACTGGGATCCTTTCCAATAACAAACAAATTCTCTCTGGGCACAACTTTGCACAGGTGACTTACACAGTCCAAGAGCTGCACACGCTGATGGTGCCACTGGGATCCCACATCTGACTGTGGTTACAGTTTCGTACTGTTAATGCAACGCAAAGTGAATCAGGGAGCCCAGAAAACAGCTCAGGTAGAACAGGCACCATCCATCTGATCCCAGATTTAGCCTGCTGTTGAGATGCTACTGCCTGTGAGCAGCACATGAGTCCATTACTGGGAAGTGCCTCACTGCAGAAAGCAGCAGCAAGACCTAGAGTGCACTGCCTCCACTCATGCCCTCTGCTAAGCCAGGCTTCCCTTTTTCCATGCCTCCGTACCTCTGTGCTGGTGCCCACACAGTTCTGGCTTCTTGGCAGTGTGGCAGCGTTTGGACCTTAATTTAAACCATTAATTGTGCTGAAGGCAACAGAATACAAGCTTCATCACATTGACCTGTCAATAACTTCGGAGGGATCATGTGTTCTGGCATAGGTTAAGGGTCTCATTTAATTTAGAACCTTAAGCTGGATTTGAACTGTAGCCCCAGAAGTAAAATGCCCATGTTTTAATCTGGGAAGCCGCACGGGTCTGGTTTCCTGACTGGTACTTGTGACGTGCCAGTATTGGCAAACCATGGAGATATTAACTGTGTGCTCTATTTTCTGCCCTTAATTATGGCCAGCTAGTCTGATTTTTCTCTTTCTTGTTTTTTTTTTTAAAGGATTTGAGTGACAAAGTGACTATGCATATCATTCCACATTTGAACTGTAAGACTTCAGTATTTCTACCTCTAGTGTGTAATTGGATCAGCTGCCAGTTACAGAAAGGAGCTGGGTGAGTATTAAGTGTGTGGAAAATGAAGAAGAGTCCAAGTGTGAAGGGGAGGAATAATTTGACAAAGCCTGCAGTGAGCTGTATGCGGTTTTCTCGTTCCAAAATGGAGTAGGCTTTGAAGCGCATGAGAAGAAAACTGGCTTTGATTGATTAGCTTTGGTTCACAGAATGCTAGCCACAATCTTGGAGTTACTCAAGACATACAGAAAGCCACAGTCCCTGCCCCTAGGAGCTTGCAGTATCAACGTTACCATAATGAGGATGGCTGAGTGCCAAACCCTACAACAGCCTTCTTTTCTTTGACTTGCTAAAGCTGTGCCTTGAACGACCTCGTCAGGCAAAAATCTACTGCCTTGGGCTTGGCATCACAGCAGGGCTGGAGCACAGTGGGTTCATCATGTGGTTGTCCTCAATCCATTGCACCCAATACTCTTTCATAGTTCCCCACTTGTATCACCTGCCCACTTTAGAGTTTCTCAAATAAACAAATGAAGCTAATGTAAGCATGAAATGTTTTAAACTCTGCTACAAAAAACCATCCCTTTATAAAGGTGAGAAATAGATCAAGTCTGTCCGGTCAGAACGGGAGTGTTTTTCTAAGGACAAGAAAGTTGCCTTGCCACCAGGTTCCTCCATCAACCACAGTTATGGCAGGACCACGCAGACACACAGTTCCTTATCCACTAAGAGTTCAAATGTTTATACCTTTATAAAATACAAGCAAACCCCCTCAGATACGAGTAGGCAGATTGTAGGTTTCTGATCAAACGCTACACAAGAGCTGGATATTCAAGGGTGGCCAGAACATCCTTCACTTTACATTTTAAAGTAACTCTAAGACGCAACTTAGGAAAACAGTCTGATCACGAGGTGACAAATTTTGCCCCAGTAAGGAGAGAGGACTGCAGCCTACAATCAAAACAACGACTCAAAAGCAGCCATTAACTGAGAGGACCAATGTCCAAAAGGTCCCTGGGTTATGGCCATAGAGTCACTTCTTTGCCTACCGATATAGAAGTTCTTCAGACAAGTCTTATCGGGCAAAAACACAACAAAAAATCAACTCCAAATCATTTCTCTCTGACGCACTGAGGGGGGAAGGGCATTAAGACAGGATGCCCCACCTCAAAGGAAGTCAAGATTGGATCAGAACAGCTCAGAGAGACAGAAAGAGAGAGATGGTGAGAGGCAGTAGTGCAAAGGTTTTATCAGCATGAGTTTGGGATGACCACATTACTCATAGGTCACTGTGCTTTCTAGTTAACTAGCAACAGACGAAATAAAGAAGACAACAGCCTCCGGATTTCCAGGTAGCAGCTGCAGCCAAGTCTGCCTTTCATCTGCCCTTTTAATCTGGAACATGCAGTGGCCCTGCTCAGAAAGTGGCTGGCTGTGTGCAAAAGGGAACTCCCTGCTCCCGCTCTAGAAGAGCATCAGGACAGTGTTTGAGTTTTTAGGAGAAGGAAAGCCTCAATTGCAGGGCACTTGGGTTTACCTACAATATGCACACCGTCAGGATTTCCCAACACTGAACCAGAACAAGCACTTCAGGGATCCTCGTGGATCGGTCCATCTCCAGCAGGATGGCAGCAGCAATGGCTTATCCCGATGAGCGTGCACAACTGTTACAGCAGAGAACAGGTGTAGCTCTTCATCTCACTGCAGCAGGCACGGCACAGACACTCTCTTCTCCAAACAGCATTTATTTAGAGTGAAGTGATGCCATTCTACCAGGTGCCGTACAAAGATTCCGCTGCAGACTGCTCACATTTTTCAGAAGGTACCATCTAATGGGATACACACACAGAGATCCCAACAGCTGAGTGGGAAATAATATTGCCATTCCTGACAGTTCTCAAATTAGCAAGAGCTTTTGTACGACACCTCTTTCAAGCACGTGCTGGATACCTCTTGTGCTGGGAATGGATGCAGTCGGGATAACTGCCCTCCTGCTCTGTGCTTCATTCTCTCACCTCATACTACGCTGCTTGTTTCCCTGCACTCAGAGATCTTCTACTTGTGTTTGAACTCTCTGAATACTCTCTTCAGCTACACACAAGGAGCTGGAGGCCCTGGTAACCTTCTACCCCAGCAGTTCTTTTTCTGCAGTCAGGAAATTATCTCTCTTTTTTGTTTGGGGTTTTTTTTTCCCTTCATTTCCAAGAACCGGGAGAATTCTTCCTACCAACGCCTGGCTGTATGCTGGGACCTGATGGCAGTGATGGGTGACAGCAGCACAGAAATAATCAAGCCACAGCACTCACAAACAAAAGTGGTTCCTTTTGCATAGGGTTTGATGTCAATATTTTGATGATTTCAGCAGTTACACAGTCACATGGGTAGAGACAGCTACAAAATCACGTACACTTCCGATAACTTCGGCAAGCGTCCCCCGTATGTCTGTGTGGATGCCTCTGCATCCCTTCCGTGAAGAATTCAGATCAGATGAAACTCTGAGACTAGCTTTTCAGTTGACAGAAATACACAAAGATAATTACTGATATGCCAGTTTATACCTGCAAAATACCTTACTCTGAAATATCTCAGTCTCCTTCATTCAAGCAGAGCGAACAGGTACCAGAAGGGGAAGGTTTCACGTCTCTGCCTCCAACTCCCTTCATTGCTGTGAGTTCACAGAAGAAGCGGAAGGCTGTAGCTGCCTTCTGCCCCAACAGGTTGTTTTTTCCTTCATTTAGAAAACTTTCTCACTTTTAAAAAATGTACTTAACAAGGGAGTTCCCCGTTGTCTTGTCCAGCTTTGAGAGAAAGAGTCTGATCTGTATTCTTAGCTAAAAATCCCTGAAGAGGCACCTGAGGGCTCCTCGGCCTTAGTGGGGCAGCCCTTGCTGGGAAGGGTGTTGCTGCTCTTGCCAGCATTCCTCCCTGCTCAGTCCTGCATTGCCGGCGGCGCTGGGGCAGCTCGGGCCATCGTGCTGCAGCGCTTGCTGCCTCCCAGCACAGCTCTGTCACTCTGTGAGCCCTGCTCGTGTCACGCTGCTTACAGAGTGTGACAGGCTAGAGGAAAGCAGAGGTAGGGTAGGAAGGGAATGGAGCAAGGCCCAACAGCACTGCAAAAGCATCGCCAGAGGTATCAGTCTCTGCAGGGCAGAGAGGAGCAGAGCTGAGGGCTGCGGAGGGGCGTTAGAGAGAAAAAGTGGCACCTTTAATATGTTTTGCCAGGATCCAGGAAGAAGGAGAGAAATATGAGGCAAAAACAAGAGGTAAAAGTGGTTTAGGAGAGAAAGGGGAAAATGCACAGAAAATGTCATCATAAAGGAGGTCCATCAGCAGCAGCAACTGAAGGAGAAAAGAGGACTGATGGATGGCTGTGCTAGCATGAGTGAGGAAGGATAAACCAAACCTTTTCAAAGCATTACAAGAGAAAACCCAAATGCTTTTAAAAAACCTAGTGAAGAAAAAACAAAAAGCCAGAGGACAAATAAAAGAGAGAGTGGATTTCTATGGGCACAAAAGCAGAAGTCACTACCCTGTGGTCATCTCCTAAGAAAGGAGGCAGTAGAAGTGAAGCTAAATACCTAAATATAAAAGACTGCTTATAAACAAACGAGACATTGACTGCTACTCTTGTGATTTTTTTGGAAGCTGGCTATTAGCATATCTCCAATGATAAATGCCTTCATATGATGCCAGCTTTCTGTCGGCAGAAATGCACAAATGCAGCAAATCTGTTCTGCCAGGCAGACGGGGAAGTAGCAAGCAGTCTTTCCACCCCATGCCAATGCTTTGGTCCATCCTCTCCCCTACATAAACCCTTCCAAGCAGGACACTGGAGCAGGAAGATATTTAGCAATGAAGAGGACAAGAACATAAACATACAACTACGTTAGGAGTCTAGAGCTTAATTCAAACAATAACTACACAGCTCGATCTCTGACCAAGGCTCCTCAATTCCCATTCTGCCTCAGTTATTATTTTTGTCACTTGGAAACAAGTTTGCCTAAGAAGGAAAAGTAGTTCTGGATCATTCTTGGCAAGACCACCAAAACTGAAAATTGCCAAGAGTCTCCTCTGAATAGTGATGACAAAAGACAGGATGGGTAAGAGCATGTTCGGGAGCTGTTTGTCCTACTGCTGGGGCCTGAGCTGGCGCCCCATCCCAACAGTAACCTCAAACGATTCATTAAGCCCACTAAGCTCAGGACAACGCCTCAAATCACCTGCAGTGCCTTGAAACACAGCTCCAAGCTCACCCTTCCATGGAGAGAGGAGCCCAATGCTAGGCAGGGATGGCTCCATGGAAGAAGGGTGGACGTGAAGAACTAAAGCCAGGCTTCATTTTGCAGGCATCACTCAGGCCTTTCCTCTAGCTCCAGATGGCTCCACAAGAGGCAGCTAACTCCAGCCCCAAGCCTTAAGTCAAACCGATTTTGGTATGCAACTCTGTATTCTGAATCTCAGAAGGAACCGTGTTCCATGGTGGCCTAGTTTTAAAAGTAAAGATGTATGTGTGGCCCTCAGAATTGATGCAGAAATGCGATGGGGTTGAAAGCTGTGTCCATTGACATTTCTCAGGCAAAGAAATACCCACAACCAATCCCCAGGCGTTATACTGCAAATGCTGTTCTCAGTCCCATCCTATCCGTGGGGTTACAGGATTAACAGCAACAGTGTGGTCCCAAATCCTCAGTTCCACACACTCCCATATTACGCTGCTACAAAGATGAGGCTGCTTTAGAGGCTGGGCAGGCAGCTCCCAGGTCCTGCAGTCGTTATTCAGACTCAAGTCACCGATGGCAATGGAAGCATTACCTTCACTCACTAAGAGAGACAAAGTAAACTTGTCTCGTTGGTTGGGTTTTTTTTTGAGCTGGGGGTGGGAAAGAAGGCGCAGATGATTTTTCTAGATAGAAGATCCACCCCTCCCACCCCACCCCACATCCTCTGCTTCTGAACCAGACAGCTTACAGACACAGAACAGCCATTTTTGTGCGTGTGTTCCCTCACCAATCCTTGTTCTGTACACCACCCCAGTTCTACGCTTGCTTTAAGATTAGCTGTCCATTTGTAGATTGACTGTGCTGTCCTTAAGGTCAGTCATTCTTTGGATTTGGTTATTATATCAAGACGCATTTGTGCTCCTGAACGGGCAGCTGTACTGTAAATGGAACACAAAGGAGCAAAATCCAGCCTGTTCCAGCACGGGTCCAAAGCCCAGAGTGTCTGTGATGCTGTAGTCTTTTGTTTCAAATGCAGATAGATAAACTACAGCCTTTTTTTTTCCGTGACGGTTATAATGCAGAATATGAAAAACTCTTGGGATGGTTTAAGCTGCAGGGTATTCTCCCAGAGTTCTGTCCAAGAATAATCTAGCAAAAATGTGGACAGAGAACCATCGACCTCTGCTTTCCCCCGAACATATGCAGCTCTGATCAGTCTGGTATTTCAAGAAAAACAAGGTCCTGAACCCTAATCCTCAGACACATAACAAAGCGCACTTCACAGCTGTGATGCACAGCTACTATCAGCTCCGAGGCCTGAGTGGGTCCCAAGACAATGCCTCCTTTATCACCCAGAGGACAAATATCTAGACAGCAATATTTTCTGCTTGAATGCTTCAAGCATCTCTCGCAACTCCTGACTGAAAGAGAAAACTGAGCTGAGAGTGTTTGCTGAGTGATTATTTTAATTTACTACTTGATGTAAATCTAAATGAACTGACATCCAGCTTGAGATGGACAGAAAACAATCGTTGTGGAAAAAAAAAAGAAAGAAGGCTAATATTACAATATCATTCGAGTAGCACAGGTTTAGGCAACTTTAACAGTGGCAATGTAATAGATAGCGAGGCAGGGTTTGCGTTTCCTTTTCTTCACTCAATTACCATAATAAGTTCTGTAATTTTAGGGCTGTTTATTTATCAGGCGACGATAACAAAGACGCTCAGAACACCGTGTCTGAATGCAATGCTACAAAGCATCACAGTGTAAGCCCTCGCCATGCAGAGGGATTGCTGATTCTGACACACCTGATTATCTGTGTGTACGTGTGTTCAGAAGCACCGACGCTCCCCTTTTTGTTAATTGCTAAAATGGCAAACGTTCTGCTTCTGGCTTGAGGCAGAAGGGTGGAAAAGGAAGAAAACTTCCTCCTAAAGTTCTCCAGTGCTTTAAAAACCTGTCAAGTCGCTCTTCTAAGCTTTCTCATGTGAACAATAGATTTGGGACCTGGCCTGCCTGCACTGGGGAGTCTGTCACTGCTGCTCTCTGATCCGGGTTTCCATCGTTTGATGGCTGCGCAGTGTCACAGAACAGCTGGAAGAGAGGAGCCCCGGCTGAGTGCCTGAGACAGAGGGGAAAAAAACAACAACAAAAAGCAAGAAGAGATTTCTTTGTGAGGCAGACACAGGCATCTGGGCTCTGCCAGAGCGAGACATGTCACCTTGTGGCATGGCCTATGGTGACCTGCGCTGAGCCAAACGCATTAATGCCCCATGGGCTCCCCTTGCTCCCAAACGAGGAGCAGGGAGAAGGTGCACCACATGAAACACAACCCCAGATGGAGGGCCAGCGACAGCTCCCTCCCTGTAAGGCTCAGCAGTAGGTTCTTTACCTCCTGCAGCGTCAAAAGTAATTTTTCCAGTGGTAGACCACCTGCTCAGGCCCCTCCAGGGATGATCCCTCCAGGGATGGCACTCCACAGCAGCACCAACAATCTGGAACAGTGGGTAGGAGGCACCTCTAGCCCGTCACTCAGCGCCCCTCTCCCAATGCATCCAAAGAGCCATATTTCGCCCCCGAGGCTGACTGAACGTACCCGAGGCAACTTTTCATTCCACCCTGAGATGCTCATGTTGATTTTGGGGGAATTTGTGGTTGGAAAGATTAATCCCCATGCGTAATTTCTTGCACTGTGCCTTAAAAGCATGTGCTGAATTTGAGACGATACTCACAGCGGAATGTTCCATTTTGCACATCCCAAAGGCTTCTGGAAAAGCTCATAATGGGATGAGAATAAAAGGAGTTAAATAAAGGTGAAACTCGGTGAGTTTCTGAGACTGCCATTCAGCAGCCTCACGCTTTTGGAAGAGTACCATGGCTTCCCTTTCAATGACCTGAACCACTGCCTTAAAGAAATCTCTGCAGTTCCTTCTTAAATTCTACAGGAGGCTCGAAAGCACGTCAGAAATGTTTTTACTCCGTACCATAAGATGTTTTTCATCAGGGTAACATGCCTCTTAACCCACAGCCATATATTCAATTAAATTGCATGGGCATATGTGTGTTTATTTACATAATGTGTAAATGTATAGCTGGGTATATATAAACAAAAGGCTTTCATAACACAGAGGAACACACATGGCGGTATAATTTGTGTATACGCACGCTGTGTAACTGCAGCCGTCGATGTCAACACCATTCATCACCTGTATTCACCAAAACGGTGTCAGTGCTGTTCCACATGCTGCCTACAAGTTCACCACAATGATAATCTCCCTCCTCAATTAATTAAGCACAATTTAAATATTTTAAGTGAATTACATTATCATGACAAAACGGTAAAATTTGAATGGCGGAGCTGCGAACAGCAAACCTGTGACAAAGTCCCTCTTTCAACACAGTCACACAGAAACATTTTACACATTGACAGTGTACATTATGCACAGCCTAACTGTGGACATTTTCTGTCAAGCACTTAAACAACAGAGAGACACAACAACGGCTTCAGTATGAAAAAAGAATTATCTATAGGGGACTGGACCTCACTAAGGGCAATTTTGACAAGTCCAAGCCTGCACCTGGATCAGCATTTGAAATCACTCTGCCATACCAAAGTTGTTCACCATGAGCTCTGCCTAAATTATTGTGGGTTTGCAATGGACCTTCATTAACTGCCCTCATGTGAAAGTACTACCAAACCTACTAAAAAGGGTGTTTTTTAAATGCCCTGCTACACGTTGCTTCAGTGAGAGGGTTACAAATACGTGGCATGAAATGTTACAGATGGGAATGATTAGTCTGTGTGAATACACAATGATTTTACACTCAGGACCCAGACAGCAGTGGGATAACATTTTCCCTTCTAGGGACAAAATTCTGCAAAGGAAGTTTTTAAGAAGCCTGGTTTGTATTTATAGCCTTACCATACAGCTACTATGGAGCTAGCACTTCTTTCGCTGATGAAGTGTCTCATTAGCACGTATCTTTATTGGGATTTGCAAATTAAAGGCTGAATCTGGTGACACTTACATGAGTCAGCCCTAAAGCAAAGGAGCAGTCCCCAGCAGGAATAAATGTTGTGGGATTGGGCCCTTCCAAAATGAGCCAAACTTCATCAGCCCTTCCTTCCATGTGACGTTACAAATACGCATGCTCTGATGGAGCCTGACGATGCAGGTACATAACAAACTCATGTTACTCATGTGAGCACTGCCACAGACCTCAAAGGGATCTGGGACTTCCCTGAACAAAAGCAGGTTATGGTAACGTTGGCTGATCCCATAAAAAAAAAAACATAGTGAGGAGTGACCTCTCTGTTTTCCTTGGATTGCTCCCCAACAGTCTGATAAAACACATTACAAATACTAATGCAGAAGGGTAGGTGTAGCTTCTGGTGCTTTGCTCTCCTGCTAAGACTGGAAGAAGCTGCCAAAGGAGGTCCCACACTCCTCAGCGCCTAGGAAAAACAGTACAGCAGTTTAGTTGTAAAAAAAGCATCTTCCTGACATGCCAATGGATGCTGAAGTGGACACACGTAAAACACTGCAAGCCAACTTCTCAGCGGGGCAAATGACCTCCCCCATGGGCTCTGGGCTGGCTTTTGCCACCCCAGCATCCATCTGCAGCTGCCTCAGCACTGAATGGACCACAGGGGTGCCTGCAGAAGATCTGAAGGTGCACGGAGCTCCTGCTGCTCATTCTTCACCAAGCTCAACAATGTTTGGGACGGGATGTCACACAGAGCTACTGCACAGATGATTTTAACATCACAAAGAGCAAGCAGAAACCACCTGAAAACCCAAAAAATGGATTAATTCCTCGGGGGCAATTTTCCTGCCCACGAGGATTGTCATATGTGGAGGGGGAATGAACACCCTTTCCCTGAGAGAAGAGGTATTGCTTACTCAGAGTTCTTTTCTGGGGTGTCAACCCCTGAATCTAAAGAGCACATTGCATTGCCTGTTGGTAACTCTTAGCCCTAATTATGAAAACCACTGCCATTAGGTTACTCTAATTATGAAAACCTATTTCCTTTTAAAGATTTAAAAGCAAGCTTTTTCATGAAAAAGAACACATAAACCCCACTGAAATCCTTTGAATTCCTATCCGTGCCAGAGAATCTGAGCACAATTTATCTAGATAAGTTTTAATTATAGCCTTTCCAGAAAGACACTACTCTGTACAAATACAAAGAAATATAATTGATAAATGTAGTCAGATGGTACCAGGTTGTTTAAATAGACCATTAAGCTCAAAATGTCTAAAGTTAAATTAGATTGTATTCTCTTTCACCTAGGGCTTTTGTAAGGCACAACTGGCATGTATAGTCTTGTCCACATTAATTTTTACTGCCACGGTCAAAAAGCAGCGTAAGTATGAAGCCTGTGTAGAATTTTCTGTCTTTATTTGACGTGATGATAGTAGATGAATTAGCTCCCTCGGTGCCGAGAGTGAAAGAAGGTTAGTTGAGGGAAATAAGGAATTTTCAGAGGAAAGAAAAAGTTTGAGGGAAACATATGGTTTAAATGCTCTAGCCTATTTCAGATCAAGCTGAGAGAGTTGAGATCCGTTGGTTCAGAGATCCAGTTCACTGCACATTCCTACTGTGCCTGCCTACTAATTGCATCCCATGTTTGTCAATCAAATATTTGCAATTAACAAAAATATTCCCTTAAGAGACATATAACAGAGGCTGCTAAGGATCCAATGCTTTGCTATTAGAGTCAGCTCCAACAACAAGAAAAAAAAAAAAAGCCCAAGCCAACCTCTTTAAAAATATTCTGCTGCTGATGACACTGCCAGACACTTCCAGTCAAAACATTAACAAGCAGAATAGGTGGCATGGGGGCTTTTCAAAGGGATTTTTTTCAAAGCGGGAAAACTTTGATCTTAGTGTTTCTGACCCATCCTCCACCTCTGATTCTTCAAGCTACAAGTACATATAGTGGTTTAATTTCACTCGGTGCATAACTTGCCTAAGGATAAACGTTGATCTAGATTTTTTTTTCCCTTATTTAACTCCAATTTAACTGATGCTCTAATGCTGCCCTATCACTGAGTAATACAGCCTCGACACAAAGTTTCTAAGCAGAAAGTGAAGAAAGCAGACTAGAATGATAAGAAATGCACAAAGTTCAGAGGAAACATTAATTTGTAAACAGGTAGAAATGCCAGTAATTTGTTGGGAATTGAAGACCTTCTGTCTGAAACAGTGAAGCTTAGCAGCTGTGCACTGCCGTTTTATAAATCAATATTACATCTGACGGTGCTGTTTGAATGCTTGTATCACTGTGCTTTGAGTCAAACAAAGTTCTGTGATAAGAAATGATCAAACAAAACAAACAAAATCCCTTCCCCGTCTCGTCGGATAAATTCCAAACACCATTCCACAAGAGGGACAGAATATTCAAATCATCCACTCTTTTGTAATAATTGCATAAACCCCTCAGTCACACAGAGCTGATTGGGTTGGTGATGGACTATTGTATTCTCAAAGACGTGGATCGTGCCAATGGAGAGCTCCTGCAAAATGATAACAGCGTGTGCATTTTCTGTATGACCTAAGTGGTGAGCTCCAAACCCCATCCAAGCCGCGACACCACGGTCTGCTGTGAACATGACTGGGACCAGGGGACTCCAGCCTTCCACTTCCACCTCTAAAACTAATTCCTTCAGTGCCATGTGCAACCGCTTATCCTCACTGCTGCAGTTTCTCCACCTAAATACGGAGGATAACATACAGCCAGCTAACAAAAAGAGCTCAGACTTAGGCCAAGCCCACCCAAGGAAAAATTTGCCAGCACAGGCTCGGCAGGTACAGCTTGATTAGCAGATTTGCCTTGTGTCGACACAGCCTGCACCTGCGAACAGAACATTCCTCCTGCCACCTACCAATTCTCCCATGCAAAATGAAGCGGAATGCCAGCAATGTCAATGATTTTCCCAATCAAAAGTGATCTAAAATGCTGTATGCTCCCACAAGTGACATTGCTTCATTTTCTCAAAGGCTGTAAATAATCATGAAATGTTCTGAAGACACAAAGGAGTTGCCTTCCCTTGCCTTTTCTTTAACCTTTATAAAACATCCCCTCAATTTAGGCTGTGATTTAAAAAACCCTCAGTATCACAAAGCTATGTATTTGGGGCTGTAATGCTTGCAGAGAATGGGGAAAGAGGTAAGATAGGGCATTTCTCACAACCCACCAAGCCCAGTTTCTGGAACCTCTGGAAAAAAAGGGAGCTGGGAGAGCTGTGTCTGCAAAGAAATATCCTGAGAGACATCTGCTGGCCGCTTTTACCTTCCCGAGCTCCAGTCACTGCCTGCACAGCACGCCAGTTTGCCACACTGGGCTTTCTGAGTCAAAGGGCGATTTGGTGGTCACACAAATCACAACAAACAGCAAACAAATATTAACCAGCAGCCCTGCCTTTGGGCTCCATAAAAGATTTAGCAACATCCTTATTGTCTGACTTATTACGAAAGGAAACGAATTCATCACCGTGCTGCGATGAGAGAAGCTGGACAGCTGAGCAGCATCCCACACCAAGCCTGTAGGCACATCTCCAGCCCAGTGACCAGCGACAGACTTCCCTGCCACTGCTGAATAAACAGACTCCGAAGCTTGGCACCTGCCTCCCGCAGCTGCCTATGTACCCCCTCTGCGTGGCCACTCGCGTTGGCTTCGCCGCCGTGGCAGATAAAGGAGGACAGCAAAGCTGGGCAGCACTGATAGCAACAAAAAGAAGACAGAGCCCAACCGGCTTTCAAATGGCTGGTGCTGGGGAGATTTTTAATTGCAGACCTGCTTCGAAAAGCTCCATTTGTAAATACTAAGCTATCGTTTTGCAGGGGGCTGTCAGATTACAGAATTTTATCATCAAGTTTGAGGTGGGAAAAGAAGAGGAGGAGATGGAGGAGGAGGATATTTTTGTTCCTATCCTTCATTTCCTGATAAGGAGACACTTTTGATCCAAGAAGTGTTTTTTCCCCCTTTTTTTTTTTTTTTTAATCTGGTAGCATATATTTGTTTCACAAGATGCAGGTGTTTGAAATATTTAAGAAGTTCTTTGGTTTTGTATTCCTAGCCTCATTGATGAGAAAGCTTACGCATCATGACATGGTGAGTTGAAGCAATGATTAAAAGGCTATTGCATATGCTCTTCCCAGCTGAGCTGTTGTTCTCGTCGTTGTTTTTAGAGCACAGAGAAAAGTGTCTGCAACAGCTGCTAATAAGCTCTTAGGCGACTCTTAACACCATGATCTGATCACCCCAGAAGTGCAGAGCGGGAGCTGAGGAACCTGGTCTCACCAATTTGACAAAAACATCCCTGACGTATTTCAGCTACCCTAGAAAGTTTGTGACACTGAAAGGAAATTAATCTGTGTGTGGAAGGTCGAACAGGAACGCAGGGCTTGTGGTCGTGGGCACGTGAGATTTAAAGCCACGGGCAAAGCGGGGACATGCGTGTTTTCAGAGACATAAATGGGAATTAAACACACAACTTCCATTGACTTTCAGTGCAAGAACCACCTCTTGTACCTTTGAAATTCTCCCCCTTTATTTGCTGTACTTCATTGAGAAACAATACTGAAAAACTAAGGATGCTTTTAGCCCTATTCTACCCAGAGTGCTGTGCTTTAGGACACTAATCTAGAGGCACAAGGCGAAATCACCCCAATATACTGATGGTTTTTATTTCACAGGTGCCCCAAGAAGTCGGCTTTTGCTCAGAGTTGCAAATTTAGACCGTTCTAAAAGTACAACTTGATCTGACAATGGATCAGTTCAGGAATTTCCATTGGCCTACACTGGAAGGCATAACTAATTGTTATCCTTTCCTGGGCAAAGTGAATGCTGTGGGAAGAGCAGGGTAATTATATGGAAAGGTCTAACCTGTGAGACTCTCCCACGTAAACCCAAACTGTACTGTTTCATCGACAGAGGAGGAAAGAGACTGGTTCATCTAAGGCAGATCCAGGTGGATGAACCTGAACCTATCTGTGCACGCTGCAGAGGTGTGTGCTTATGTGCCTTTTGGCTCTAATTTTGGTGTACGTAGTGGTAGCTGTTCAGTCCTTGTGTTAACAGTGTCATGCTGTCTCTGCAGGATGACTGTGAGCAAACAGTCTGAAGATGTTTTAGCAGTGCATATAGCTGCATATATTTTCCATAAATAGGAGCTTATTCTTTGGCAGACAAGCTTGCATTAGAGCTGCAAAAAATGCAAGGAATATAGTAAGTCCTGCGAAAAAGAAAACGAAGCAGAGAGAGAATCTGCAAAGCAGAGAAATAAATAGAGACAGGAAGGGAAGGGAAAGGAAGAAAGGAAGAAAGAAAGAGAGAAAGAAAAAAAGGAAAGAAAAGAAAAAGAAAAGGAAAGAAAAGAAAAAGAACAAAGGAAAAAAGAAAAGACAAAAGGAAAGAAGAAAAGAAAGAAAAGAAAGAAGAGTGAAGGGAAAAGCTAAAAAGCAAAGGTGAATGGAAAGAGGAAGATATGGTAAGGAAAAAGAAGTCAAGGAAAGTACTGAAAACAACTTGTGTATGAAAAAAATAAAGAGGGTAAAAAGCAGAAGAGGAATCAGAAAATACTCCAACTAGTTTTGAATTTGCTGCCACCACTGGTGTGGCACAGGTCCTGCTCCAGCTGCCCCAGCCCTTCTCCTCTGCCAAGCACAGCAGCAGTGCCTCATCAGCGATAGGGAATGAGGGGACTCTCTTTTGTGAGTAATTGACGGGAAGTGCTGTTTGCCATTGTGTCGGTTCAGCACGGCACTGGCAGGCAGGCCCGCAGCAGTGCTGCACATACAAACTCTGTGGAAAGCTTCTTGCTGTGAGCAGAGAAGAGTCAGCTACTCAATACAAATCTCTGAGGCTTGTTAGCAAGAGATCTAGGAGATAGCTTTTTCAGTCTTGTGGTGACAGAGAACAGTGGTTTATATGGCAGCTCTGAAGCTTGGTATGAACAACCGCTCCCAAGTGCTGCAATGGACCCTGAAAGTGTAAGTGTTCTGGAGGACATGTTGAACACAATTTCTGGATACCTTATATATACAGCTCCTCTGTGTTCTGGGCTTCCTCAGTTGGAATGGCAGGAATCCAGCAGCAATGTTTTGCAGAGCACACCGCAGCAACGTGGCTCCACATACCCCAACTTTTAAAAGAAGCAGCCAATTCCCAAGGCAATGGGACCAAGGACTTCTGGTTTTGTTCTTAATCCTCATCCGCAACAATTAAAACCAACCTCTTTGCAAGTACAGTTGGCTTTGTTCTTTTCAATGAAGTGAAACAAACACACAACCCAAGACAAAGCTGTTAAAGGGAAGGATTAGAGAGAGGACAGTCAAGTCAGGATGGTCAGGAATATCAGCAACCATGAAGTGCAAATGCACACTTTTGCCTGAAGTGGTGATGTAGGCATCTATTAGCTCCCTCGAGTCAAACACATGTAGCAATAAATGTTAAAAAAGAAAGAAAAAAATACATCATCTCATTCATACATTTTCCTAGGGTTTCCTCTGACTTCACAAAGTCCTGTTTAAATGAGCAGAGAGATGACAATGGCAATTTCTGCTTGAAAACACAACTCTGAGCTCAACAACCAAAGGCCAGAATAAACCCATTCTCTTCCTAGGCAGAGATGAACTCAGCATTAATTAATTTAGGACACAACTTTCTGAAGCTTGGTTATTCCCTTGGGCAACAACTTTACCTCACATTAATTTACAGTTCAATGGCAATTTTATGGATACTTGAACTTTTATTACTGTATAACCTATACAACCAGAGTCGAACAGATTTTGCTAGTGGGATAAATGATCACTTGGTTGTAAAATGAGTTATTGGAATTGCTTTTTCGATACGTTACAGGCCAAATGGTCAGTGGCAGCTCTCTCTGACCACTCAAGGCTCCTGTACCCACACTTAAGCTGCTGGAGGACGCTGCCGTGCTGCGACCATCACTGGAGTAACAGCCAGGCAGACCATAAGGCTCTCGGCCCCTGTACTCCCAAAGAGTGAGGCTCAGTATCCAAATTCAACGTGTCCTCCTTGAGGACACTCAGCCCATCTGGGAGTTTTGCAGATGCTGACAACTAGTCATCCCATTTGTTTATGCTTCATCAAAGCCCATTTTCTCTGTCACCAAAGGGCAAATCCAACTACTGCACTTGCTGGGCCTTATTTCTTCTGGCAGAATCTGGCCCAATATCCTTGACATGAATCCCTAGAAATGGTGAAACATTCATCTTTTGGTAACCTGAAGGAAACTTCTGCTTGAGATCAGCACTTTCTACATCTCCTTTTGTTTATAAACTTTAATCTCAGAAATTCACTTTTAACTCTTCAAAGGGGTGGTATCTGTGCATATCTCTCCCTACATATATCTACACACCTATCTATCTCAAGGCTAAAACAAACCCCCTATTTTCTAACCAGACCAGTCCAAGTACCAGGTGGCTCAGGAGGCACTTGTATCAGCATATCTAAGGAGAGAGCTCTGTGGTGGAATGGTGCAAATGAACGGCTGAGGTGGAAAAGTCTCTTACAGAGCTTGTGTAACTGTGAGAGTGCAGTCTTACCAGTAAGCATCACGCAGCCTGCTCTTAGAAAACACTGTTCAATAGGTACATAGACAGCTAAAATTATCTTATTTAGCACCTTTGACTTTAAATAACACAACAGACAATGTTGAGGGGGGAAATATTTCATGTTATTTCCGCACCATCATCAATTACCCTCCACTTTCACCTTCCCTTAACGGCTATTTCTTTTCAGAGTCCCACGTCTCACTGATATCCTTCCCCTACACTGTGCTGTCATACTGCTCTCAGACATTTCATCCACTTTGGTCACAGTGTCCCAAGCTATGTTACCTTCTGGAATGTTAAATACAATCCAAGAAGCCACAACGTGGAAAACACAGCCATGCTGAAAACAGTTACTATAGACAAAATTATCAGTAGCTGATTATTCCAGCTCAAAATATTTACCCTATGATATTGATTTTATTACAGCAAACTCCTTGTCCTATGTAACAGCTACTATAAAAACTGCTGCTTTGCACTGCTAGTTTAAAAAGAGCACTATCATATTCAAATTAAATGTGTGGCAAATTATTATAAGATTATGGGAAGGACAAAATCCAGTGCAGTGAAAAAATGTCACTTTGCAAGAAAGAAAACAGAACAAAATATGAGTATTGCCTTAGTCAATATTTCAGTTTTAGATAAAATTCACCTTGAAATCTAGCCATCAATTTCTTATAACAACACCATTGATTTTTTTAAAGAAATCTAGTAGTAACTTCATTTAAATCCACTCTTTCTAAATCTGGAGCACTTCAGAAAATGTAACTGAATGGAAAAAGTCTTTTTTTGTTTTTCAGCTTTAAATCCCACTTGATGAGTACCTAAAATAATACAGTATGCACCTTGAATGAAAGTGCGTGTGTGTGTGTGTGTATGTGGGATCCTCTGGAGGAACGTATTGTTGGTGCAAGATCACTGCTGTATGGAAGGATCTGAGGCTTTTCAGCTGCAAACTCTTTTTACAAACTTGGGAGGTCTAGATGGAACAGTCAAAAGTGCCAGAGTTTGCACTTGAAGAGAATGGTTTTACGAAACCCTTCAAGTATTTAAGAATTAGAGCTATTAAATGCATGATCTATGACTTTTAAAGCTCTGATCTGCCTAATCTTTCTTCCATCCCTCTCCCCCCAAAGGCATTAATAAAGCCCAAATTAAGCCACGCCAAATCCTCATTTTCCATCTGAGTTTGATGTTTCAAAGGCTGTGCAGTTCTACCTTTGTTTTGACATCCAAAAATGTCACCTTTGCTTGGCAATGTGCATATTCAGCAATAAAAGGGGAAATGAAGATTTCCCCTACATGGTAAGCTGTGTACTACAGCCTGTCAGCGATCAACAGATGTTAAACTCACCATCCTGTCTTAGAACCTATTCTTTACTTAATCAAATTCCTTTCTTCCATGTAGGGTATGTCTAGAACAAGAGGTCCATCATATCCATTACCCACTTTCTCTAAAAGTATGATAGCAAACGGCTCTAGACTTAAACGCACCCAAAAGTCACAAAAGGAATTCCATCCCTGAGCTAGGACTGGTCTGAGCTGAGCAGACACATCAGTGCATCATCAAAGGCATCTTGGGCTTTGCCTGTCTCAGTGCAAAGGTCCTGCAAGTGATAAACCCCCCACTAAGCTGCCAAACCTGTTGCTTGAAAACATGTCTTGGTAAAAGGCAAATTCCCCAGGGAATACAATGAAACAGGATCTCTCCTGAGACCAGTGGCACTCTCAGAAAAAACACAGAAGCTTTTTGGGACACGAGTCCTGCTTTAGATATGATACAGAAGCAGCAATCTTGGAACTAAGTTCTTCTTTTGCCTCCTTTCAAACCTGAGAAACGACTTATGATCCTGAAAAGTATTTTTTGTCTCCGCAATTATTTCCCTTGGTTTCATAAACCACTTTATTTCTCTTCACAGCCCATGGCATGATTATAGCCACAGAGTGTAAAGGTCAAAGCAGCATTTTACTATTCCCAATAAGATTATTAGAGAAGTATCTTGAATATCTTGTAAGGCCGGGTTTTTTACCTTGTACAGGCAAGTGGTGCCAGTTCCCCAAAAGAACTTTTATTTAACAGCAATAAAAGATCATAACATGGAAACTGCAGAAAGAACCATTTCCATCTGTGAATCCCTCAATGCCATCTTTGAACAGGGAAAGAAGAATCACTCAGCAGCAGGTATGAGACCCGAGGACTCGGTCCTTCCAAAGGGCTTTCAGCTGCAGCTGGACAGCTCAAGCCCTTCCATGTCCTCTCTGCAAAGCACATTGCCTTCCCCCCACCCATCACATCAGATTCAGGGTCAACTACTGAAAGTACCACCTGAACTGTTCAGCTCTGAATGCTGATGAGCTGCACTGGAGAGTGTTAAATTGAATCTGGCCAGCCTGTAAATCAGGATTGTACATTTCTCCCTCTTGCTATTAATTTATTCAGTAGAGGAAGGCATTTCATACACTGAGTTTTAGTGTCTGTTATTTGATGGTAATCGATTAATTTTTAACTATCTTTCAGCCCTCTGATGTTCTATAAATAGCCTAAGCTAATAGAGACATTTTTATACCAGGAATGCAGATCCACTGCGAGGTTATTTGAAAGGAAAAAAAAAAATAAAAGGAGTCTAGTATAGTATGTTTGTTCAATGTGTTATTAACTTGGAAAGGAAATTGAGCTGTAGTGAACTATGTAGATCTGATTCTAAGAGCTGCAAACAATTCATAGTGAAAATGACTCAGTCTAATTCACATTTTAAAATTCTTTTCTCCCTCTCTTTCTTTTGCAGCCAGATAAAGAGTTCAAAATGACCTTGAAGTGAAAACTCTGGATTTATCTTAGTGTTTTCTTCTTTCTTACTGTTACATCCACAGTTCCCTCACTGGGAAGTCAGTAAAAATCAGAAAACGCCACAAACAGCAAAACACCTGCCCTCCCAGTTTAATGTAAGGTTTTCAGATCCTGCAAAGCGAAGAATAATGGGAATACTGATTTGATTCACTCAGCAATTCCTTATAAGAGAGCGCTCAGACCTTAATATCACAGATGGCAAAATCGTGGAGCCCAGGTGCAGTGGAAGGTACATGGCAGAGGATGGAAGGGAGCGGGGGACAGTGGCTGCCAGCACAGGGTCTCGTGTCTCATTCTTCCCTTTAGAAAAGGAGGCTTTGACCATTCAGCAGGGGAAAGGCTCAAACTCCATATCCAGAGTAGATTTTAGCCCCGTTCCTCCAGCTGCTAGCACAGGAACACAACTCTCTGTCACGTTTCCTTTCCTAGCACCTATCTGATGGGGTTTTTCTTTGGTGTACCTCCTCATCGTGCTTCACAAACATCCCAGACAGTGCTGTGGGCGATGTAAGTTGTTCTTCAGCAATGTAGTTTGGAGGCATGGGACACAAACCCTCAATTGTGGGAGGAAACTCAGAAACATTAGTGGCCTTTTTTTTTTTTTTTTTTAATTTACATTTTCCCTGTTAGTTCACCCTGAGATCCCAACGGCACAATTTACTAATTAATTACTATTATTAGCTAATGGCAGTGAAAACTGAAATTACTGCCTGCCTTAAGCATAACAAAATTGACAATAAATCTGTAGTCTGTGAATCACTTTCTCGTACAGGTCTGTTAACCAAACACCAACAGTGGTGGCTGGCGTGATGCTTTCCAGAAAACCATCTGGCCCACAGGGAAGCACAGCTCTCATGTTCCAAATAGAAGTGGAAGCAAGATAGGAGAGGGACACTTGTGTTCCCGGGCCCTGGGTATAAAGGGACATTACCAGATTTAACAAGGCTTTGTCCTCTTTTTCCCGATGGAAAACCATGGGTGATGGTTCTTCAGAATCAGGGCCTGGAATCACCCCTTTCCAAACAAGAGCACGCTCACTGTCTCCTGTTTGTCACAGCAAGTGTGCACTCAACAACACGGAACTGCCTACAGCTATCACCACCAGGTACTCGCCAGTCGTATGCTAAATATTTTTTGCTCAGATTTGCATTCTCCATATACACATGTGGCACTTTTAATGCCAAAATTTAGACCTCTAAAGCAGCGAGTGAGGAGGCTGCAGGGGACAGGAGGAGGTGAGGATGCAGCAGGGGAGCTCAGGAGTTCAGTGTCGGGTCGTGGCAGTGGCTGAGCAGGGAAGGGAGCGCTGGGAAAAGCACTGCAAGAAGATGGGAGCAGCAAAGCAGTTTGTAAGGGTGGGGAGCACTATGGTCCATAAGGCAAGTGCTGTGTCAAGGCTCCTGTGCCATCCTCTTGCAGTTACTGCTGCAGGTTCAGTTGCCAGGGAAAGCTGGGAACATCTCTCATTCACTCCATCTCTTTTGCAGGCCAGAATCACCTCCCATTAGCAGAGGAGCCCTACCCTCCATGGGCAGCTCCTCACACGGGAGCTGCACACATTCCCAAAAGCCACAAGCACCTTTCTGACCATGCCTGGCACGCTCCAGGCAGCCTGATCTCCAGGCTCAGCCTCGCCCCCAGTCCAGATGAGTCCCGCTGTTCTAATTCTCCACGAGAATTAAACTGCAGAAGATGTCCACTCTGAGAGCAGGTGTATGAGCCTGTGTCTGTATGCATGTGGATGCCTATATAACAATTATTCTCTCTCCCAATCTGAAACAGTGGGTGGTCACTAATGTTAGACCAAAATCAATAGGTAGAGAAGAAGCTGTTTACAAAAGCATGACAATGACTAGGTCGCTCACTCAAAAAGGAAGTTAGCATCATTGCAAGAAGAAAACACTCAGAAGAGGGCTGTAATTTAGTGCCTAGATACCACAGTGACTGGGAACTGCAGAGACAGATTAGGCAAAAATTAAATTTGTTTAGCCAGACAAAACATAAGAGTCAGATTGAGGAAATCAGCTTCAGTGTAGTACAGGGAATACTCTCCCACCCTCACGAAGTATACAAAAGAAAGCAGAAACAAGGAGCTGCCAGCCAAAATTACCAATGCAGTTCCATTTAACGAAAAATCAATATTACAATAAGATGCCAGTAATGAAAGAAAAACCACAGCAGTATCTCAATAAAGATTACAAATTACAAGATTATAAATGGAGAGCCACAGTCATTTTGGACAGACAAATATGACCACAGTACAACTGGAGGCCAAATGATGGTTTAGGAAAAATGTCTGCAGCTTTCAAGAAAGCCAATGGGAGAAGCAAACACGTATCTAAGGGCAGAATTTGGCTCTGGGAGTTGCACATGGATAATCCTGGCAGGCAGATACAGAATGTCCCAGAAATAAAAGACCTGCTCGTTAGAATCCCATCTAGCCAAACACATAGGGAGATCCTGAAGTAAAAATCTCTGCCATTTGTTATTTTCAAGAACCTGGTACTGTTCCTGAGTTATTTTTAAGGCATAAAAGCTGCTTGTTTTAATAGTGACTTCTCTTTAATCCAAAGAGCTCCTAGGTAATTCAAAGGCATTTGGCAAACGAGATTGCCAATGCTCTAAAACCTGCTCCTAGGGACACTCAGTAGGGAGGACTCCTCACTGCAGTGATGCATAATCCATCTCACCAACCGGACAACGAAACAGGTAAAACCATGTGGCTTGTATTGGAAACAAGAGAAATTGCACCTAAGGAATACTGCAATGACTGGTTTAAAGTCTTGCAATGAGTCAGAAACAAAGGAAGGAACACAGGACTTCCCGTTTGTAATCGTCTCCTTTAACCCACAGCCCATCTCAGCCCTTGTGCAAAAGCTTCTTTAAACAAGACAAATAATACTGGACAAAAGTCCACCACACTTTCATTCTGGCACGTCTCTATCATCAAGTCACTGTGTAAAGAAAAAGCAGAATCTGCCGTGTAGAACCAGGACTCTGTGCAGTGTCATCCATGCCCACACTTAAGAGATGTTTGTTTATCCTTATCCTCTTTACTTCATTAGACGTGCAACAACAGTTTCACAGGACGGTACTGCCAGCACTTCTCTTTCTAAATAGACAACTTGGAGAAAAACAAACCAAACTGGATCAGAGGCTCAGGATAGATACTGAACAGAATCACGAGCGGGTACAGTCGAAATGACTACACTGAATATGTAGATAACACCTCCAGAGAAAGGTAGAAAGTGTATATATGCCATCAGGGCAGCACAGACTTCAACAGAGGTGGAGGTTATCTACCAGGGTTGGGAAGGAAGCTTTAGCAACAGATCAGAAAGAAAATATAGACTGAAGCCAATAAACTGCAGAAAAACTAAAATCAAAATGATAGGTGAAAGAAATACATGTATCTGCATTGTGAGAAGTCCATTGAATTCAGCAAATGACACTTCTCCTAGGGGAATGATTCATTACCATATGGAAAAGACATAGCCTACGATAAAGGATGGGGGGAAAAATATCCCTGAATGGCAGAATCTACCTCCAGAAATTGAAAAAGAACATTCTTGTTGAATCATGGCAGAAGTAGGTGAAAATTCCAACAGGCCTGGCTAATGTAGATACGGAGGGAAGGGAAACAAAGCAGGCTAAAATATGTGATTCTGTGCCCACGAGCAAGGGTGAAGGTCGAATCAGAGGAAATTTAACATGCACTGAGAAACAAGCAGCATCAGCGAGACGGTGCCAGAAACAAACAGATTTTATTCATCTCTACTTCAGGACCAAAAGAGGGGGGGGAAAAAAAGAAATACTGGAAGCCCTTCTTACTTAGGGGCTGTGTCTCCATGCCACTGACCTACTTATGCTTCAAGCACTATGTGTGGAGAAAGGAGGAGAGACACGCTCGTGCTCAGGAAAAAGGTCTTGTACCACAACAATATTGTAGTACAACAGTGCACACAGTCTGGCTGTTAGGGGATTTATAAGCCAAGCACACAAATAGACAGTAATGAGTTACTCACCAGAGGCTGTCAGCAAAGTTGCTAATTAGTACAAATGTTAGTAGATTTGGTAATACTGTTCCCTGCTTTAGTGGAAACTGTTTTAAGACTACTTAACCTGTATTTCATCATATATTAAAAAAAATACCTCACTCCCTTCAGTCCACTGTGGCATTTCTGAGGATTTTAAGGCATGAGACAACATCAGAGTTATGATTGAAACTTCACTGCCAGAACAAACTGACTCAAAACTTCCCTATTCCTGATACTCCACATGCAGAAAAGAATTCCTCCTCACTCTCATCACAAAAGACCCAATCCACTGATGTCAACAGAAGCCCTTCAATTGGATTTTGTAAGAACTGGGCCAAGTCCCAAGATCGTGTGTGCCACTGCTACTGTGGATAGCAACACACCTTGAGTTACCCAATCTACAAAACTGATGAAAACCTTCTGTTAACCAGCAATTACAGTACTTCCATTACACATAATGTGCAGATAAAACTGCCAGGAAAGGCAATTAAATGGGACACAGTTTTAATATGCTACCTTCAAACAGAGAAACACTTTATCTTCTCAGAATGTCAGAGGATTATGGTAACAAACTGTTGACATATTAAAGCCACTACTAAGAAATGTGATGCTGAAAGGGAAATAAGAGGAAGTATTGATTGGTTATTACAGTCTAAATATTTTCCTTATTTAAGAATCGCAGCAAAGCTGCATTGCTGTTCCCTTTGCCAATGAATGTGCAATAAAAAAACCCAGCACATCGAGTTTTGGTGAGTTTTTCTGGCACTCCTTCCTTCAAAGAGAGTCAGGGTTTAAAAACCCCTGACCTGTCTAGCCATTGAGAATGTAAGACATTTTCTCTTAAAATACGTCTTTCTATCAGCAGAAGTATTTTCTGTCATATTTTCTCGTGTAAAAAGCCCATGGAAATTAAAGTACATCACAAATATTTCATATGCATTAAAAACACCGTTTTGACAAGAAAGGTCAGTAATCAAAAGGTGTGACACCTACAATCAGAGCCAAGTTACAAAAAGGGTTAGCCGTTTCCAGCCAAGTTAAACAACAGACAATTAAGGTTAACGTGGCTCTGCTGGCATATATAAACCCACACAGGAGGACTGTGGGGGGCTAAGACAGTTTCAGCAGCGTCTTATTTACCTTGGCCATTTTCTTGACTAACCGTTTTGTAGACTGGCTCTGTTTGTAGACATCACACCTTTTCACCCATTCCTTACCCTTGGCATCTTAACACATCCTAAATGTTTGCCACAAATATCTCATTTTGTTTAGAAAAAAAAAAACAAACAACTGTCAACAGTCTGTATGTACCAGAACAGAAAAAAATGTGCATATTTATTTATGTGTGTGTCACATAATTCAAGCAACAAATTCATCGGGACACTCGCCTACAAAGGATTAGGAGAGCTGGGAAATGAGGAGGAGACTTCACCACCTGTGAATCACCCATTCAAACACAGCTGGACTGGACATCTCAAACACAGCTGGACTGGACATCACGAACAACTGCTCTTAGGAGACAGTGGTGTGGAGAGCTGTAGGGCAGGAAAAGCAGAGAGGAAAGGCAAGAAAATGTCTATCCAAAGATTTCTCAGCAGCTCAGATTTGTACTAGAGGAAAAGGTTCACAATAAAAAAAGGTTTTTTTCCTACCTACAGAAATTTATTCACATTGCAAGGAATGAATACTTTCCAGTTCCATTCTCCTCTCAAAGTAAACGTGTGTATTTTATAAGGAGGTAATTCAGGCCCAGGATATCTCACAGTCACTTTACGTGCCAACTCTCATCTACCAGCTTTGCTCCCCTGACAAAGCAATCATCATGCAATGCCCAGCATACAAGGACCTCCAAGAACTAGATTTCAGGAATGCCTGGGCAGATGTCTCCCTTCACCAGCTGGGAAGGCCCCAGTGCAGTCACAAAGCCTGGCTGTGGAGTCTGAAATTTGCCCAGAGAAAAGAGCAACGTGCTACAGTCCCTTGTAGCAACTAGGAATGACACACTTCTCTTTTTTTTTGGCCTCCTCTGTTCAATGATTTCAGTGCAACTCAGGCTCCTAAATGCTTTTATGGATCCAGGCCAAAACATACTCAGTAATAGATACTGAAACAAATTATTTCATGTGCCAGCTCTGTAGGTTAATTCACATAAGTGAGAAAACAGTTCTGATTGAAGGGCGGACTGATTTTTAGGAATTTGATTCATACAGAAGTGTTAACAGCCTTTTGCTTATACCCACAATCGCTGAGCAGAATAGAATCCGTGGAAATGTTATTTCCAACTTCTGTGGTGTAAATAAAACCTCCTCTCTCTGACTCACATAGTGAGTCATTATTGTCTGTACGTATTTATGCCAAGGGGGGATGTAACTTTGTGCTCCGAGCATTCTTCTCGTGGAGAGCTTCTCGTGTCTCGGGTTCTCTGTTCTCTTGGTTTTCATGGACTCTCAACATGTCTGTCTCTAGTAATCTCCCTCTTGTTTACTGTAACCTCATCCCACTTGTTCAGCTTGCTGGCATGAGTGAAAAAAGACATGAAGTTATATCAGTTACAGCGTCGACACGTTACAGGGAGCTATATATGAAATGATAAAATAAGCATGAAAGGCTGCATTAGAGCAGCAACACCTAGGCAAATTTACACCTTGTGTGTACAATAACTGTAGGGCATCTTCAATTACTTTGGCAGAAAATGTCTGAACACCTCTTTTTTAAGGACCTTTCTGTTCACAGTTTTTACCAGATCATCCTCATTTGTGCTAAGAACGGCTGGCCCCAGCCCATGTGTAAAGGCAAAATGCTGCGCAGTCCTCGCAACACAGAAAGGAAAGAAAAATAAAACCAACCACATCCACATCCCCAACACACATCCACATGTGTTGTCTCTATTTGTAGCTTTCCGAGAGTCCCGTGAGACCAAGTGAGATGTGAAGCATTTATGGGAAACAAGGATGGGGAGTAGGTGAGACTGTAGGTCTCCCTGTTATTAAGGTTGTATGCCACAGGCGTTGCAGGCCTTTTCAGTCCCTCATTAACACCGGTAAGTTTGAGAGTTTGGGCTCAGAATGCACCTGCCCAACAAGTGCCACAAGCTGAATTGGTGTGGGACAATTTCACAAGAGCTGTTCAGCTCTCTTCAAAGGAAAAAGAAGGTGACAAGTCATTACTTTGTCCACTCATCCTTATTTTTTGTTGTGAATAGCTCTGGAACCACATCCCGATGCTCTGCCCTCATCCGAGCTGACCACAAAGGATCCAGGCCTACAAAGGAGGAGCCAAAAATGGCAGACTGACTTTTGCAGAGGATTAAGGACAATGCCCATCTCTACTGCACAGTGTTTCATCCTTAAAATATCCTGAATGCTAAATGAGACAAGATTTTAATAGGAGAAAGAGAACTGAATGTAGTCAGGTGCATATGAATAAACATATATTGAAACTACACTTCGATCAACAGTCCTACAACGCAATATTTTATATATATGCAAAACAAAACTGTATGTATATACACAAAAGACTTCATCTGGGGGAGAGTGCACTTTCAAGTCCAAGGTAGCTAAGACAATCAAGAGCTCTGCTACGTTCTTAATTCTGGCAGATTGTTACGATCAGAATTCTTTGCCTTCTGCGAAAGAAACGCCGCCAGCAGAGGTTTGAAACCAGTCCACGTGATTTGCCAAACAAGAAACGTTCAGAAAGATTACTGACATCAGCACACCCAATGATTTTTTTTTTTTCTGTTTATTGATTCTCTGTAAGGAAAAAAATTAAAGAGTAGGTATTGGAGGAATATCACCTGTACCTGCTCACACACACCGCACTGGGGGCATGCGCACACCTCTGCTTTGCTCTGTCCTAGAGTACCGAGTTCTTCTCGTGGCTGCTATGGGAAAAAAGCAAGTTGCTCCAGGAGGCACAGCTCTTTATAATTCAGCACGGTGGATCAGGCTAATGGCAGAATACACGAGATATACACCAATAAAGCAGCTAGCAGGTGTCGTCTTGCAATTTCTTAAGTGTTCTTAGCAAACCAGGTGCCCACAGGAAGGAGGCAATTTACGTATCGGTTATATCTTTACACCTGTTTGCAAATGCTGATACAGACCCTTATCCCGAGCACTTAGCCAATAGGCAGCTGATGTACAGCACTGACTAATTGATAATTAAAGAAACCTTTAGGAATACCATAAAATATCTGGCACGGGGTTCTCTCATCTGCTTACAAAGGCTGCTCTGCCATGCACTTATCATACTGCTCTGCTAGTTTTCCTAACAATTAAGATGGTGTATCTGTGTGAATCGGGGGGTTCAGTTGCAATTTTCAGCACGCTGGCTGTGTTTTATTGTTGTCTGATGGCTCCTTCTTTAGTCTGCAGAGGGGATCACTCTATTACCGTGGTTTAGACGGCTCACAGGTTGGCCCTTGCCCCTCTCTTTCATAAAGTAAGTATAATTAGATGATAATGCCCTTCTTGTCAAAACTTACCGCTTATTTAAGCCTGCAGTAGTAATTTCAATTTATTAAAGATTTATTCAGATAACATGATTATCACTGTTTATTCAAACGGACATTCTCTCTTTTTTTTCCTCCCTTTTTCCCTTTTTTTTTTCCCCAGAGGAACAAAAGACATAATTCCTGCAAACAGATGTAACAAACCCCTCAAGTTCGCAAATGGTTAAGCTGAGCATTTTACTTGGAAAGGCTGACAAATTTTCTTCACTTCAAAATATCATTAACACCAATAACACATTTGCCCAAGCCTATTTCTAAGTTGTAAAAAAAGATTGCTACAGATTAAGACCCTTGATATAATGCTATAAGCTCCTAACAATGGTATCTTTTATAGTGAAGAGCAACTGCAGACACAAATTGCCCCCTTTCCTGCACCTTTTTCACAAAAATCAATATTAAAGTAGTAGCTGCCTTAACTCTCCCATAGACTATATGAGAAAAAACCACAGCCACGCTTAGGACAGTTTAGGTCAATAAAGAATCAATACTGTGGTTGAATCTGTAGAAAGATAAAAGACTTGGAACTCACTACAGTGTGCCCTATTGTTTCTCTCTATTTTGAAAAGAAGCTGAAGTGTCTCACTTTTTTTTTTTAAGCTAGCAATGAATTTAGTGTTTGTGGAAAGCGAAGGAGGTCACTGGAGGCTGCATGTGGCTTCAGTGTCTGCAGACGAGGGGTCTGATCTTGTTCACCCACACCTCCCATTTAGTTCAAGGGGAGTCTAGGGAGCAAGAAGAATGCAGCCCTGGGCCCCAAGCGGACTGGAAACCAAAACACTGTAACACGCTTCCATCAAGCCCAACTCATTTATTAACTATGGAGAGACTAGCCATAAAAACTCAGGAGTGGAAGGGGTTCTTATCATGATTTCTAGCTCCCTGTCCATTAGGAAGCAGAGAGGCGATTTCAAGCAGAGCAAGCTCTCTGATATATTTGGCTATTGCCAGACATGTAGAACCCGCTTACAGCTGAAGTCAGGCTCACCTTCCACGTTTCACATTGTGATCTGACCAAATTTGAACCCCTTGTGAAAAAACACAGGTTCAGAAGCAAATAAATATCTCAACAGGCATACAGGCTTACATGCACTCACACACACACACACACAGGCCTACACACGTGGTTTGGATTTGTTTGCCTCTGCTATATCCCTTTCCCATGCACTGTAGACCGTGTTTCCTTTATAAGCCTGAGAACTGCAACCATATACCTGTCTGGAGAGTAACTGAACATGAAAAAATATTGGTTTGTGTGAACTGGAGAGTTCAGATAAAAACAATTTATGAGCCCAAATCTTCCAAATTCTTTACTTGAAGATGCACTTTATTATCCTACAAGGGGCAGCTTCTAACACTTCTCAGCTTACAGCAATAGCTCCTGCTTGCAAAAGCTCAGAGAAAATCTAGATAAAGCTGGAACTACGTTTCCTTACAAACATTGGTAAGGAAGTGGGTAGCAAGAGAAAAGACAGCCACATTTTTAAAAGCATTTGTCTGTTGAAAGAAACAGCTGGGTTCTTGAAATGTTGGGGCCCTCAAATTCATGGGGAACAATCTCACCCCTGCTCTGCAGTTTACTGATGATGAGGAAAAAAGACGTGTGTTTTTAACACTATAGACTGAACTGTTCAGACCCCTAAGATGCACTAATGAACAGTTAACAGTAACCAAAGTGGTTTACATTAAGAGTAAATGCAACTGTTCTGTTCGGCCTTAACAAGCTTTTTTTTTTGCTAAATAATTAGTTGTTATTAACAATGATGAATATTATTATTATTAGGGTAAAATTCTCTTTTGTTATATAGTCTGGCTCCTTTTCTACAGCATGAGATCTTCTAATCATCCAGACCTTCCTCCCTCCTACTGCCAACCCTGGAAACATGGAAACGGGTGTCAGTAAATGCACTATCTCGTCAACGTTGGCATACTGAGAAACGAGTTTCTGAGGTGCTCCCAGTTTGGAGAAGTACTTCACATGATGGAGAAGATTGACAACATCCATTCTTTGCTCTAACCCTGGCACAGTGTCAGGGGAAAGAAGATATGTAAATCCATAAACAAGTAAATAAGCAAAGTCTTCAGGGTAGAAGCCTCAATGGCTTTAGCGGGACACTGTGGAGAACCAACAAAGCATTCAGCTAAAGCTGCCTTTGACATTCACCACTGGGCTTCTCAGAAATGAACAGCATCATTTCTGAAGTTCAACCATTTCCCCTCCAAGCCTTTGACTTTTTTCCCTATTCAAATACGTTCTTCCTCTGTCTTTTGTACCTAAACAGTGCTTTCTTTTACTATTCTGTCATCTCTTTCCCACAACCTCTCCTCCCTTCTGAAGTTGCTGCTCATTCCTTTGCCTAGCCCTGGCTATACTTTTGATCTTCACTGACCATTTTCTCAGCTCGTTCTGTATTAAGCTGCTTAAATGTCCCCAAATTCGTGGTAAGACTCTGTCACGGCATTCCCTTCGAATTGCTCTTGCTACCTTGCAGTCATGCAGAGAGGTCTGATAACATCTGGTGTCCCAAAAAGGTTTGGAAAGGGAGACAGGCTAGGAGGTTTAATATAGACTGTCAGAGGTATTGCAGCTTCACAGAGAGCTTCAAACAAATAAGATTTCATGATGGGAGGCGGAGGAAGGAAAGCAAAGTGCATTGACCTCTTTCAGTCTAATGACAGAGATACATTCACTCTGTAAATAGCTGACATGGGTTAAGATTTTAAGGCCCTCCAGTTGATTGTTACCACCTATCTGCTGGCAACTGAAACGGCCAGTGAAAGCAGCTTGCTGGCTTTTGTGCTGAAGCAGCTTAGGGAGCTATCAGACATTCACCCAACTGGGTTACTGTTCCAGTTTGTTCCCAGCTAGGTGTGTCCCTAATTATGGCTTAGGTTGGTTTTTGGGTCAAAGTACGGTTTCAGTTCTGAAAAGATTCTTATTTTCCTACACTTGCCACTAATTAATTTCACCAAAAAGACACCAGATAAATGCAGTACTGCTTAATTTCAGCCTTACAGAGGCTGCTCAAACAGCAAGCTTGACCACAGAGTAGGCTCTGAGTAATCTCTTCCCCTAGTTACTCCATCATCAGCCGAACAACACCAGCTCCTAATCCGGCTCTCACCGACTTCAGCAGCACAGGGTCAAGCACAGTATCATTATCTTCTGGTTTAATTTACACTATATTATAAAATCAGGGCTTTAGGTTGAATGGTGTGCAAACATCAAGAACGTAACAGTTAATTTTCCCCATAGCTCCAGCAAGATCTCTTACACCTCCCCATTTCAATTAACAGCACCATTTTGAGTCAGCTCCTGAGATGCACCTCTCTGCATCCGTGTGCTGGGGTACAGGGCACACTGAAAACCCGATCCCTAATAGAGCCTCTAAAGCAAAAATACTTCTAGACTTGCTTGACTTTTGTAAAAGGCAGAAACAACAAAAATTAATCTTTACACAAACAACCCAAGGGAGCATTTAGTGGGACTTTTCAATCTATTCATGATCTGTGATTCCCAGCCCCCAAAGCTTCCATGCTACGGCTTAATATCTAGGGACTCCATATGTTGAGGGAACACAGCAGAACCAAAATGAGCTGAAAAAAGAATGCATTAGATTCAAACATGGGCTAAAACAGTACCCAAGGAGCCCTTGCTTCATTTTCTCTACCTGGAACCATGGGACAGTGCAGCCATCTCAGCCTCATTCAAGTGTGACATTTCTTTTGAATATGACAGTGGTGGCGACCTTGTCATTAACTGATGCTGCTAGCAACATTCCAGCTTTTATAATTCTGTTAATTTTCAAGCCATTGGTTACTGAACCCCCAATATCATTTCAATATAATTAAATCATATTAAAAAAAAATAATAACATAAAATCAGCCCACCTTCTGATCAAATGCCACTCACTGTTTGACTTGAACTCACTAAAGCAAGGAAGCTTTCAGTTACGGTTTAAGCAGTATCCTTAACTTCTTGTTGCCATGCCTGGCATGCAGGTGTACACACAAGAGTTCCCGTTACTCTGGAGCTGCTTACACTGGTAGAGGCACAGATGGAAGATTTTCAGCCTTAACACTGAGGAGCTAGGGCAGAATCTTTTGCTGCAGCTGTGCTAGGTGAGTAAAGAGCTAGGCAAAGCCATGTTAACTCCCTGCCCAGATTCCTACCCTCAATCCAGGAGGCAGGTAAAGCCCCACTGGCCCCCGTGCAAGCTCTGGGTTAGAAAGAGCCTGCTTCTCCTGGGTGAGCCCCAGGACTGCTGTTGGCATCGCACCTGCATGGTTAGTGCAACTGACGTGTCATGAGCCAATTTTTCTGAGCTGCTAGAACCTCCTCAGAGACCAACCTACTCTTTGGATTTGCTCTTCTGAAAGACCACAAAAGAAACAGTCTTCTGGGAGCAAAATTTGCCTCCAAAATTTTTCTAGACATCAAGATGATGGCTGGTGAAATGGAAGTGCTACGCCAGGGGGTCAAATCATGCCCGTGCAGTCTGCCATTGCCATCGGTCCTGTGAGCACAAAAGCGGCTCTGCACGTTCTAATGGCTGTGGAGCAACATGTGTGTCTGCAAAACTGAGGTGGGGAACACACTCTCATGATCCAAATCCCTTTCTTTTTCACATGAATCCTGTGCTAAGCACACTTAAGTTCCTTTCCTTCTTTCTGTGTTCTTTTTCCTCTGCTATTGGCAGCAACCTCCAGAAACCTGAGAATGTTGCTAATTTCCTGGTGGATTTGTCCTCTTCTGCTTGGCAAGACCAGCCACTCTTCCCTTCCATTTCGCTCCCTACAATCACCAGCTTTCTCTGTGTGTGCACTTAGTGTGCTGTGCAAAGTACAAGTTGACATTGCTGCCTTTGCTTTTTGGCCTTCTCCACCTACCATCACTGTGCTGCCTTGTTTCCCAGCGCTTGGATTGGTATATATGGCAAGTCGTGAGTTCAGTAGGGGTCCTTTCTTTATGGACGCTCAGCAGCGGTACAGTGACACTAAAATTCATCCAAGGCAGGAAGAAAAGAGAAACAACAGCTTTACTGATGCCAACAGCGCTCTGCAATGTTTTAAGAGCTGAGGAGCTGGTCTCAGGTGTTCCTCTCCTCTCAGCTTGCCATTCATTTAAAGTCATTCAATCAAAACAAGGTTTCAGTCTTTCTACCTCTTGAGAAATAAACCCCAAAAAGAAGCCTGTCTGTGGAAAGTCAGAGTGCCTACAAATTTAGCCTTCTGAAAGATACAGAAAGGACTAGAGACAGTTATTCCTCAATTGGTAAAACAAAGATGTTATTTTTGCAGCAAGTTTGCCTGCCATCTTTGAGCTCACAGACAAGTTTTTGGGGATCAGGCAATAGGTGAACTCTGTACCAAGAGATCTGCAAGATAATACAGCCATGCCTTTAATTACACTGCCCTTAGCAGATGCAGTTCTGTAACATACACGGGATGACAGGAACTGGAGAACGTGAAGTTGGATTCAATCTAGAAGAAGACGTGTGAGTTTCAATTAACACAATCCTGCATGATTTAAGAAAAATATTCAGGAGTTGTATTTATTTAGCCTGCAGCCAAAGTCCATTACTGAGAATTGCTCTTAATTAGAGTTGTGTGAGGTTGGGAATATCCACTCCTATCATGATTCTTTCACCTACCAGAAGAACTACCAAGCTTGCTGAGCCTCTGGCACTTCTTGGCTGGTTAGAAAAACAGCTAGATGATAAAAGCATTATTTTAAACAAGATAATCTAAGCAGTAACTCACAGAAAAAATATTTGTTTTACTTATCCTTTTAATCTCACATCCACAGCGTCATCAAAGAAGCTCTGTCTGACGTACTGCCCTCAAACCTGTGTGAGAACAAGGTTTACCAAACACTGTAGCACTCTTACACGAATGCATGCTCTGGCACTAGTTGCTAATTTCTCTTCCTTGGATGAACACAAGCCAGACCGGTGCCTTTAGAGTGGCAGTTCTAAAGCAAGACTGGATTCAACACTCAGTGACATTTTTGGGTAGGGTAACAGATTGGGTACATGGCCTCGTCAGCAAGGTGAGACCCCTATGGTGTGTGGAACTAAGGAGGAATACCCAGACAGGAAGGAGATCAACATAAGAGCAACAGTCAGGCTTCACCAAGCACAAAATCTGAGAGGTTTAGGTAAGGGCTTGGAAGACTGTCCACACAAACTGAACACATCGGGTCAACCTTGGCTCCACCTTTGGGAGCACATCCACCATTAGGACATGGGTCTCTTTAGTGCTTGAATAATGCCTATAAGCTGTTTTCACTAAGTGGAGAAGGTCTGGTGTGGCTCTAGGCACTACAGAGCTGGGCTAGGCTCTAGACCACCAACACACAAAAAAGGGGATGTTGGGGTGCCAGTCACAGGCACTTTTCGACTTAACCAACTTTTCAACAGGGTTGTGTCAAGCCTATGCCTGAAATCAACCTTCAGATGAGCAAGTAAGGATGGAGTACAGAATGATTAAACATTAGTTCATTTTCAGCATTACCAAGCAAATGTAAGAACTAGCAAAGGACATGAGCAAAAGGTTTTTAATCTGGTTCAGATGAGCTCAGAAAATATCAATATTTATTTGGGACTCTTGGATATACAAAATGTAGTCTTTTTGCAGTTCTTGTTTCACTGCCTCTTTCTCATGGTTTTGAATACCCCTTCTTCTAGTAGCGGGAGCAGCAGCAGACCCTTGTACGAGAGTCAGCCAAAAAGAAACAACATCAACAGGAAACAAAGGAAAAGACTGAAGTTCAACAAACTCAAACTCCTAAGAAGCAGCTCAGTGGAAGCCTAATGGGAGCTTGAGTCATTTCATCCTTTCCTAATTGCTTTGCTCACTCCTGGTGAGAGCTGAGAGCCATTGTCATGTCAAAGGATGGAAATGGTCCAAAAATTCAAAGCCAGGGACTACATCATTACCAGAAGAGGAGGAAACAGTTGAAAGCCAAACCAAGATTTACCTTTTTGCAGCAACCCACTCGAATCAAACTTGCAGATACACAGTTACAGTCTAGAGCTGTAGCTTTTGGTGTTGATTCAAATTCTCTTTTGATTTCCCAGGTTTTTGGACAAGTGATCTATGAAAACGACATATGAGTCACCCATGACATCACCAAAGACTCTGCAAGAACCTGCATAGTTTCGTGGAGCTAAGTAAATACGAAAGGTACACAGTGCCCTGAAGGATAAGACAAAAATGAGATTCATGTGAATGGTTTTTTAAACCACAGACTTGAATCCCGGAGAAAATTTAAGGTGCAATAAGTGAGGTAGAGCCAGGAGCCTGGAGTCTTATTAAACAAAAACAATCAGAGTATCCACATTTTTGTAGTCCTACTGTGAAGTTCCAATAAACTTTACCCAAAAAACTCTGTAACACTCCTTACCCAGATTCATGGAAAATAAGAAGTGATTCCAGAGGCTGGCTGACTATTTAATACCTCTTGTAGTAGTTAAAAAGGCCACTTTCTTCTTCTGTCTCACACTCTTTTTTTTTTAACTTTTACTGCAAAACCATTAAAGAAAGAACTAGTTCTAGTAATAAAAGGTAGCTACATTCCCACAGGGAGAAGGGGAATAGTGGTTCCTGCCTACCCTCGGCGCTCTTGGCAGGGGTACTTGTAAAGAAGGTGAAGGTCACAGGAAAGAGAACAGAGTATTTTCTGTTCAACGGAAAACAGAAACTTCCAAATGAAAAAAGGAATTTTAGCAAGTTTTATTTCCTTCTTTTACAGCTCTGACATCACGTTTCTCCACAGTGACATCATGGCTTTAAATGACACCAGTGCAATCAGAAGCCTTAAAAAACAACAGCGTTTGGTGTTTCTGATTTTCTGAGACATGGATAAAGCCTGAACCTGAGCAGATCTTCCTGCTCAGATGAGTTCCTATGTGTTTATAAACTCCTATTTGTACCTTGTGAATAACATCTTGCTGAAGTGCCCAGGGTCAGGAAGGATACCTTTGATGGAGGGAAGTTAGAGATACAACAGTAAAAAACAGCCAGTTGGGTTCAACTAATAAGACTTTTATTTTTCCTGCTCCCTGTTTCCTCACACAAATCGACCATCCAGGCCTAGGAGGGGATACCTACCTACAGGGACTGCTCCACCAAGCACAGCTACCCAGGAAAGCTGCACACAAACCTACTCTCCCTATGTTTTCAGAAGTCAAACTTCAAGGCAGCTCACCAGCTATGGAGTGTGAGCCTTGGTTTCGACTAGATTCACCCTGCTGAAATGAAGAGCAGGATTTGGCCTGCTTCTGTATTTAACAGATCTTCTTACTGAAATGTGCTAGTTTCTGATGCTCGCTGATAAACAGCTGCAATTGCCATTCCCAGGTTGAGAGAGAAAGAGCCAGAGTCCGGACAGAGCTTCAAAGAGCCTGAATTACCTCTCTCACCTGTAGGGATGTGATTATGCCTGGCAGAGCGCTCTGGGGAAGCAGCTTTCACCACAGCCGTCAGCAGCACGCAGAGCACCGGAGAGCTACAAGCTATCTTTTCCCCAAACTCCTGTACCCTTCCTGAACTGGAGTATTTATTTAACAGCAAGAGATAAAGCTGTTTTGCGGCACGGAGGTCTTAAACCGCTGATAGGCCAGAGGAATTTTCTGCAGCTCATGCTAGTGGAAAACCCTCTGTTCACACCACCCAAAAATACAGGCAATGAAGGTAACGCATTGTAATGAATCCACACCAAACTAACAAGGACTGCCAGTCAATATGCTGTGGCAAAGAGGCACTACAGTTTTCCTGGTGGGCACTTTGTCACTGAGATTCACAGAAGATCAGTGAGGAAAGGAAAATATGGAGCCTCCCCTTAAAAAGTCTGTGTGTCGACAAGTAACAGCTGTTGCTATTTTCATACTATCTCAGGGCTCATATAGATGTGACATCACACAGAACTAAGGCTTGGCCATCGGTTTTACTGCCAATATACCTTAAACTGTAGGGATTTTGTTACAAATTTGTATGTTGCATGTGTGTCAGAACAGAATCCACACCTGGAAACCTCCGTGCAATTTCATCCCTTTGTAGTAACTCTGTGAGCCATAAACTGGTTTCATTTTTGAATTAAAGCCTGTATTAATTTTAGGCTGAATAGAAGCGGGTGAGTTCATCACTATCACAATGTATTACACGTCCCAACAAAAAAGTTTTGACATTTGACTGTTAAGCTGGCCAAGTAAGAGGAGGTGGGGACAAGTCTGTATTCTAATTTCAAGCTGCAGGGCTCCCAGGTGTATTGTATAAGATTTCCTGTAATTTACAGGCAAAATAAGCAGTCTATAGGAGAATGTTTGCCACACTGTACTTGTGTATTAATTACACAGTAGGATAAAATGATTTCTTTGTGATGGGAAGGGATGTGATCTACAGGCAAACTGTTAAGCCAATGTGGAAATGCAGCCGTTTCTCTGTTGTTAAAAAGGGCTGCTGAATTCAGGGAAATAAAATTGGTGTCTTCTCCCACTTTGTAATGTGAGGTCTGTGACTGGAGCATATCACAATGTGCCAGGCTCCGTGGGTACCGGGGAAGGGAGATGTCTCCTTACAAACACACTCCAGGAACCTCGCTGTCCCATGGGGGCCACTTCTGAATTCGGTTCCTCCAAGAGAAAGACCTCCCCCCTCCAGTGAGAAAGGAGGGACTGCAAGATTTCAGGTGTGTATTGTTCAGTATCTCCCCAAGCATCCTATCATAATACAACTGAATTCTTAGTGGGATCATCAGATAGATATCATTCTCTCACTTACCACTGAGCACTGAGAATGCATCACTTTTCATTACCACAGGTTAGTGCAATATGAAACTAGTTGGAGAGAGACAACACGGCACAGCACAGTCTCTCTTAAAGATGTGGGAAATTCTTTCTAGATATGTAATCAAGGTGTGAGACACAAAGGGACACGAGAGGAATAAATAAAACACTCAGACTGCTTTTCTCAAGACCAAATGTCGTGGAAGTGTACAGATGTCCCTGGAAGATGAGCAATCCTCGGTACACTTGTGTTCAGACACAATTGCCGAAGCATAACTTCATTTTTTTGACTGGCATGAAGAAAAAATGTCACCTGTCACATACCTTTCCACAAAGAGCTGTGTTAGACTACGTGAGGCTGGCATTCAGAAGAAACTCAGATACATATTTTTTACTAAGGCATTCCTTAAAACATAAAACTATCTAAGCAAAATCTCTGCCCATATTCTTTGAACAATAAGGCCTGGAGAGGTCTGAGGACAGAGGTTCTGTGTTCAGATGGAGAAGACCAAGGGGTGACATGCACAAGTTGCTTCAGGAGAAGTTTCATCTCCATACAAGAAAATATGTATACAGGGAGAAAAATAACTGAGTGGAACAACCACTCCAGAAACATGGTAGAGCTCCCGCTGCTGGAGGGTTTCCAGATGCAACAGGATACAGTGCTGGATAATCCCAGCCAGATTCCTCCTCCCACAGAAGGATGGACCAGATGATCTTTTGAGGTCCCTTCCAGCCTGGGCTGTTCCATGGTTTTGTGATTCTCTCCAGCACGAGAGACAAGAGAGAGAACAAAAGAGGTAAGTTATTTGACCATGGCCAACGTGGGTCAGTCGGTGGGCAGAGAGGGATTTCAGAGCAGAGACAACTGCAGTGACAGCTAAAGCACTACACGGCACAGGAACCATTCTTTGAGGACTGATAGTTTTGGTGTACTGAGGGAGTAAATGATCTCTGGCCACTGCCAGGTTCAGTCCAGCTCTGGTTGGAGGACAGCAGTACAGCCAAACTCTACACAAATCCTGCATTTTTTTATTTGCTGTTATGTTGGTAGGACACAGAATCTCGACTCGTGTTGAAATGCTGCTGCCTTCAATGGTCTGAACAATCTAATGAAACTTTAATAAAAGTGACTGTCACTGTATCAGTTCAGCCCTTCCAAGAGGGTGTTCTTCTGCCATCATCTCTGTGGCATTCTTCCTCTCCTCAAAGACAGGGAGGGAAAGAAATCTTGCCGAAAATTTCCAGAGAAAATAGAGTTTAATTTCTTGGAGGTGTTTTGTTGACAAGAAAATAGAAAGCATGTGTCTCTGCTTCTCTTATTGTACTTCCAAGTAATGAAAGTATTTAAGGAGGTACAATTATGGAGTTGGCAAGCACCTGGGGCTCTTGGAACTGCTTTTTTCACACTGAATAAACACTGCAGTTAATCTGTTTATGTTACACTGCACTGGAAAACTATCTCCAAGAAAAGCCTACAAGTATGTATTTTCCACTCCTTTCCTTTGTTTTAACGTTGAATTAATAACTTGTTTAAATTAGTTGATTCTTCCTCTTTTTTTATCTCTCTGTTCTCAAGACAGACAGTCAAAAGCAGGTTTTAATTAACAAAGGTACAAACCCAGAGATTACTGCACTAGGTCAGAGCAATGATCCATTCTGAGGCTGAGAGTAGCCAACAGAAGATGCTTCAAAGCAACACACAGGAAGCATCATAATGAACAATAACAGCGTCACTTCCTGCAGGGACCTGAGGTTCCTAACACACACCCCATACACACACACACATCTTACTGATTGCACGTGCACTCACTATGACAGTTTACAGCCCTTCAGTTCCACAAATAAAGATATTTATGCATATAGACCATTACCAGTACCTACATTCACATGGAATCTTTGCTTTCAGGGAATCTTTAAACCTGTTCATCCCTTGCACTCACTTGTATCTTGTGTCAGTAAGTTCTACAATTTCAATCATCAGCCTACGAGAAACGAAGGAACAAAACAGCCCCTAAACCACAAACTGCCTGGTTTAAAAAGCAACCTTGTTAGAACTAGGGGAGAGCACACAACTCACTGCCTGTCACATCCCCCAACAGCAGGGGTGGTTACTGGATCAGGGCTATTACAGGGCATGGTATCTGTGCCTAAACCCCTGGGTATCAGGTTATCAATTGTCTGTGAATTTGCCTGATCCCCTTTTCCTGATGGTGTGTGTTCCCACAACTGCCACTGCATCCCAGTTCAACTAATGGCTCTGTAAGTAGGTTCCCTCCTTTTATCTGTTCTCAGACAATCTCTTATCAAATACAGAGTGCCTCCTAGCTCTCATACTGCAGGATCTGATGGATTGCTCTTCTGCTTTCACCTCATCGTGTGCTAGCTTTGCAAAACGAGGCCCTTTCTCCTTCTCAGCCTTCTCCAAATGGAGAACTCACAGCTTCCTAGTTTCTCCTCATAAATGCAAGTCCTCTATCCCTTGAACTTCATTATTTACATTTTCACTGGACCACTTTCTAGTTGCTCTGTGTTCTTCTCGAGATGCAGAGACCACAAGTGTACACAGCATGGCATTTTTATTGTAATCCTGATTAAAAATATTATCATCATTTTAGTTCCTTAGTACCTATGTGCCCTATGCTGAATTTCTACATGATCAGCATTGAAAAACTTCCTATTCCATCATTAGTCCCTTGGAAACGTGGCTGCAGCTGGTCTGCAAATGATTTCCTCTCAGAATATGGCTTGCCAACACACTAGAGGACTAGTAAAGGGCAGTTTTGAATGTGGACGATATAAGCCATCAGAACAGACTAAAGTTACAATTTTGTGCATTATACAACCAAACTAAGCCATAGCTGACACAACCACGCCATGTAAACCAGGGCCCTTAGCTGCAGTACAGCCCATGCAGACTGCTTGAGTCTTGGTAGCATCTCACGGGCAGCTTTACTCTGCAGATGTTGAGACTCACAATGCCTGTATGGCCTCAATACCTGCTGCCTGTCATGAACCTCTCACAAGGAGAAACATTCTGAGCACTCTACAGGATCCCAACACACAGTCTGGAAAGCAAGTCATCTTCTGCTGTCTAAATTAAAGAGAGCAATGGCTGGTTCCAACCGCACAGTGCTAAGTTTGGTTTACTGGATTGCCTGGGGAGCAAAACCATCCACAGATATCAGTAGCTGGTGATATGGACAATGAGGCTCTGTTTCTCTCTATTGACTTTATAACTCCCTGAATTTGGCCTTAATATTCACATTAAAAACACACAAACTCATCCTTTGTTCCTGCTCTGAACTTCAGCCACAAACTATGAGCGAATGTTGAGAAGATTACACAAGTGCTACAAGTTAGTCAGCGGATGCTGAACATTGAAAGAGAATCACTGTCCCGTTCTGCTGATCTTAGACCCCAGAAAAGAGTGGCCAAGAACTTGAAAATATGGCTAGAAGACTTTCTTTTCAAGCCCATAAAACCGTACGCTTCATCTTGTTCTCCCATTTTAGGCCCAAATCCTACAGTTTTGTCTGAGTATAAAGTATGAGAGCACAGAAGTCAGTAAGAGCCCTTTGATTGACTTCAGTTGGCATTGTATTGGGACTGGTGTTTTTAAAATCATAACAGTACAAGGAGGTAAAAAGTGTGCGTCCATAAGGTTAAAGAAAAGTGTCTGTGTTTAAAATATTGAAGAAATTGTTCTGAGAACAATTCATCTTTCGGAAAAATATGAACCCTCCGACGCTGCCAAGGTCAGGGAGAGCTGTGATAATTTAGTGCCTAAGTGCTAGTCACACAGCACAATGCCACATTATTTAATTTTGTAACACATTCAGACAACTGCCTGACAATAGCCACGGACGTTAACACTACCTGTGGGCTCAGGTCAAGGCGACGTAGTTTAACGTTAAAACAAAAGAGCTAATTGGATTCCTGTGCAAGTTCTAGCTTATTATGTGATCAGAGTTACTTTTCTTCTTTCTGCCTCAGTCAGCTCATCTGGAGAGGAGGACCACAGTGTGACTCATGACTGAAATGTGGAAGAAAAATGCAGTGCAAATACCTGGCTTATTTGGCCATTCTTCCTAATTCCTCTGTCCCTTTTTTTGCCATTCAGCTCTGGGTTGGGGATTGCAGGCCCTTTGCCTCAGAAACACAGCTCACCCCGTGTGAAATGGGAAGGAGTAATGTTAAAAATGAGAAGTCATCCTCAGCTGTAAAAATGAGACGCCTTGCCAAAATTACTAATATAGAGATACTTGGGGCTTACACTTCGTTCTCACAGCTGGCAGAGCACAGGAGATTTTATAAGTAAGATTAGATCACACACCCAAAAACCTTATAGAGACAAATAAGCATCACTCCCTTTCCACCTAAGAGAAGCACAAACACAGAGCAGTCAAATGAGCAACACAAGGAGACTAACGAAATTCAAGACTGAAAAAACAAAAGCCCAAAACTGTTGCCTCTTTGTTTCTAAACTCATTTAAAAAAGACTTTTCTCTCAAAAAAATGGGATTAAACAATTTAATTAAAGACATCACCTTGTTTTATATTAAATTGCATGCAAAGCTCTCTTCTGTTTGCAGAGGAGCTGAGAGTCACCCTCTGAAATGGCTGTTGTATAGTGTGACTTTCAAAATCATATCCTTCCAGTGCACAAAAGGAGAGAGCAAAAGATACGTGTCCTCTGCTTCAACGTGTGTGGTTGTCTCCAAGGAGTTCATACAGATGATCAGACCACAAACTGTCAAAGGCACAAGAGTGGGGATGTCAGGAGGGAGAATAGTCCCGCCTCGAAACTAGAACAGATCCAATTGCCACGAAACTTCAAGAGGGAAGAACCGGCAAGCCCCTCACGTCGCACACGCTCTGCACTGCTCGGGGCGCAGAGCTGTGCCCCAGTAACGCTGAGTGGAGCTGCACATTCCCCCTTTTGGAAGTCCTCTCCCTCCCCAGCCCCCTGGCAGGCAGTGCTGCCCACAATTCCCTGAGCAGAAAATGCCTCAGTTTCATTTTTGGGAAGGACCACTGCCGGGTTCATCCCTGTATGCACAAACTGATAAAGAGGTAATTCAGTCCCCGCAGGCTGAACTGGAGTTCCCTCCGCAGATGTATTTTTGTTGTAAGCTGTGCTGCGCTGTTGTGCCATGCAAATATGGAGTTATTCAAAGAAGTGGTTTGAAGTTCAAAGATAATGTCATGTTCATTTGGAATATAAGCATGAGCAACACACTCCCAGATACGCTTTCTGTCTCACTCCATCCCCATCTCAGCCGTAGGCAGGGTGGTAACGTACAAAGGGAGAGCAGGTGGGATCTTTTTTAGGTGGGGAAGAAAAAGACTTATAGCTCTGAAGCTAAGTTCACTGCCTATCCCACATTTTGGAAACGAAACAAAACCGTTTCCTGAATTGAGCAGGCACGTTGTAAAATAAAAAGAACCAACACCACGCAGATAAATGCAGGGAATTCACGGATCCAAACGCAGGATTTTATTTCAAAAGGAGTTTGGGCACAGTCTTTGTGTTCCCCGACTGCTTCTATCACCTGTACAAAGGGGCCACCGGACTTATATGTGCAAAAGCCATTTATCCACTTACATTTGGTATCTCACGTGAGTCCTGAATCCTCAAAGAGCTCAGAAATAAGGAGCTTTCAGGTTGGCACCTATCTCAATAGCCTCGCTCGCTGTATGTAAATGGTCTCTGTCACCACAGAGCTTTTGCTGAAGGCCTTTGCTCTATGCGTTTACCTCTGACACCACTCAGAGGAACAGGGTTAGGGCTCTGATCTCCCTGTGCAGTCAGAGAAGAGGGATAAGCCCCGTAAGTGGGATGAGAGAAAGGCTGGAGGACTAATGCAATGATTTAACATGCCTTGTGTGAGCAGGCGGTCCCAGCATCTGAACCTCTGTCTCCAATAGTCCCTTCCCTGCCTACTGCATTTATAAAATGCTTGAGAAAAACACTTTGCACATCATCATCTGCACATCAGCAGCACAAGACAATTAATCAGGGATTCGAGTCCCATGTCATAAATCACGGCACTTTGTGTCACTAACACTTGAAAGACAAAATGGGAGAATCTGTCTATAAGGATATCCTTTAACTCAGGCAAGATCACTCTGGCCTTTCAACATGTTTGCAAATACCGTTGCTGGCAGCCCAAATGGCCCTGCTGCAGGGTCTGATCCTGATCTCACCGACTTTCTCACGCATTTTGGCTTAAGAGCTTTTACGGTCACACACATACAATCAAAACGGAGCCCTCAGCAGACTTTTTACAACAACCTCCATTTCCGTTCTTCCCTTATCACAGACTAACTGGAGGACCTGGAAAAGCCTCTCCACGTCATTAGCTGCCTATGAGATGACAGTTCTGCACCAGGTGGAATTCTTCACCGCGATGGCTACCATAACACAGGAGGGATCTCAAGCCCAGACCATGACTTTACCACTTGCGTTGCACAAGAGCTGTGCAGCAGTGAAATATCCCCAAAGCAGGATGAAACAATTAGGTTTAGCAACACGAACGCATCGAAACCTCTCACTAACTCAGCAGATTCTTTTGAAAGTTGGCACTGTCAAAACATCCCCAGTCGCCTGCAGCACCCTTCCGCCGCTCCCGCTGACAGCGCTACCGAGGAGGAGGAGGTGCTGAGGACTTTGTTATTATGAGGAGGAGGATAGTGTCGGGAAAGGTGTTGAGTTTGACACAGAAGTATCAAGAGCAGGAAAGCGAAAGTCACGGAAATCAGCCTTGTGCCGCCTAAAATTGCTCTGGCACTAAACCTACAAAAATCAATGACTCTGCTTTCACAGGAGCTTTCACATAAACCTGAGGGAGTGTACAGCATGAGCTGCACCAGATGGAACGTCACTGGAAGTAGAGAGTGAAACAGGAGCAACGTTGGTATCTATCAGCTCCATGAAACACAGTATTCACAAACAGTAATTAGAGCTATTCCCCTCTATCCCTCTCTCTTAGGTCTGCTCTATTGGCGTGGACTGAGAGACAGCACCCAGAGAAACCCAAAGTTTTAGGTATCTGCGGGGAGCAAAGTGACCCTTCACACTCTCATGTATTTGTAACTTCTATCTGAGTACAAATTTGGTAATACAACAGTCTGAATTTTAGGTAAAAAGCTATCTTTCTCTGATTCCAGCTTTTCAAACCCTTTTCATCACGGCAGCTTGTCTTCCTCACCCTGCCTCACACAAACCACATCCCCACACCACATTTAAAACCTTCTCACAAAGAAAACTGAAGGAAAATAATTTTTGTGCAACTTATCCATCTTTCAAAGCAGCTTCTGGCAGAAGGCAGCTGAGAGTGATGAGTCCATAGAATAATAAATAATAACAATATTGAGCAGTTTTGCAGATCAAATATACATTGAAAAAACTTTTCCTCTTGAGTGCTCGACATTATTAATTCATTCTCCAAATACACTAGTGAGGGGAGTCAGCCCGTTTTTACAGACAGGGCAAGTGAGCACATAGATTTCAATAATTGTTTAAGACACAGAGGAGTCAGTTCCAGAAACTGGGCAGAGCAACTCACAGGAGATCGCAGTTCACATCCATGGCAATATCTGGGCAGAGTCCTGCCACCACCAGAATCGCTATCGGCAAGTGACACGTGCCTGGGGTTTTTGACACCTGTGAATAACATCCTCCCTGAACTGCCCTTCCCTGTGGATCAGAACGAGTATGCCCTAGGCCTTAAGAAGCAGCAAAGGCTGAACAGAACTTCCTGCAATTATTGATGACAGAAATATTTCTAACCCCTTCCTAGCTTGTGCTTAAAAGCGTTCCAACTCCCAATTTACTGCCTGAGTAGAACGTGACACACAGACAACCTGTTCTGGGTTGCACAGACACTCATCTGGGACACCCTTCCCCTGCACTCCTGGGCAACAGCAGTGTATTTTGATGTTTTTTTCCAGGAGGACTGTGTTTTCAGCCCCATTACTGCAAAGCAGAGCTTTCAGATGAATTGAGGGGAGGGGGAGAAGACCTGAACTGACTCGCTGCAGCCACATGAAATGGTTAGTGAATGACCTTGTGTCCAACCTTCTAACATCTAAGACAAAAGCATGGAAGAGCTGAACAAAGGAAAGCAAGAAAGCTGACAGAACAGGGGGCGTGTGAGGGTGTGTGGGTTTTGTTTGTTTGCATAGAGAAGGAAATCAAGGTTGATAAGCAGCTACCTTAATTTTAAGCCTCTCCCTAGCACTTGTAGTGTAGTCACAAAACTAACAATTTCCAGGACCGGCACAACACCAAAAGCAGGTCAAAATCTGGCTTGCCACACTCACACTAATGAGCTCTCAGGAATCAATGGATTTAGGGATTCCTGTGCGGACAAACATCACTTGCCCCAGGTTCCTCTGATAATGGCTTGGTGATGAAACCAACCTCCATCGTCTCTTTTCCTTATCGGATTCCTTATGAGCCAGATTATAATGCAAAAGTAAGCCAGGCAGAGGGATGACACTTCTGTGTCACCTCCTGCTTGCTCTAGGCTATTCCTCGCACTGGAACACCAGTAAGATATGGCACATGCTGATGTTAAGGCTGTTGCTTTTGCTTTTTAGAGCTATTGATTTCCTGCCCTTTCTTGTAAAGGATTCTGTGAACTGGAAGCAGTTAAAGGTTAACGGCAGAGATTTCATTAAAAAGAATATTTTATAATTGTTTAAGATCCTAAATCATTAGTAGCTAAATGCCCACACCTAAGAATTGCTCTGAAATGTATGTATGTAGGTGATGAAGTTCCAAGAGCTACCTGCCAACCTGAGCACCCCAGACCCTGCTCTCTCTGCTACAGCTCAGCACTGCAGGCAGCCCTCAGCTGTGTGTCGGGTCCCAGCAGTAGCACTGGCTGTCACTGGGGATCTTCTGCTTGGGATGGCGCTAATAAGAGGAGAAAGAAGAAACGGGTTTTACAGGCTGGTAGAGGCTGAAAGAAATCAAAGTCTGGCATTTTGGTAGGAATGAAGTGAGAGGGAGAAGCTGGGAGAAGTGGGAAAACACATCTCTACCAGCACTCCTATCCCTGGTATTGATATGACCAAGAAAGAGCAGGAAGATGTGAACCTAACCCTGTGGTACATAGACAGCATCTCCACTAAACATCAGCGACCTGCAGGAAAGGGCTGGCCACAAGCAAAAAGAAACACTAAGAGGACAATATGCACCAAATACTCCTGCCAGAGGGTAAGAGAAGCGAGGAAAAGGACTGTCACCTATAATACAGTGTGCACACGTGTGCGTGCATGGGGAAGTTTACATAGAACTGTTTACAAAACACACCATTAGGAACTGACATTTCTGTTACTGTAGTTGTGTTTCCCCATTTATCCTCCTTTTCGGTGGCATTTGCTTTGCTTTATGCGCCAACTCAGGTCTTGGCAAAAGAGGAAATTTTGCCACCTGAGAGCATCAGGGGGAGCTGCTTTGCTCAGCTGGGGATCCATGCAAATGTGTGCTTTTATGAGTTTCATGGAGGAACCTCCTGACATCCAAAGGCAGCATCCGCTGCTGCTGACAGCACCTGGCAGAAGGGCTACATCCTGTGCACCCTTTGGCAATTTTTCCGTGAACTGGCTACAACAGAGCTACGGTACAGATGGTCCTTCATTTGGGGGTGTTTGCATCCAGACTCTTCATTTGGGCCTGTCTGAAGGGCATCTGCCTTCAAGTTTTGTTTTCAAAGCTATACAGGCATGGTTCAACTAATTTCCCTTCTCTTCTCCAGTGCCAATTCCACTTCTGATTCAAGCGACGCAAAGGCTTCCCCTACTGTACCCAAAGATTTGTGTACTTCTTTCAGCTCTACATCACCACCCAAACTCTAATGACACAGCCCATGGGGGGCTGAAAATCCCTTGGGGTCACGAAAAGGAAACGCTGTTCTCCGCTGAGGTTGAACCAGTCCCAAACTGGTGGATTTGAGGAGCAGAGATGAGGGGCATGACGTGATGTTTAAAACATGCTGTGTAGGATCTATCCCCCACCATAAAGGATTCAGCTCCTATAGGTTCATCCAGTCATCTTAGTCATCGGGAGTATTTTCAGCATTCTTGTTTAAAGATTTGTTCTACCTCCTGAAGAATTGCTTCTCGATGCAAAAGCAGAATGATGAATACATCTTTCCTTTCCCTGCTGAATCCAACTTTGAAAAACATAATGCTTCTCATCTTATTTCCTCCCCAAGTCAAAATAAGCCAACCAAATCCTACAGTATACTTATCAATACAAACAAAAGATGCAGAGGTGTGTTTTCGTAGCAGAAATAAAAACAGTTTAAGGAACGATTTTCCTTTCATGACAGCTTAAGGTCCTTCAAACTTGACAGAATTGATTACCGAATCAAAGCAAAGGAAGGCAAGGAATGGAGCTTTCTTGCACACACCTGTAATGTTACACGCTCTGCGTGCTACAGGGGAGGAAGTGAAACGCTTGAGCTATCAGTAAGGAAAACCCAGGGAGGAAAAAGAAGAGAGGATATCGTGGGATTAGCTTTAGTGTAACATCCTACAGTATGTTTACTTTCCCTTTCTTCTCCATCTCGTATTTCTTCCCGGGATCAGTCCTCAGCCCTGCAGACCCTCCCAGGAGTACAATGCCCCTTTCGTGTATTGTACGAGTGGCACTGAGAGTACGGCAGCTTCAAAACATAAAAGGAAAAAAAGAGTCTCCCTCAACGCCATCATCATTTTTAAAAAAGGCAATTGATGTCGCCTGAAGCAGCAGCTATGAAGCCCAATTATACCACATTTCATTCAAGTGTCAAAAATTGGAATAATAATAACCAACAACGAGGAGCATATATAGGAAATGATGCTGCCATCTTCTTTTGTTTTGGCCACGCTTTTTCATAAATTCATGCTTCGAGCAGACCCAGTGCCACATTCCTTCAAGGACTTTCTTGTTCGCTATTGTTTTCAGTTCTTAACAATTGGCTTCCCTGACTACTTCCCTAGTGTTGACAGTCGCTCACAGAGGCTCCATATGCTCTCACTACTTGGGTAGTCAATCATTTGTGAATTAGCTACCCAATCAAATATCTACAAAAGGCTGGTAGTGTTTATTCATTGCTGGTGTTTTGAGTGAGTGTATTGCTTGCAAAAGGTGTCAGATTAAACACACAGAAATGAATATATTCACAGAACACGGATCGCGTAGTCAGAAGCACAGAGACAAGCACTGGCCTGAGTTCACAGTGGTTTTTGCTTGGTTTCTATTCCTTTGTTTCGTTGCGGTTTAGACCGTGCCCGAGGTAAGACGTCCCTGGACTCAGGAAGACTTCAGCCACCTGCCTACTTAAAATGGGATATTTGGAAAGGGGTTGGAATCTTGGCAGGAAACAAGAGAGCTCCAGGGGCTGCCTCAGACTGGAGGACAGAGAGGTTAAAGCAATCAAAGACATCCCGATGGCATGTTTTTCTCATCTTAGATCACGGAGGTGCATACAGCAGCCCTGCAAAACACTTTCCTCTTTGCATCAGCAATATTCCTGCATTCCCGGCTGCATGGACGGAGCCTTCATAACCCCTTGACAAAGAACACAAGAAGCACTAGCGCGTGATGCTATGTATGATCTCAGACAAAAGCTGTCCTTCTTTTCAGATCTGCCTCAAAACACCAACACAATACTTTCCTCAGTTGTCATTTGAGGGGAATTTAAAGGCATTTTCATACTGGCAAACGGAGTCTGAAACAAGCAATGCCAACCTGCAGAAGAGCCTGGCCTTCATACAGCAGAGTTGTTCCAAATCAGGATTTTCTCTTGCCTGTCAAAGATGCTGCCTAAATCAGACCTAAATGGACACAAATCTTCCCAGGGTTTAAGCACACAACGCAGGTGGACTTGAGTCCATTCATAAGGAAAGAGAAAAAAAGTTGAGGTAACGAGGCTGCATTTGGTGATATCACTTTACAGCCCAGGTTTATCCTAAAAGATGACTAACAATATATCCTAGGAGTTCTATATTTGTCACCTTCACCTGACTTCAGAAATTAGCAATGATCTATTTATAAGCAAAAAGAAAAAGTATTTTCACTGCCAGTCCAAAGAAAATGTCACTGTTGATGAGAGAATCGAGTTGATTTCTTTTCTTCTCGTGAATCATTGTCACAATAAAGGGTCTGCGTGACAACTCTGCCCTCAGCAGTCACTGAAAAACCCAATTCCTTTGAAACCATGAGTTGGCTGGTCCTTATTTTGATAGTACTTGGTGGCAATGACGCACAGGGACAAACATAACTTAGCTGTTTCTCATGGTTCTTACTTCAGCTGACTTCCAGCAGTCTTTACTATTCTGTATTAATAGAAATTAAAACACTGGACTCTTGCTCGTTAAGGTATGCAGACAGGATTCACAGGGAGCAAGTAAGAAAATGTGGATTTTAAGTGGAGATATTACAGTGAAGAATACTTCAAGTTATCTCTTCCCAGAAGAAATATAAGGTACTTGTTTACCCAGTGTCAGCTGGAATAATAAAAGATTTGGTTTCTTGGTAGTTGTACATCAATACCTATTAGGCCAATGGCACTTTTCCTGAAGTTTTCGCTTTTGCAGAATTCATGAAAGACATTTGAAACACTCAAGGCAGATGTTCAGTGCTAGGGACAGTAATGGTAAAGAATCAAAGTGGAACGACCTGGATTGTACATTAAATAAAAGGCAGAGAATGAGCACTGAGTGAATTTTTATATGTTCACATTACAACAAACTAGTCAAAGATTCTGACCCCTGGCACTGGAGGAATCTTCCCAGTTTTGATATTTTCAATAAAATAATTCCCAAGAGGGTTGGAAAAAACAGTTTCTCTCTCTCTCTCTTTTTCTTTCAATAAAATGAGACCCCCGTCTGTATTATGAAAAAGAATACTAATAATTTGATAGTGTTCTCAAGTAGCTTTTATAAGGCTTTTGCTTGGGATTTAATATTGCCCAGGAAGTCCATCAGATTTTCATGGCTTTGCTGGAAAAAGAAATGAGCAGCACTGAATGTCAGCTCCGAGCTCGTGCAGTCAACAACTCATACATCAGCAAAGATAACGGTGATGTGCTCAAACCTTCTACAGGCAGCGGAGGCTACAGTGGGGCAGGGATCTGGAGAGGAGCTAATTTCAATCATGTGCTATGGGTGGGTCCCAACTGTACACAAGAAAGCATCTGATAAGTACGAAATGCCTTCCCTAGGCTGAAATGACAGCAGAACATCTCTGCTTTTAGGGCTCTCAGGGCAGGAAGGCTTCTCGGCTGAGTCCCTCTGAGCTGACTGTACACAAATATTTGACTATAGTGCATGATTATTACTTGAAGAATGAAAAAAAAAAGGCAAGAGAGTCGGGCAGCAATGTGTAACAACGAATAGGTGCATGCAGTCAAAACAATTAATGTCACTTTGCAAGGTCTTTTGGAAATATATCAACAGAGGGAACCTACAGATGGCTCCTTTTCAGTGCGTTTTGGAAGGGGAGAGGATGGGCCATCCTGCTGAAAGAAAGGAGGATTGGGGGAGGGGAGAAGGAGAGACACACACAAAAAAGTAGGTATTTTTTTTTCCTCTTCACAAATAAAACAAAACTAAATTGAGCACGTCCAGTCAGGGCAAAGATTAAATCAGAGGATGGATGGTCTAATGCAACAGATAGACCAAGCTGACCTGTAATGCCGTAACGCCGGGTAGAAGACCAGAATTTTCCAGTGCTCAGCACCAATTAAGGTCAGGTTTGCAGAAAATGTCCTTCCCAGGAGGGCCAGCATAGCAGAAAGCATTTGGCTCCCTCTTGATGTTTGCAGAAATGTTTTCAGAAGACCTTCTTTTCCTGGCACGCTGCCCTCTTTCTATACCTAGTAACTTAAACGAGACTTCCAAAGTCCAAATTATCGTCTCCCTGATTCTCAGTTTCCTATCATCAAAATGGGAATAAAAATAAACTTCCTTCACAGCTGAGAAGCAAGGAGGATAAATGTAGAGGTGCTCAATGCCCAGAAACTTCACTGCTGGGGGCCAGATAAGGAGCTGATTATTGCACCAACAATCCTTACTTTGCTCTTCCTGTCGTGTCACCCTTCATTAAGCACTCAAATATTCAGAATAAAATCGGATCCTAAAGCAACAATGGTCTCTGCTCCCAGGAATCCTCCATTGCCAAAATGACTGAGCTGCACTGCTCGCTGGAACCGTCTCCCCCTTTCAGAGATCAGTCTTGACTCCCTTCCTTCACTTTCAGTTTGCCCAGAGCTTTGTCCTGCTTTCCTCAAGCAGACAGCTGATGAGCTTGGCGTGTAGAACACCACTCCATGTTTGTGGGTGTGTATGTATATATTGTTATATATGCATATCTATATTATATATATATGTGTGTGTGTGTGTGCACGTGTTTAACCAGCATTACTGCTGAGAAAGGAGGGACAAACTGCTTGAACAAAACTTCAGTACCTTTTAAATGTCAGGTAGCTTGGGTGTATCAGAGGTGTACAGAACACCACTTGCTCAGTGACAGAAAATAGACTGTTTCTAGGGTTACTCTTGTCCTCCTTGGCTCCATGTAGGTAATGATGACCCAGTGTACTGTAATAACTCACAGTGACGCTGGCAGACAGCAAACATTGTTGGAAGCCATGCCAAGAGGAGAAAACATTGTTCTTTTGCTCTTATATTTTAAAGTACAGTCTTGAATTTGCCTAGTTTATCACCAGCCAGTTGAAGGGACAGAAGAGGTGAATGTACCAGGTACAGCTATGGTGTTCTATAAACATTCACAAACCTTTTTTAAAAAGTGGCCATTTCCAAGGGTCTGGAGCTTGTTGCTGAAGTTCAGTGTTATCTCTCAGCCCTGGCTTCAGGTCTGAGTAAGCCCCAAGCACAAAAGGAGGACGTATCGTACGTGACATGGGCTCGTGAGCTAGTCAGTGCGTGGTGTTCCTCAGGGGGCCCAGGGAGGACTGCAAAAATGACAAGTTTCATGGCAAATCTGAAGAGCTCACGAGACAACTCTGTAGGTGTGTTGTGTAGGATTGGGATTCAATACTACGAAAGCTACTCTAAGTCAAAAGTTGCTAAGGAAGAGCGTAGATAAACAGAATCATTTCCACCTGCTACTGACAAGCATAAGAGGAATTATTTCATCATGTAAGTCATAACCACAAAGAGCTTTCCAGCGCACCGATCCCCTGTAAAAATATTTGACGACTTGTGCACATCTGAAGGAAGGGCTCAGAATAAAAGAAGGATTCTCCTCTGTATTTTAACAATGACTTCTGAAGAGCACTTACCATGTTTTACTTCAGAAGAACATTTCTGCATGCGTACAGGTGTAAGAAGTTTCATCAAGTTTGGAGAGAAAAGGCAAAAGCTTTTAACATTAGTCAAGGACACAGAGTGTTTAAAGTGGTATTTCCTTCCCCCCTGTTTTAATCAATTACTCCTGCACTCCTGTGTATCATTTCAGAGTACTCTGTTTCAATAAAATCTTGGGAAGAGCCCTTTTCTGAGGAGGAAGTATCTATTTGCAGCATTTGTTAATCTCTTCTCTTAATAGTTTGGTAAACAAAGTCTGTTTCTTATCCAGAGCCTGGTAGATAGAAGGCAAAAGAAGTTATTTTTGCTCCTACACTGACAGAGTGTTCACGGTCTGTGGTGCCCACTTGTGATTCTGCTATGGGTAGCTTTCTCTCCGGAAAGTTTCACTTTCCTTAGGACACCTCATACAGCATTGTGTTGCCAGTGAAAAGTTCCTGCATTTCCCATATCTGAGTGCATCTGCGTTTAGAACAAGAAAACAACCCTGTGGCTTTCATCGTGTTTATCATACACCAGAGTCCATAGCTTCTCCTGGAGCCTTAAACAAATGAGCATCACAACCCTCCCCTTCACTACCCTTGTCTAATTAAGATGAGCTTTTTGGATTAGGTTCTCCCCCCTACCCACATGGTGATATTCAAGCTGAACTATGAGCTCCTTCAGTCACTCCTCTTCCATTTTGGCCGTCCTCCACCCATCTTCTACTGTATCCCACCTGACAACCTATCACATTTGGTTTCATGCCTCCTCTCTGCCGTGTCTGAGGGGCTGACACTGAGGAGATGATAAGGGAGAAAGGCTCAATAAGGATGCTAAGGGGGAACGGTCAAGCAAAGTTAACAAAGAATGAGACAGTTCCTTGTTCTACAGCTGCACCATCTCCAGCTTTTAACATGAAACCACACTATGTAATGTGGGATACTGAGGGACTGTGTTTCCATGTGTCCAGTCACCCTGTTCTCCCATAAGCCAATCCACATTCTATGTAGTGTTTTACACTGGATGAACAGACTCTGTACTTTACTCTCTGGCTCTGTAGCCCTCAGAGGAAGGTTTTCCTCCAGGATGCCAGGGCACATCTGGAAATGAAAATTACTGGCAAGAGAAGGTTCCAAGTGGCCTTGGCATAAGCCATGAATCAGGGTCTCAGCCTTGCTAACCATCAGGACCACGGTTCTGAATGAGAACTTGGAACGATTCTGGATTTCCTCTTTATCCCAAATCTTGAAGCCAACTTTGCACAGATTCTCTAGGTTTCTCAAATTCAGAAATAAAAGAGTCATTGTTCCACAACTGACTGACTTTATGGCAATTTTCCTTTACCAGCACCACTCCTACAGTAAACATAAAGAATAGCTAAACTAGATCACAGAATGAGGGCAACAGGGTCATAAGGAAGACAAATGATGATCAGAAAACAACAAATACGGAGTGAGGAAAGGCAAGCAGAGAACGAAGGGAAATACTCAGAAGTCTGAAGAGAGAGAACGGTGACAGGAATTGCAATGATAGCGAGAAGTGCTCATGTGTTACCTCCTTTGGGTCAAGTGGGCCACTATCCCTCTCAGCTCACAGTTTTTCAAGATTAAGGCAAGCAAAATTTTGGCTTTTTCTGATGCATTTTTTCATTTCAGGAAGGTCAGTGGTTTGGGTTTTGTTTTGTTATTTCTTTAATTACCTTGATCTTGTTTTCCCCATTCCCCATTTGGTCACTGTGTGAACAGGAATGAATTCCCAGTCTCCAAAGCCCATATGCGATTTCCATGGAGTGATCCCAAATTACCTAATCTCAGCTCATATGCCAGTGCACATTCACAGTTTAACATCTTTTTTTTCTTTTTTTCTTCCTTAGAATTGGGCACAGAAACTGCTAGTTGGCTCAGACATAAAAATAATACTCAAAACACTGAGGCTAAACCTCGTACAATAAGTCTACATATGTGGTTGGGCTCTAACAAGCAAGCAAGAAAATGATCTATTTAAAGACTCACTTCTGATTTAGGCACTGCTTTGAAGCAGTGTGAGTAGCCAGCAGAGTCTGGTCTCCATCACCATTTTTCAAATACAAAAATTAAAAAATGATGATAATTATGCATTCTGAAAGCTGGATGGGGCCATGCTACACTGAAGCATTTTTCCAATGTAATTAAGGCTTTCAGTTGATTCCTTCCGACTGCAATTGTTATTTCAAATGTGAATTAATAAATCATGTCCATCTAGTTAAGAATTAAAATCAGTCTCAAGTATTCCTGCTTAGACCAGCAAACTTAAAGAGAGGGAGGGACGAATGCTCCCAAGAAATCCTCGGTGGGGAAAAGAAGAAAAAAAGGAAAGTAAGGAAAGAAAAAGAAAGGGCTTCGTCTTATTTAGGGTTTTCCAGGCTTGTAAGAAACACACGGGATGAAGTTACATGACTTACACATATGGAAGCATTTTCCCAGCTTTATACCAAAACAATATGCAAATAGTCTATCCCTACTTTCACTCATGACTGGCTGCAAATACAAAATTCAAGCTGAATAATGTTAACTGCCCACATGCTCTGCTCTAAAGGATCCTCAAGGGCTTCTGGTCTCCTGTGGTATACACAAACCACTTTAGCTATCACAGTGAATTAGTGTAAGGCCTGGTAATGCACCTTTAAGTATGTGAGCCCTTTTAAGGCACTTAGAGGTCAAGTCTGTGGCTATATAAAGTACAACCTTTGGAACATTTATTTTCACTTGCCCATCTCGAGGCTCGGATGGCACGCAAAGGCGGTGTTTAATTTCCTAAGAGCCCTTCAGATTCCAAATTGTCAGAGTCATCAACTGGCTCCGATAGCCAACCAAAGTTTACAGTAATGTAATAAAGCAAGGTAAATATTGGCAATCAGGCAGCGCCTGCTAAGCATGACTGCTTGTTTCAGAAGTAATTGTCATTGTGAAAGAAAGTTGTCATTTTGCAAGCGGACCTCTGAAGAGCAAGGCAAGAGGCAGAGCAAGTCCAGATGGGCCTCTTCCCTGGAACATAAACACAGACGCTCTGTTCAGCCCCTTCCACATTTCTCAGTTATCCCAGGCCAAGAACAGTAGCTCCTGATATGTCATTGATCAAAAATTCCCTATGAGGAAAGGATTTCCAATGCAAACCTTAAGTGGTTCTACAGACACGAGACGCACAAGCAGAAGATATCTAAAATAAAATGGGACACTAGCAAGGACTTGTAGACACCAAGAGATGGTATATAAAGAGATGCAAGGCAACAAGGTGGAGCAGCATGTCACAGCAAGCATTACAGTTTTTCACAGATTCACCTTATAAATGAGCGTGGTTTTGCCCTGAATATTGAAGTGCATTATTTTTTTTTTTCTCAGAGCAAAAAATCAAGTGTGAAAGGCACAGGATGTCACTGCTGTGAGATAACAAGAGCTGCCATGTGCATGCCTGGAGACAACCTGAGCTTCCAGAGCTGGACAGCTCTGCAGTGCTGCCAGGCCTGCTCTGCTCCAGGCACTGAAATGCTGTCTTTTCTTATTCTGCTGGGAGGTCCCTGGGTCCCTTCAGAGAACACATCTGATTTCCTCCAAACACCACCCATCCGTTCCCCTCTGTAAAGCTTTCTAACACCAGTCTCGTGTTGTTTATTCAGCAGGTGATTTGGTTTTGCCTTTGCTGAATCCTGGATGGATAGTAATAAAGAAACAAAAGCAGAAAAGGAGGAGAGAGCACTTTGTACTTGTGTCTTATATTAGCAGAAACACTCAAACTAACAACTGTTCAACAGAGCTCCACGCACCATGTCAGTTGTTTTTTTACTTTGGTGTGCAGTTCCAACAATACTAAAGCCAAAGAAACAACTTGCTGGGCAGTGTGCATTTACAGCTCAGGTTTGCCTGCAGGTACAATAGATACAAGAACAATATCTGCCTTCTCATGTATTTTTCAGTACATGTCAGTCTCTTCTCTTTATTTAGTCCACGTGATTTAACTCGTTTATATGGAACAGGATGTTATCTGTTGATACTTAAAAGGAAGATGAAGGATTAAGAATTGGTCTTATTGATCTGGACATTCATAATGCAAATGAAACAATAGTGCAACAAATAACACTCCAAGAAGATGTTTTTCGGCTAATGTCAGGTATGCAGTTATTGTGTGCTGACACTAATCAATGTCATACAGCTTTTGTACAAACTTCTGAGCTTTTTCAGCACACAGTAGGTGCCTGGCTAGGACATCCTGCCATTCTGAAGTTTTGATCATTACTGCGTGTTTGTCCTTGCCCTGAAAGCTCCCTGTGTCATGCAGGATTTCTGTTACTTACTGATTTTGTAGGATGAAGCTTGCTTTGAAAGCCACACACTGTTCCCTCAGCACTTCAGTGCCCCACTACCAGCCTAAACTGAAGCAGGTAAAAGAAAGAGAAAACTCTAAGTTGCATAATCTAAAATCTCCCAGCTACTGTAGGCAGAAATATTGAGACTTAAGACATCACTTGCTTGACATTTGGGAATGAGTAGGTACAGGAGATGTTCAGAGAGCCAATTTCCAGCACTTGAGCAGGGATCACACGATGGGACTGCTCCAAGAGAGATCATGCTGCCCCAACAAGGGCTTCTTATTACTTCTTATTTCAGAGGAAGCAGGTTCCTCTGTGGCTGCTCAAAGTATTTTTAGGGCAGGAAATGCAACAGTTGTCTTGGTGCAATAGAGAAAGAAGTGGCAGTGATGTCCCTTTCCCTCCTCTCCTCGGTTTTCTTACAGCTTTTTCACCTACCTACAAATAAAGCCACTCTCCCAAAGTTACTCGAAAGGCTGATGTGAGGACACTCAGTACCCTTGCATAGTTAAACAGTTATTCAGTTTGCTGAGTGCCACTGCTGTCAAGGACAAGAAATACATTCACTACTCCATTCACTGGCTTTAACAGTGTGTTTGCTTCAGTGTCAAGAAGACCTACAAAAAAGTGTTGCAGGGGAGGACAGTGGAAGAAACGCATTTAAATCGAGAGGGGAGAAAAACTGTTGCACTCTCTCCCGTCTTGTTCAAGATAATGCCCAGTGGAAATTGGAAAGTGTCACAACAGCACATGGAATAAGAGGTCAAACCAGTCCCTAGTTAGCAGACCTTCCAGTAACCACTGAAAGTACTGCAAATACACCAAAGCTGATCCTGTTAAACGGGAGGGTGAGCTTCCATTGGCAAAACTTGTGAAGACAAATATCCCATCAGCTCTGGGCACTGCCTGTCCCTCCCTTGCAGCAACATTCACTCTCTGCCGTGGCTGCCTCTCCCAGGCAGGCGAGGAGCAGCCATGCCAAGCCTCAAGCGACAGCATAATGACATTAATTTTCCAGGCGTGCTGATGACAGCTCTGTGAAGGCTGGAATGTGAGTAATGCAGGTTGCACTGCCATTGTCCTGTCTCGGTGCAAAAGGGTCAGCCTGCAAGCAGACTCCAGTAGCGTGCTTTATGTGCAAGGCACACAGCTTGAACCGAAGCACGCCCTAGCAAAACCCAGCAGAAAAGAAACGATATGCTGCAGAAAACAAGGCCGCTTTCTGGAACTGATAAAAGGTGCCATAACTGACTAGTACCAACACGCCTGTAACATAAGAATAGGATAGTGGGTGTCCACGCTGCAGCTCGCAGTTGATAGTTGTGAGATTGCCTGGCTTATGCAGGAATGAATGTTTCGGTTTAGCCCAGGCATGTTTTGCAGCACAGCTCACCGAGCTGCTGACCTTTCCAGGCAACCTCTGTAACAAACTGACCAATAGATATCTGGCTGATAGACAAAAATAGTCACATATTCTTCCCTATCTCCGCTCTTCACCTTATCCCATTCCAAGCTACATGTAAAATTTCTACCTAATATAGCCTCCTGGTAACTTGCTGTAGTCTGTCATCGCTTACAAAATGCATATGAGACACTTTGTTGATCTTTCCCATTCAGAGTTCAACCCCTCCGTGCTAACAGCAACACTGTCCAGAGCAATTGCTAATCCTCTGAGTTAAACCTGCAACACTCAAGTGTGACCAATTAAGCTGCAGATAACCGTCTGCCCAAGAGAAAGGAGAGATGCAGCCGAAAACTCCTTGATGGTGCAGAATTGGTGAACAGTGCCAACTCTTAAAAAGCAACTTTTGATTTTTATTGAAGGCCCCAGCACAGCACAATATCAGCAATGCCTTCAGCTTCCTTCCACAGTTATATTCCAGTGTTTAAACTGCTGGCAGAAGGCTATGAGGGCAAATGGCAGCTCGTCTCGGCCTGAGGGTGCCTGCACAATATGTAAGCAGCACCCGTTCTGCTGGTGGAGCAAAGCACGGGCTGCTTGGGGTAGCTTCTGTACCTGCAGGGAAGCTGCAATTAGGATTGCAGCAGGACAGTGCTGCATGGGTGACAGCAACATGGAACTTGAAGCAGACTGACGCCTTGGCAGGCATCTATTGAGGCAGTGCGCTTTATTTGTCTTCCAAGTTACAAGGTGTAACTTGGCAGCCTCCCCCAGCCTGCCCCTGCTCACCGACACGTAAGGCTCACTGTTAGGTGTGTCATCCATGTGCTTGGTCATTACAGCTGCTATTGATTCTGGCAGTAGATAGCTACAGCACAGAAGAGAGATATGTGCAAGGGTTAGCTGATTGCCATCTTCTAAAAGGGAATGCTTCTAGCCCCTGAAGACTCAAGACTGCTCAGCTACTGCTTCCAATCCTGAGCAGATGCTCTGTGAAAAAGTCTCCCACTTTTAGACAAGTGTGCCTGCCTCTCTCTGGCCCGCAGTAACTAATGACAACATGGCACTGCATGGGGCTTGAAGGTTTGAAGTTTAGCCAAATAAAGACATTCCTGGCTTTATCGTAACTGTTTAAGAGCCACTAGGTTTATCTACCCATGCAAGGGAAAAAGTGATTTCAGCAACTATATATAAGGTAGGCCAAAATAAACGTTACAGCTCGGATTTTCAATTCTCAAGATATGGTACAAATCAACGTGAATCGCTGCTAGCTGATATTTGTTCTATTTAATCATTCAGTTGGTTCTTCCTTAACTAACTCTTCCATTGCTTACGAACCATTCCTGAGTAGTTCCCCATTCTGCCATCGGAAGGTGAGACATGTCCCAGTGTCCCTTTCAAAGTGATGATTAGCTTCAATTAACACAAATGTTATGAAAGAGAAGCTTCAAGAGAGGCTACACCCGTTGTCTTCCCAGTTCTTCCACAGGGATCAGAGAATGAGAGACTTAACAGTTTGGTAGGGTCTCTCTAGTGATGTTTTAAGGAGGTGAGAACAAATATGTGCCCTCAGATCCATCCAGGAAACAGCTGTGGAAGAGAAGCAATGCTAGTATTGAAGAACAAATACATCATTACCTAGAGACCACTTGTTTTAAGAGGAAATATAACTCATGAAATTTGACATTTGTTAGGACAGCGAAGCCAAAAGTGTTGTCTCCCTTCTATGCGCATATTCACCACGAAACCCTAAGATCTTCCTGCCTTATCTAGGGAAGGTTAGCTCAGGGAAAATGCAAGTGAGCAAGTACAGATGGAGCTCCTATCCCCACATCACAGAAAACCCTTCAAACGAATCTATGAGGTTTGGTTTGTTTCCAACCTCTGTAAATCAAGCAACACAGATTAGTTTGCAAACCTCATCATGAATGGAACCCTACAGGGCTCACACAGCTCTAATTTTCACCCGTGCCCCAATCCTCTGCACAAACACATACGTCCATGAAACAGAACAGCATCCATATCCAAGACTGACTATCTGTTCATAGCCAAGAACTAGACTAGAGTTCTGATTAAAGCTTTGGACTGATGCATGAGACACTCCTGATTTTTGCCCAACACCACTCAGTCACTGCTCACACACCAGCCCAAGTTGATCCTGGCTCTTGTGTAGGCGTAAAAATGGCCAGTGCTTACTCAAATGGGAATGACTGCAGCATCTAGCCATCAGGCATGGATGGACCATTTCTGGCACGTAGCCATAGCAAAAATGGTCTGTCCTAAGGGGACTATGGCCACTGCAAACACATTTGGCGACCAGGGGTAAATGCCTCATGCACCTTCCACGTGGGAAGCACACTCATTACTCACTCCCAGCAATACCTGCAGTTGAACATGCTGGAGCAAAGGGCTCTTTCCACTGTGCCTGCCTCCACGCAGGTCCTAGCTGCTCACAGTGCCTAAGGGGAGCTCACAGAACACAAAGCTGTTATCCATACCCTCGTGTGTCTCCACACCAAGATAAGAGAATCCTCTTCTGCCATCCATATTAGAAGAAAGGATGTGAACCTGTGAGCTACTTTCGCTAGCAGTGTCAACTAAAATACTCCAGAGGTAATTTAAAAATACCTTCTCAATACACCTTATAGGAGTATGCTGTGTGTGAGCTGCTCTATCTGTCTGCTCTCTGCAATGGCCACCTGGGATACAAACCAGCACGTACTTCCTAAGCTCCAGGGGTGGCATCTGCAGCCTGCCACAAAGGTGTGCGGGACATCTCACATCTGATGCAGCTCCCTCCTGTGTCTTTTTCAATGGGACAGACAGGACACGTCCCCATCTCCTTGCTGCTGCCCACATCGTCAGTGCTGTTAGTGAAGGCGCATTGCACGGACAAGGAATGTGGGTGAAACAAATTCAGCAGGATGGCTGAAAACAGCAATTGAGAATTGAAGGAGAGGACATTGCTGGAGGCTGTGTGAACTCCCTGGCCCTCCAGGAGAGTGGAAAATGGGAAACACAGGCTCGATTTCCAGAAATTCATACCCACACAAAGAAAATAACAAAGTGAGTCAGAAGAGCGTGCTTTTGTACACATGCATACTGAGGATTGACTTCTGCCAGAAATGAGAGTGAACAGAAAGGCATAAATGCCAGGTACATATTCTATATGCAAAGAACAGCACCCCTCCCCAGCACAGCCCTTCCCATCAGCAGCCACGCGTCACTCCTGCCATTGAGGAAGCAGGTGTCCCCTTGAAGCTGCATTAGTTTGATCTCCGTGTTTTATGTCAGCAATCATCTTTTTTTCATATTCCCTTATTGCTATTTACTCACTTGTTCTCTTGTGTTTGTTCACATAATTATGTTTTGTTTTTTCTTTTTCCCACTACCTCTTAACCCACCCCCCCCCCCTTAACTGTCCCCCAAGTATGATGTGGCCAAGCATGGTCTCAATCAGAAAAATGGGGGTGATGTGGAGAGCAGTAAAGGAGTGGTAGATCTCCCTCTCTATATAGATCCAGAAGTCAACTGAGAAGAACACCACAGCCTTCCTTTGAATATCCCCACTGATAATTTTTGTTACCTATAGGAAGTCGGCCAATGTGGCAGAGATCTCCAAGCCCAGAGATGCTATAGGCGTGTACACCTCTGCATGGGCCACACACAGAAGGCTGAAGCTGGAAGCAGGAAATAGCTGGTAGTTTGCCACAAGTCCCTAACATTTACATCTACTGTTGTTCCTCTTCCCAGCCCTTCTCACTGGTTTTGGACAGCAGAAATGGTGGTCTGTTTTCTGTCTGAATCTGTTTAGGTTTTCTCGTTGGACAGCATTAGCACAAATAGAGTTTCTGGGAACAATGGCAGAAGAAAGGATGTTTCATCAGGGTGGATAAAACAATTAGCCTGAAACAGTACTACTCTCGAGCCTTGTCAACAATGTACTTGAAGGTCTGAAAAGAGATGGATGTTTTGAGAAGCCTGTAATTTTGGCTTTTGTTCCTTTTTCCTGACCCAGTAAATCATCTGTAATACCTATTTTCATATAGCCTTGTCCAGTGACTACATCTGTTACATTAGCACATCTTCCTTCTCAGTAAGGATAGAGAGGGTAGAGATGAAAAGGCTGGTTTGGACCCATCTGTTATAAACTGTGTTTTCTAAGGCAATACATGAAACCTGTCACCGTGTCTCCTGTAATTTCCCTCCCTCTTTGCTGGTTTGTTTTTTTTTTTTTGGTTGCATATCATGACCAAGAGGCTGGATCATCATGCACTAAGGAAATATTAATTCCTTTGCTGTTGCATCTAAAAGCTAAGATGACGAATTTCTGTGCCATGCTACATTATACGGGGATAAAGGAACAAAAGGGTGAAGGACAGTGGCTGCATGGTGTCTTAATCAGATGCAGATCAGCCTAAGAGCATCAGACCATCAAATCCCTGCTCTGCAGCAATCGTGCACCTTTAGTCAGGCTCTGAATGGGCTGAGATAGATTCAGGGCTTTATTGAAAGATCATACAGGATGACTGCAAAATCCCATTACTTGTTGATTAAGTATTGATTGCCTTGGTATTAACAAGCCAGCTAATATGAAGTGACCTCTGAGGCCACTGGTTGGAGGAAAAAAAAAGACAATTTACTAAAACAGGCAGGCAGATGAATAAGAGGGCTAGATCTGCTCTTGGCTTTTAGCTTCGGTTAAAATGTCACACTCGATAGTGCAGATCAATGCCCACTTTATTTCCTTGCAGCCGTCTTATTACCATCATGAGGCTGCCTCCTTTGATGCTTTTTAATGACCCTCTGAACCGCGTGCTCTGCTTACCCACTGCCTTTGACTAAAAGGAAAGGAAAAGCTTTTTTTTTTTTCCCCTTGCTGGTGATGGAGTGGCTGAGAACATGACATTGTGCCAGTATAAGTGGAGCAACGAGGTTTCTCGGGTCAGCGGTGCTGCGACTCTGCTCTTTCACTCGGTTTCTAGCTTTTCTTTCTTTCTTTTCTAGATTTCAAAAAAGTCTTGCTCCTTTTCATAACATCAAAACTGGTGAGACATTAAGAGACCACCTACTGATAACTTCTGTCCAACACTCTGATTTGTGTTTTTAAGTGCAATAAGTTTAGCAGCTCTTGTTACATTAATTCTCCTGAAAAACACCTCAGCCAATTATTTTGAAACTAACTTTTTTTCCCCCCCCCCCCTTGTTGCCACTTGCAAATATAAGAATTACCTTTTATGGTGAATAAAGAGTTTCAGGCTCCTAGATCAAAAATAGACCATATTAGGAATACTGAAAGCTCCTAGTCTTTCTACTTCAAGACATCCACAGTGTTTTCATCTAAGTCTATGTATCGAGATAAACAAACTAGGCTTTAAAAACAACATTTCTTCTATTTAACACGCTGCAATTCTAGAAAGCATTTACATAAGTATTTCAGTTGCTGTTTTACAGATTGGCCTGCCAATAATTCAGTGTTTTGAAGGAGTAGACAAACACTACACAGAACAGATATGACTCCATACCTATCAAGGAAAGACACATCAGGTATTTGAAGCTCCTGGGGAAATTAAGGACACAAGGAAGAGAAGGTGAGTTAGGGAAACAGCTATTGTGACTGCAAAGATTTTCTGCTGCTTCTCAAAGCCTGTAAAGCTCGTCAGCAAAAGCTGAATAGATGTTACTGCAGAAATCTTGTGCGCACACCTGTAGGCTGGAGACTTGTAGCGGGGGGCAGAAAAATGAAGTGGAAGGCAAAAAAAGAAATAAAGAAAGATGATGATGATGAAAATATCACGTCTTAAGGATGTGCCTTAGTATTAAACAAACAGCAACAGCGGTGGTAACTTCTGCCTCACAAGTAACTAGTGAGAAGCACAGTGGTAGTGGTATCGTCTGATGATTTAACAACTGCTGGCCCGATGCAAAAATCACTGAGACGCTTCCCACCAATTTCAGCAGGCTGTGGTACTTCGATTGTAAATATAAAAATCTCTTATTTGTTCAGCAGTAACACAATGACATAATTCACGTGCCTCATCTCTTTAATCTTTCTCCCTCCTCCCTTGCACTCCTACGACTCTTCCTTTTCTGTGGTTTTGTGGTAGAAACATATACAAGAAAAATAGTAGGCAACATCAGGAGACTCTTTTGGGAGCATGCAGAAGTTTTGGTAGTATGCAAAGCCACGCTCACCCTCAACTGCTGAATCAGCCACAAAAGCACAATCTGGCATCTTATTTCCCCTTTTCCCTCCTCTGCTCTTCAATGAGACGCTCTTAAAAATCAGAATCATGGGGGCAATCTTTGAAGTGTGAGACCCTGATGGAATGACTTAGATTATTGCTGTATTACTATTATTTATATAGTGCCATAAATGTGCACGATGCTTAGCAGAATAAAAGACACCACCTCCTGCACCAAACTGTGCAGAACCCTGCTTAATATAGATGGATAATTTCAAACACACATACACACACAGAGGCATTCAGACCCCTCTCCTAGCTCATTTTCAAAGGGGTCCAGAGCTTAGGGAGCTTGCTACTTTTTTTCCAAATTAGTCGAGAAAAGTTGCTCCTTAAAGCACAAGCCCAGCTTGAAGGCTGTTGGCCAAGTGGTGCCGTGTAGGGGCTCAGATCTGGAGTGCAGCCTAACAGGCTTGTCCGTGAACGGATGCCTCTCCAGCACACTGCTTGCTGCAGCTCTAATTATAAATTACCCCTGTAGACACGCAGGGGTTCTAGTGAATTAAGCAAAAAATTTAGACTGGTTGATAGGAAAAGAAGTTTTTGCACAGCATTCCCAATAAAAAATTATACACTTGTTATGCATTACAGTCTGTGCTCAAAATGCTATTTCAGCATTCTGGGTATTAAAAAAGGAATCTTATGTGGTCTTATGGTGAAAGACTGTGAAGGATTATTTAAAGTAAACTGTAGGGAAATATAAAACAAACCCAGTTAATTTATCACAACAGTGAAGATGCATAAATAAGATGTTTATGAACAACAAGGACAGTTTACCTATTATTCCAAAGAATTCATGTGTTCAGGAGCAAAATATTTAAAGAAAAACGATGCCAGTTTTGCTCAGCCCAACAATCTAAAAGTTGGTATGGGAAGCTGCCTGGGAAATCTTAGTTCGATGTAGTTGTCAATGTGACTAATTACAATCAAGATCTCTGGAGTCTACTGACAGCAGTGTGCATTTTTTAAAAGATCAAAGACAGAAAGTGGTGCCCAGCTACCTTGAAGCTGCAGTCCAGGTAAGGAAATATATCGGGACAAGACTCTCAGTGACAAGAATCAGCCAACATTCATTGTCTTTCATATTGTTAGTGCAACTCAGCACAGATAAAGCACTAGCTAATTACATATAATTTGTATAGCTCCTTAAAACAGTATTGAATAAGGGATGAACTAATAATTTACCCCATCTAAACTAAGCCTTCTCAATGCCAGAGTTGCAGATGATGTCAAACCCAACAAAGAGTGCCTTAATATCAGCTTGATAATACATCACTTTGCTTTTCACGATTCAGCCAATTTCCCAAAGTGGAAATGCTAAAAGCACTTAAAGAAATTTCAACCAATACATGACCGTGGACAATGGCCTTCATTTTTATGACCACACTTTATAGCAGAACTGCCCAAAGCCCACCTCTGCCTTCTCTGGATTTATGTCAAGGTGGTGTTCTTGTTTCCAAGTGGTGTCTGCAGCCTGATATTCTTTCTTCCTTCCACGTCAGCCGTCCAAGAGGTCACACCTCTTTCCAGCAGCTATGACCCTAGTCATGGTGAGCTATGCACTTACTCCCTTTTTAGCAGTTTGCTGAGGCCAGGACTAAAGATGAACTACAATGAACTCCAGAGGGTTAATGTGGAGCACTCCAAATGGTACTAACAGCACATCAAAGCTGAGCAACTCTTGCAACACAGTGCTATTTTAACTACATGTCACCCATTTGACTGTCTTTAAAACAATGAGCTTTCCCAGTCGTCCTTCAGTTAATAACACATGCTGTGCTCCTTCCTTATGAAGTTTTTCTCTGACTTGTTCACTTGGACTCTGAGTTCTGCATGTAAGGGTCAGACTTTTATTTTGCATTTGTGATACTTAAGGGTGCATCACCTTCATTTGTTTAGAGACCATACCTTATACAACACAATCAAAAAAGACAGGAGATAAGAAGCAAAATGCTGTCTTCAAAACTTTATGGCCAGCAGGATTTCTCCAAGTTAGTAGACCACCGAGATGAAGTAGGACATGCAACTGCTCACATGTTTCTGTTTCAGGCCACAATCACACTAGAGATTACTAGGTTTGATGCAAAGGGGACACTCAGAAACAGCAAAGCACAGTGATGAAAAAAGCCCCAGCATTAACAAACTGCTCCTGAGACCATTCAAATCCACCCTGTAACGGCTCGGTTTCCTCCTGAAGAGAGGAAGCCCATGTTTTCATCCTCATCCTGTCCCACACTGCACTGCATGAAGCGAAAACATCATCTTCAGAAGATTATCTGTTTTCTTAATTCAGGTGGCCCTTCCACACTAGGGTGTGTGATGGACAGCCTCCAACATCCCAGCTGGACAGTCAGAGAGACACAATAGATAGATCATATTTCAGTAAAATGGCCACCTCCAAGAATGCCAATTGTCATTTAAAAAATGGTGACAAGTGCTTCTTAGCCTGTGAACTTGCCTATTGCTGGGCTGAGCAAAACGGGGGCAGCTTTCCTTTAAATTTTGCTGGTAATGATATGGTATACAAAGTGACAGACTACAGGGTTTGGGTTGAATGCTAACATTGTTCTTTTTCCCTTTTAAAGGTCATGCGCAAGAAAACCTCTCTACTTAAATCTCTCCATTTAAAATCACCATTAGGTCACAAAAAGCAGCCTCAACTTGCTAAGAGGCTTCATTGGAAAATACATGCCAGGGTTTACCTTCCACAGATCTCCTTTATGAAGTGATACTTTGGAAGGTATGCTCCAGCACTCTGTTACAAGGTCTTTGATTTGCTTTTGATACTTATTTTCACCCTTTCAGATGTGACCAGAGTTTCGTGCATATCACATTGTTAATAAGGAAGGAAACAAGCAGGTGTTGATGTGTGGCACAGAACTGCAACAATTCCAACTACATTTGTCTAATGGGGATGAAAAACACTTTTCAGCAAGGTATACACGGAGGTATAATGAAAATAGGACTGAAACCCCTTCCTGAATTGGGATATGATCAAGTATAAATTTAAGTTTCACTTTAATTTGTTACAGGACACTGTTGAAAAGTAACAGCATTTAGAGATTACTGAGCCCACATTAATATGGTTCAAACAGACAATATTAATAGTCTTGACATTACTTAATAACACATGTTTTCCCTTCAAAGACTTTCACTGTGGAGCTAAAAACGCACTGAATTACCGGTAGGGATTTCACTTGCAGTGCAGGTGGCACGTTCACCCAAAGCACTGGAGGGAGGGAGCTCTCCAGTGCAATAGTCCACTGCATAAGTCACCCAACACTGGATACATGGCTATCTCATGTCTGATCCACACACAAGGCATTGCCGTTGTTGCTAATCATAAACTGCTTTTTCCTTCCCACCATTCTTTCACGCAAAACATTTTTACAACGGTAGCAATTTCACAGAAGAAATGTATGAAAAAAACCTCACCATCTCTTCCAAGGAAGTAGGCTGCAAGTGTCCTGTCACCAGTGGAAAATACACCACATTTGATAAATCACTGTGTTCTCAGTCTTCAACATTTACCTTCAACCCAGATGCAATACGCAAGAGCCCAGGAAAAGAAGAGCTAGACAGACAGCAGATCCTCTAATCTAAGAAGGATAAACCCCCAAACATTCACTGAGTCCTTGGGAACAGAAATTCCATATTGAGACAACTGTTTTGCATTTCCAAATTAAATGATATTAAATACTGTGGTGTCGTATTGCCGGCTTGGCTGGTGCTGATTTTACTTATGCTAAGCAGTGATTTACTTTGGTAGTCATCACTTTTTCCCCCCCCAAGAGGACTGTTGATGCGTGGATGTCACATGCTGTCCCGTAATAAAAAGCACATATTCCCCAATTTTGCAAGAATCAAAATTCATAACACTTTATATTCAAAAGGTCTTTAATTAAGTGCCACATTATTGCTACTTGTATTGCTTTCTCATTACGGACCAAACTTTCAAATCAGCTCACAGACACATTTTCAAGTCCTGAGTATTCTCTACATTTTAAAAAGAGCTCAGCTCCTATTTTAGTATCTAAAAAAAAAAAAAGAGCTAGCATTTCAGCAGTGCTCAGAGATGATTTCTGTTAATAAACCTGTCCTATACGTCTGAAATAACTGCAAGCATTCACATCACACTATATATTCTAAATCTTTTCTCTGTTAACAGAGTCTCCTAAGAAGTGAGATACTGGGATGACCATGCCTTTCACTTTTAAAAGACTTGAAAAGCTCAGTTATTTCACTAGACTCGGAGGCTTGCGAAAACAATCCTATGAAAAAAAGCTCTTCAGCTTCAATTGGTGATTGTTAAAACTTTAAAAGAAACACATCCTACAGCAAACAATGAACAACAACATCTGAAGACTCCTCTGCCTGCCGAGATGCCTTAATCCGGATGCTTAATTGTGAATTTAATTTATCCCGTACATGCAAAAAATACATATATAGTTGCCCAACAATTTGAGATAATGCAAACATGAAGGGAAAGGCTTCTGTAAAGACGACTGTGTGAGAAGTAAAAGGATTAGCTTCGAATGATTATCCCTGGAATCTGACAAATCGTACACACACCTTACTTTAGCTCAAATTTGCCTTGCCAATCAGGCTGTTAAATTACATAACAATTTGATGCTTCTTAACAAAAGATAGCATCCCAGGTGTTAGCTTCTATTGTGGTAGGCAGAGAAATTGATGTCTATTTCCTGCCTACAATACTTTTTATTTTTTCCTCTAATTTTACATTTTCACTGGCAGAGATTTTACTTTTTTCTCTGGTTTAGTTTTTTTTTTTTTTTTGTGAAACATTCAGCATTCCCTGTGCTTTTTTAGTCATTTTGTTGTGACCACATAGACACAGGAAAAGAAATAAATAATTCTCTGCAATTCTTTCAGGGATACAGATGAACATAATCTGTGTTGTGTACACTTTGTTATTACTTTATGTAAGAGGTGACAGAAAACCAGTAAAGCCAAAGCAGAAATCAAGAAATACATATGCTTGCTTTCTGCCTTACACGCAGGCACACTCACGAATGCATGACACTTGTTAAGTGGCAGTGATGTACCATGAGCATCTTGTACATTTTGTCTTCATACATTTATGCTGATTATTAAATACAAGAGGTTAAAGAGTTTTCTGAGCAAGGCAGAAGAAAACGGCTTTACTCTGATTTGCATGTTGAAAACAGAAATGAGCCAACACTATATGAAGAGCAGTATTATCATGACAGTAACAAAGGGAACTGCCAAGCTGGAAAGATGGACAGCAGCAGGCTATTCTCCTTCTTGCCCGGTCCCTTTGGGGGCAAAGCACAGATCCTACTACACAAACTAGTCTATGTCACTGCCTTGTTTCCTTTCCTTGTATCATAGAAGCAAGTATTGTATCCCTCTGAAAGATCATGAGAATTTGGGTGTTCATGGCCATCAGTTTACATGTTAAAAACAACTGAAAGCCACGCTTCCACTTTATCAGTATTATACACCAATTTTGCTTAATAGCTCTTAGAAATTATGAATATTTCTACTGTTTTCTGTGCCTGCTACAAGACAGCGAGTATTCTGCATTGCAGGTACAGACAGACAAATCTCAATGCAGCATACTTTGGAGGCTGCTAATAACTGATTTGACTGACCACATGTGAAGGGCAAGGTAAGTCCAAACACTAGAGATGCTGTTCATTTATAGGAAGTCAGTGCATTCACAGGCAGAGAGTTTGGTTAATTGCTGACATTGGTACATTGGTGCTCCCTCCCGGTAGGCTACTTATGGTGAAAACATTCCTTGTTAGGTTCTGCTTCTGCATGTGACTCGCCTTTGGTTACCAGTACCATTAAGTATATCAGAGAGTGGAAAAAAGCATTCTAATCTATGTATGTCAGCCTGAATCCTCATACGGTGAGATCAGATTAACCCCAACTTCAAACCATCCACGCACCTTGGTTTTCACATGCCTACACTAACCTTTTTGTGTGTGTGGTCCTGATTCTTCTTCCTTTCATGTTACACAACTTCCATTGAGAAAATAATCTTCCACTTTGACCTCTGACAGTTACCCTTTCACAAACCTGCTGCCTGTCAAAGAACAGTCCCCAAATGGCACATTTGCATGGTGAAGGGCTGCCCCCTTGAGTAAGTTCTCCAGTTCACCCACAGTCTATCATCAGATTGAACATGGAGGTTCTGTAGATCACAGAATCATAGAATACCTGAGAGAAGAAAACAACATCACAAACAGAGATTCCCTCCCTCTGATCTCCAGCAGTAAGAGCAGGGTTTAGTTATCTAGTTGAACACCTGTAGCTGAGGTACAGGGAGTATGCCACAGTGGTCAGTACCCAGCATCTGAGGACATTTGTCTCTAAGGCCACATCTTTCAAGGCTGGTTTGAACACTTGGTTGCCAAAAGCCTGAGGAATGAAGCTGTTAAATTGAGGTGTATGTTGCTGTGCAGCAATATTAAGAAGAACACATCTAAACTAAATTCACTTCAAATACAATCTTCCAAGTAAAGCGTATGCTGGGAAAATCATTCTCATCAGAAGGATCATTACAAGAGTGAGACAGCAAAACCAATGACTATATTATACTATTCAACCTAACTCTACACCATAACTGTGCAGACAACCATGTTATCCTTGAGGCTGCTTCTTCCTTCTGAAGGACCCCTGACAGGCGTTGTATCTCAAGAGCCTTAAAGGACTGGGTGGGAGATTTTGGCATTAGCAAAATAGTTCTTCACTTGCAATAGCAGGCGACGGGATCCTTGCTGGTTTTGATCAAACCAAACAGTGTATCAAGAGCAAGTGAAGCCATCAAACTCTAACTATTCAACGCTGTCTTCCACAAATTTGGAGGCTGTCATGCCCAGAAAAACATGACATTGAAGGGGAAAATGTTAAAATATAACCCTTCTTCAGGCATCGCAGGCTCTGAGAGGTTCAGATTTATACAGAGAAGGAAAGTTTTATGTATAGATGACTCTTCAATTTTTGCTACCTCACAATAAGCAGGCCTATCTTCTAAGGTGTTTTTTTAGTTTTGTTAGTCATTAATCTAAATGCATAATCTCAGAGAAATGAAGAATCTCAGCTTTTGCCTGTTTGAGCTATTTCTTCCAGAGTTAGGTTCAACTCAGTGAGCAATCCGGTTACTGTTAGGCAGTTCAAGTCTTCAAGTTTCCTCTAAGTCCCTTTTCCATTTTACTTCTCTGACTTCATATTAGTGGAAGACATCAAGGGTAAGAGGACACCATTTTTGAGAGTAAAAGATAAATAGTCTAAAAGGAAGATGAGATTTTCCATTCGCCCTGAGGTGGAAGGAGGGCAAGAGAGGGGTGAAAAAAGAGGAAAAAGACAAGTAGAGCCCATGGAAAAAAAATGAGATTCTGCCTGGTGTTCCATTAAACAAAACAAAAAATGCCATTGGTCTGGAAAAAAAAAAAGAACAATTTAATTTTGCAGGCAAAAGGCTCCTGGCTTCACTTCCTAGTGGAACAATTTGGTTTTACGAGAGGAGCCTTTCCAAGCCAACCGTGACTGTACATATGGCACAGCTTGATACCTGCTCTCTGTATCCTGATGGCTCAGCTACTGAATTTGTCACATTCCTTCGCTACTCTGAGTTTTTCAAGAAACACTGTAGTGCTTCCTGCTCTTAAGAGTTATTTACAGCAAATTTATGAGTCTGCAGAACTATCTGCCAAAAAGTAAAGGGGGAAAAAAAAAAGAATAAAAAAATCAAGTAAGTTATTAACTGCAAATTATTTGTCAAGCTCCTGTTGCCAACTTTTCCAGACAGAACAAAACTGTACCACACTACAATTTCCAATGTACTGCCCACGAGCTCCCTTTCTAATGCCTCTGAAAGCAAGTATTACACAAACTGCAAGATCAATCACAGCTGCTGGAGCATGGAGGAAGACCACGGTGAAATGGTATGCAGTGGCTGTACCAGGACCAAGATCTACCATCAGCGTCCCCACTAAACAACCTACTCACCACCTCCTGCTCCCAAATTCCCACTGTAATGCCTGTGTTTTATAGGCAGGAAAAAACAGACCAGCATCGAGGATACCTCCCAGATGTCCTTATGGTGCTCGTTTCATAGGCTGTTAGAATTGTTTCATCCCAACACAGGCCATTCCACAGGGTCTGTCCCTGCAATTGATTTCTCAGGCTCCAATTCAAAATGATTCTAATCATGGTCAACACTACTGAGCCTTCCAACATCTTTGAGGCATATGTAGGTTTCTGCACAGTGAGTTGAATCCAAGCCTCTCTGCTTTGCTCTGCTGCACTAGGATTTGTGGTAACAAAATGAGAACTTAGCTGCACACTTCTTCAACTGTTGCTTTGATTAGGTTCAGCAAATATCTCAACTGAGTTCAGGTCTGCCTTCTCTTTTATCTTGTGCTTGGTCCTATACTTTGTGGCATGGGGAGTCACGCTTACCTCTCGTATTTAAATATTCTATACATCTATTAGCTCACATTAACAAAAGCTCTTAGCAGACCTATAGGTGTGCATTGTTCGTCTGGCCAGAGTCTCACAGGGTATTTGATGAACTGGCCTGACAGTACTGCAGTAATATGTAGATGGCATATTTGTGCATTTACCATATAAAAACACTATGGACAATATATTCTGCTTGCCTTCCTGCATGATGAACAGACATACCAGAAAGGACTTCTGCTGGGATGAGCCAATGAAATCCTGTTTTTTATTATTTTATGTTTCCTGTGTCCATGCCATTGGAATAAACTGTAAATTAGGTATTATGGCACTGTAGTTTGGGTAGATGTGATGTTTCAGAAATGTAGCTTTGGTTTGTTATAGCATAATAGCAGCTTTGCTTTGTTGTGACAGTGGCAATAAAATAAAGTTACTACAACATGTAATGCTGTAACCAACCAAAACTAGTCTAACAAACAACAAATCAAAGGGAGCAATACCCACCCAGCACTTTATGTACAGAAATATTGATGATCTGTGCTTAAACTTGCCAGGTTAGAAAGTTTCCATTTTTCAAGGGATCAAATGATGGTGATCTGCTCCCTCTGCTCTCTGAGGTGAATATCTAAACAAGGTTCTTAGCATTTTCATGCTCAGCTAATAACTGCGAACCAGGGAAGCAATTTTATATATTGTATTTTATATAATTTCTAATTAAGTAAATACTTCTGGCAGTTCCAACAGCCTGGTTACTATTTTACGTTAGTCACAGTTTCTTCACAATCAGAAGACCAGTGGAAGGTTGAGACAGGCAGGGGACTAAAGATGGATCTAATCTATAGTTATAAAAGGGTTTCCATTTGTTGACAGCTCTGCCTATGAAGTATGCAATGACATTTTCCTACTGTGCTATTTTCATGCCTCCTGAGATGCCAGGTTATAATGCAAAACATCTGAATCATTAAATTTATACAGTTACTTAATAACCCATGTAAAATACATGGCAATGTTGCTTCTTTTAAAACATATGCACCTCATAAGAAAACAATTTCCTGCACTATGTGGTATAGTCAGATTTCAGTAGTTTCTGTTGGGCATAAAGGGTTCAAACTTCCATCTTCTGCGCAGCCAAGAGCCATGATACCAACCACCACCAAGCTACTGCAAACAGACACTTTTGGAGAAAAGCATCTGCCTTCTAGAGACCATCAGCTCTAAATAGAATATTTACTATATATAAACAGAGAGAGATATAAATACATATCCAAAATAACAATAGCTAGCAGGTAGCAAGAGTGCAAAGGTGAAACATGAGCCTCGTCTCGTAAAACATTAAACGTGTTCTTTACCTTAACTGTGTGTGTTTTTTCATTACCCTTAGAAAGACAACACATGTTCTCACAAACCTCCTCAGACTTGCTCAGGGTCTAAACCAGAATTTTGTTTTCTGGGAACCAGTTAAAATTCTTACTGTTTTCAATAGGTTCTTCGTAGCTCCTGTACCGAGATAAATTCTCTTACTTGTAGAATAGATGTTTCTTTAATAGAGTTTTTATAATACCCCATGACAGACAACTGCTAATATGGAACATGATGAGTGAAAAATATTGCTGGCACGAGCAGGCACTCAGCAGAGAGAGTCAATTCTGTTTATAGACTCACTGAAGTTTTTTGGTTGGTTAAAAAGCTGACAGACTGCATTACAGCTAACATTCCCATATTGATTATACCATTTCTAAGCCTGCCCTCGCTCTGACAGGAGCAGCATAATTAGTTTTTTCCTTGTTAAATATTTGTAAATCATTCACACTTTTATGGGTTGCATAACCTGGCTGTTACCTTCAAATAATCTTCTCGTAACTTGTTTACAGGTGGAAAAAACTGCCACAGTATGGTGTAGGTTTTGCCCTCCTGTGAGGGTGGCCCAGCAGAAAGGAGGAACCTCTCCACAGCGTGGCAGAGTCACCAGTGCTGCTGCTATATACAGCAAGGGCCCTGGCTCCAGGAGAGATGAACAGGTACCTCCTCTGATCTGATTGCCCCTTCAGCCCAGTGCCAGCAGCAGAGGATACGAATAACAAAGTTTGGGAGAGGTTCTGCAGCATAAAACCTGCCAGTGATGGTGATGTATTTATGATGCAAATCAGGGCCCTAATTCAGCAAGCACTTAAGCACATGTTTGAGTCTCATTGACTTTGGAGGAATCAAGTGAGTGTTTAAATGCTTTCCTGAATACCGGATAACTGTACATGGGAACAAAGCGAGGGGGGATAACAAGATAACGTAATGAAATGACAGTTTTTAGGGTAGAGTGGTGCAAGCTGTTTTATAGTTCTTTTAGCAAGGATAAATGTAGGGAGGTTAAATATACAAAATTATAAAGTCACAGTACGACTTTAGAGACTAGGTTATGTGAAAGCACTGTTCCAGAAACCTTTCAATCTCTTTGGTTTAGTAAATAAACTGAAATAGTATCACAGTACATAAAGGCAGAAGAGTTATACTGATATTTCCTGGGATTTGAAGAATTTCTTCTCCCTTTGCATTTTATAGACATGACAAAAAGAAATTAGGTCCTTGTAGTCAATATTGTTGACATTAATCAGATCTAAACCACAATGCAAGCTGAATGAACTTCAAAAAATGTTTTCTTCATTTCAGGTAACCTTTCAGGACTGAAGTCTTGAGGACCTTCTTATTCCAGAAGGGTCAGAAATAGCGTATTACTTGGTATTCTTCTCCCTTCTCTAAACCAGGAGGTGCTGAAGCATGTAAAAATAGGGTGACAAAACACTAACTTTCAGACTGCAAAAAGGGTGTGTTTAGCAGAGGGTTTTGCTGATGGATGATTTACACCACGACCCAGACTGACTTGTCTCTCCCAAATGTCAACTGGGGAACAAGTCTTCTAATCCACAAAGCACACTCAGATTTGTTTTTGTTATTCCACACTTTGTTTTCCCTTTGTTCTTCCTTTCACACATTTTTATTTTACAGATCTCTTTTTTTTTTTTTTCCCCTATGAAAGACCATATTAACAAGCCTGGAGCATCAATTGCCATTTCCTCATCGATCTGAAGCAGGTATAAGAATCTGTGGAATTCTACAGTGCCCAGAATCCAGAATTAATTCTGGATCAGTTTGACATTTGGCCATTATTTCTATGATTGGCTTCATTAGTGTCTTAAATCTAATCTCGAATTTTGAGCTCAAAATCCAATTTTATGTTTGGAAATCCCAAATGCAAACAGGCAGCGGCTCCTGTCTTGGGGAAGAAATCAATGCAAAATCTCACATACAAACATCCTCAATTCCGAATAAGATACTAAAACAGACCAGACTACTGTAAAACTTCTTGTGATGGTAGAAATGTGGATCTGGATTTTGAACGTGGAAAGCTGCAGTAATATGAACCACAGTAGTTTTAGAGTTTTAGAATATCGAAGGTCTATTCTGTCTTGCAGATAAGCAGCCTGATTATCTTGAAGCTATTCATTTGTGCATGTCACATCTCTTGGAAAATATGTTTATTTTACCGATGCAACAAGAGAACTATCAGCAAGGATCAGTGTATGTTTGGATGATGGTTGGGCAGCTAGGCCAGAGAGCATTCCCATTCCTGAGGCAGGTCCACAGCAATCCAACAAATTGTGCTCTCAAGCCAGCACTGATTGGTTTTGCAAAGCAGTTATCCATGCCCAGTCCTGCTAGGCTCCATCATCTATACGCATCCCTTTTCGTAGCAATCGCTAGAACTGGCCTTTCCAAATGATGTCTCTTCACACCTGATGATATTTACCATCAGAATGCAAAGGACACATAGATAGGTTTTGCAATTAAAAAGATAATCACATTGCCAATTATATAGATTTGGGCATAGTTTTCCTCTGACACAGCACACATATTGACAGGATGTTTGATGCACAAAGTGATTGATACCATTTGAACAATCAAAAGAATTTTTTCCTATTTCCACCATTTTTTTCTGTACAAGACAGTGGAACCTGTTCAGTAAGTGTAATAAGCATAAACTGGGGCACTTACAGTGTAATAAGCATAAACTGGGGCACTTACAGTACTATTAACCAGATTACCAGAGAGTCATATTTTTTTTTTAAATGCCACTTAGAGACAACTGGTTGCATATCTTTCAAACTCAATGTATTTACAATGAATCAATCCAAACCTTGAAATCAAATTCAGAGACTAAAATCAATATTCTCCTCACTGATTTTGTATGCCTCCACCCCCTTGGAAAGCACTTGACAACTACAAGAAATTAAAGCTTTTTTCTACTTGGATGTCCAGTCCTTCTAAAAGGATTTTTCTTTTTCATTCTCTTTCTCTTTTTAAACCATTTCTCCAAACTTCAGTAACAGACAATTCTCTCTCAGCATTTTTCAGTTTTACTCTCCTTAGGTGATTTGACATCTGTACTGTTTGGTACTGACTAATTTCCAAGTCCCGGGAGACAATTTCTTAGCAGTTGCAATTCATCAAAACCCTAATGAATTCTGATGGAATTCTTGGGGACTGGTTTTTCGGCCTCTCTGTGGAGGGACTGCACAACACACCCTACGTAGTTAAACCACATTAAGCGACTAAACGTATTTAATCAATATTGCTCAAAAGAAATCTGAAGAGCCACATGCTAAACACCAAAGACACGATTCTCCATGCTGTCACCAAAGCACAGCAGAGACAGGCTGACTACACATGCCAAGAGACAACCAAAGGGGACGGACAGCTGAGTGCACACAAGAGGTCAAGAAAAAGTCTAAGTGAATGATGATCTACAAACACAGAAGGGCTCACATTGAGGAATGAGATGTAAAAGATGGAGGCAAAGAAGACTTTTCTGAGGGCTTCAGGAAAAGTACGGATTCAGGTACATTATCACATTCAAAATAACTTGGATATCTTTAGATATTTTGGAAGCAAACTGGAAAAAAACCAAGCAGTATACCAGCTGCTTCTTGGTTCAAAAAACAAAGATCGGGTTTTATTTAGATTCTCAGCCTACTTAAGCTGGTTCACAGGGGACTTGATCTCCATCATTTGGGGAAACTTATTGGGAAAGAGGGAATAAAAAGGTAGTTCATAGAAGCCAGATGGGGAGGCCAAGAATCTGGCAAATATCCCTTTCCCACATTTCTTCTAAAACTCAAAATAAATCTGAATCTCTCTGACATTTGAAAAGAAGTCTGGCTATTTCTTCCCACATTATGTTTTCTTTTTGCTCGCTTTTGCACAGGGTCTTACGGGAAGCAGAAACCAGTGCCAAAGTAATGCAAGGAAGCAAGCTGTGCTGATAATCTCAGAACGGCCCCCTGTTCTCATGAGATATCCAGCCCAATTTCATGTACACAAGCAATTGAGAGGGGGAGACTCAGTGGTGTGCTCTGGCTATTCTGGCACGGTAAGGCAGCCATAAACCCCACTGAACTGGCCAGCACTAGATTTGCAGCTGCTCTGTATCACTAGAGAGATGCAAAGCTGCCAGAGCATACCAATGAACCTGGCTCTGGTACTTTGTAGGAACTTGGCATCAGTTTGTAGAGTTATCAGCATCTTTCCAAATCAGACCTCCAAATCTTGTGACATTCCCTTATCACTATAAGACAACACACCTATGGAAGAGATGTGTCACAGGATGCAGGACTTCAGAAGCCACTGGAAATTTTGATCTCATGGTACTCTCCCTGTACCGAAGCACCTAGCCTTAAAAAAAGTTATTACTCAAAGTGTCAATGTATTTTTAACTGTGTAAGTATGACAAACTAAACACAAGTACTTCTGGTACTTAATGCACAGGTTTTTCTTCTGTCTGAGAGGAGTAACAAAATTCAGGGCCTTTCACTACCAAGGAACATTTAATGAGCGGGTAGTAAAAATGCCTGCCTTACTGACTGTCAGGGGATATCAAATTTACTCACTTCTGACTCAGTAATTACCCACCAAAAATGTAGATCAAGTGGTCATCACCCAAATTAGTACCTGCCAAAGATTACTTTTGGAAAGGCTGTCAGCTAAGAAACAGGAAATGAGTTGCAAAATATGATTAAAACTTGAAAATAACAGCTTTAAAGGTATGAACCACCACTCAAGCACACAATGGAGCCAGGGGAGGAAACAGTTCGTGCAGGGAACCGAGTACAGACGAGGCTTGATGGCTGGGGACTTGACTTGCAAACAACAGGGGAACGACTCAAGCTGCCACCTACTCACCCCATCCTGCTTCCTCCCACCGGACTCAGCACATTAATCTCTGAAGCTCTGCTGTAGCTCCTGCTGAACTTCACTTACGTGGCATTCAGATAGAGAACACCTTGATAGCTCAGCCTAGGAGGGGGACGAAAAGTCCAAAACTGAAGAGCTCCCTAGGCCTTGGGAAGAGGGTTTCTATCCACTGCACAAGCCTTCACTGTGAGCAGTCAGAATTTCTCCGTGCCTCAATTCCCCATTCACAAACTGAACAGGTCTCTATCTGGCAAAAGAGCTATAAGAGAACTAAAGCTATAATAAGTGCTATATATATTGACAAAACTGAACCCAGGCCATCAAAACCATGTAAGAACAACAAAGCAGGGCCTGACCATTGTTTTCCATATTCCAGCGACATTCAAATATGAAACGGAGATGATGATGACAATAATAATCACTGTACGATACACATTTCAGTGTCAAATACTTTGCAATCAGCTGCAGGCATCATCATGGATATGTCAACTGTCTCTTGTGAAAGGTGGCGACCAAGTGTCTCAAAGCAAACTCAAACAACAGTCCTGGGAGCAGGGTTGGTTTTTTTTTGCTCCTAGAACCTCAGTGTGAACCATCAGTCTTACTGCAAGGAGTCTCATGTTATGTATCTGCTTACTCTGCCTGGGCAGCACTTTTGGTTTTGAAGCCATGGTTTAAATTTGGAGGCAGGAAGGGGAAGCATATAGATAAGGCTGTGTCAAATCTGACAGCACCTGCACCTCTATTGCCAGGGACTAATCAAGTCTACTCTGCACCAGAGCTGACCTATTTGTAGCCTTAACAGGTCTGTGAATGCTGTATTACAGCATCAGTGCTGGACACCACTGGACACTTGAGGTCAGAGTTATCCATTTGTTCCCACAGCCTGTGGAAGGGCTTTCAGCACAACACTTGGAAACAGCAACACTTTGAAAATAAATCTGTGTGTTAAACAAAAACAGCCAGACGCAGAAACAAAAGGGTAGAAATAAATTGTTGATTGCTAGCTTGCTAAAAGGCTCACCATGAAGTGCTTCAGCAGTCACTATTAGGACTGGTGTTGTTTAATGTATTCATTAGCGTGCTGGAAGAGAGAGAGGAAGGTGACAAAATTTGCACAGGGCGCAAAAATATTTAGGTTACTCATGATTACAAAAGATTAGAAAAACTAGACAGATGCGCAGCATGAAGACAGATGAAATTCACTGTTCATAAATGCAAGGTAATGCATATTTGAATGAATAATTTTCAAAAGTCATGCACAAGGCTAGGTTGTGAATTAACTAACCACTTGGGAAAAAGAGAGGGAGTAGAAAACATGTGCCACTTTGGACAACTCAGCATAAAAAGGTGAAAGAATTGGAAGCGGCAGTCAAAAAAAAAGCAAATGGACTGTATGAACAAGGGGGTGGAAATGAACACTAAAATGCTACGTCACGGAGTAACTAGATGGCGTATCCTACCTGAAACTCTGTGTCAAGCTCCATTCAACCAATCTAAAAACCCCATCAAGCTGAAATAGAAAGGGGTAACAAAAATGATTAGTGGCAGAAGACTGAAGATTGGGACTGCTTAGTTCATTGAAGAGAAATAAAAAGGGGACACGAGAGAGTTAATGAAAGTTACATGGAAGATCAATTGCCTATTCCTAGTTTCCTCTCCTCTTAATGCAACAACACTGAAAAACAACATAGTTAAAACCCAATAAGGAAAAATATTCTTTTACACAGCTCATAATTAACCTATGGAACTGATTGCCACAAGATATCCTTCTGGCTACGGACTTAATATGATATAAAATAGTTTAATTTAGATGCTTATGTGAATAATGAGGACATCCTAGCTAGGATTAAGATATATATCTTAGAAAGGCTGAAAACCCTAATGCTTTGTGACAGAAATGAACCATGGGCTGATGGAGGTTGGAGAGAAACATCCTCTTTGGGCAAGAAAGAATGTCTTTGTCTTCCCTGGAGCAACTTGGTACTGAATATTCCCAAAAGCTGGATTTGGGGCTGGAGAGACAGACAGTCCAGTCTCACCAGGCACATGTACAGCAGCATCTCTTTCCACGGATCTGAAGTTGGCATCTTCACTGCCTCCACCACGGCTAGGATTTCAGACTTTCCTTTTGCGACCAGTGCTGTTTATTGTGGTGGTAAGGGGAGGGGAGGAGAATATGGGATACGAGACTGGGAACTGAGTGACTTAGAGTAAATTAATAACAACTGTTGCTATACTTCAGAGTGAACAAAACAGGTTTTTTTACTTTATGCCACCAAACCTGTCCAGGTTTTCTAATTTGCTTACCATGCTCATTTTGTTAGTAGACAATAACATCATGTTAACACGAAAGTACAAATAAAGCTCTATAATCAGCTAAGGTGTCAGAATCCTGCCACTTTTCAACACATCTATTCTAACCTCTGTGAGTAAAAACGGGGAAAAAAAGTTTAATAATGATAAAAGAGAAACGCTATTGCTGCCTAAATCCCTTTGAATGGGAACCAGATCTCTTGGGTACATATGAAAAACCTGACCTGGAGCTTCATAAAAGCTTTCAGTAAAAAAATAAAATCACTTTGTTTCAAATAGGTCCCATCCAAGTCCAAACAGGTTCCCCTCCACCGCCCCTTCACAGCTACCCGTTAAGGAAACGTCTGTAGCACAGAACTAAATCTGATTCAATGATTAATATGTAAACAGAATTTGACTGGCTCTTCTTCTGCACTTATCGCCAAGATACAATCTGGCACAACAGTTTTGTTTGATAGACAGTCCTGGCCTATGCTTGTCAACTAGCCAATATAAAATAACATTATTACTGTATAATCTCGAATTAGGCTGTAAAATATTTCAATTGTGTGACACACATGATGAGAAGATTTTAGAGTTCTCACATGTTTACATAATTAGCACTGCGTATTTGTTAAATTAAGGTATCGCTATCACCTTTATTACCATATCCCTCCTCCTCCTCCACTGCAGTGTCTGTTTCTTGTGCAGCCTCACATGTGTTAACTTTTCAAAGGCAACAGAAAAAGGAGCCTGCGTCTCTGTGAGGATTCTCCTACTTCTGTGCAATTCTAATAAAAGGTATCAGAATGCCCACCTTTTCTCACAGCCCTTCAAAAAAATAGCTGCTGAGGTGCAACTCAAGTAAGGAAAAGAAAGCACAAGAGGGAAATGGCCTCAAAGACCTGACTTCAGGTGTATTTAATCCTTCCACTACTGGTTTAAAAGTATTAAGTAGCCATAGGCTATCCCTGGGTAGAAAGACGGTTCAGTGACATCCCTTTTGTAAATATGTAGCTGTTCAGCCTCCTCCTAAACTCCACATTGAAGTCTGCTGCTTTTTCAGATTAATTCAGTTTGAATACTGCTGACTGACTGTCACTACAGTCATATGTCACTGGTAGCAGCTCAGAAAGCCTAACTCCTTCTCTAATGTCATTGCACACAGTTCATTTGTAAATGTAGTGTAATAGTTTAGGAATATCAGTGAAACAGTGTGGGGGGGAAAGGCATTTTCAATTTAAAGGGTAACACAGTTTATAACACTGCAGTAGATGAGCCAAGCCTCCTCACTTGCAAGGGGCACAAATGGTACAGGTGAGACTTGTAAAAATGCAGTCCTAAAAATTACCAAGACTGTTATGAAGATTATGGCAGTTTTACACCAAGTGGCATATTACTACCAATAATGCTATTTTCATGCAATCATCTTTCTCAAGAATCTTGGTGCTGCCTAAAACAGAAGCATCTAAATCCACCTCAGAATAATCGTAGCCACAAAACCAGGATCCCCCAGCACCACAGGGCACCAGGCTTGGACGGAGTTGAGCCTGCAGGACTACACCGGAGGTTCAGCTCAGTGTACACAGACATCGGCCGCAAGCTGGGAACAGCTGCAGAGAAGGTCTCAAAGGTTTGGCTGCAGGGTTCTGCCTGGGACCTGTTTCCACAGAAGCAAACTTGGCTCCATAATTATACTTCCAAAATATTTAAGACTTGCACATGAAATGAAAACCGGACGTTTTATGTCCCCAGCTGTGCTCACCATCTCCCCCGTAGTTTCCCCTGTGTCAAGGAGGCGGCAAAATAAATGGTAGAATGAGGCCTGGCAAGAAGGGCAGGCTGCCCTCACAGAAAGTTCTGATTCATTTCAAAACAAACATGCAGCACACCAGCAGTAACCTGACACAAAAGAACTTCTAAAATTTGGACTAATCTTTCCCAAAACTTCAGCTTTCTGGCTTTCTGATTTAATTCCAAGTGCAATAATAAACACACTCTTCTGTTTACAGCTCCATAAATAGTGCCTTGTGTTTTCCGAAACAATGCAGCTCTGGGCTGCCTCTGCGATCGTTTATTTTATATCATCCTTAAGTTGCCATTTATTTACATTTCTGGAAACAGCTACCCCATGAAACAAATGGTCTGTTTTGTTAAGTCATGGTCAAGGATGTTTCCTTCAACTTATCACATCTAGAAACGCCAGAGACAGAAATGCTTTCAGGCTATTTGCTAAGAAAACTAACATAAGCTCCTTATCAGAAAATATTACATTTCCCCGAAAGGTGAACTGTTCTTTCAGTTTTTCAGGCCATGTGAAATTCCTTCTTTGCTATGACAGGTCACTGAACAGAAGTTGATGGCACACAGTGGTCGTCCAGAATTCAAGCCGAAGCCTTCAGCTACACATGACTGCAGGTAGTGGCACAGATGCAGCAAGCTTTTTCCCACTGACACATCTAAGCCAGGGGTTTATATTCCAAGTGGAGGGCTTTTGTTGTTTGCTTGGGCTTGGTTTGGGACTTTGCCCTTGCCTTTCACTTGTCTTCTTGGGATGCATCCACAAGCAATGGAAAGGTAGCGCTGAGCTGTGTGTCACAGCCTCATTGGTTCACATCCCAGAAGCAGCAGCCAGAGCTGCCCTCTCCTAGACCTCACGCATCCTTAACTATTCAAACTCACGATAAGAAATGTTTCATTATTGCTGTTTTTTAGAGTGTTTTCTGGAGTTTCATTCTACCGATCAAAAATTTTAGAAACAAACAGAAGTCGAGTAAAACAAAAATTGAAGACTCGAGAGTTCAGAAGGTGTAGTGGTTTTCCTCAACAGAAGCACCTAATTTCCAGGTAGAGTTCCCACAAGCTACAAAGGTTGCCCATGTTCTTCAGAGCTGAGCAACAGACCCCCCTATGGTCAACACTGTATAGCTCTGTGTTATATATGTTTGCATTAAGCTAATGAACCTTCAGGAAAAGCTCTCCATAACAGAGGTGAGACCTCCAGTTGGCAAAATAACTCTGATTTTTGTGGCATTTCAGAGACTGCAGAGGAAGCTGCCCTGCTACATCCTGATGCACTGGCACACTCAGCTGTGTGACAATGCAGAACACACAGAAGCAATTGATTTAAGCAGGCTTCCCCTGTGTGCTGGCAGAGATCTGCTAGATGCAAGGTTCAAGATACAGATGGACTGTGGACATTAATAGACAAGGAAAAATTGAAAGGAGCAACTGATGAGACACTTCTTTTTTCCCTCCAGAGAAACTACCTGTTTTAATCTTTTCAATTTGATTTTTTTTTTACTTCTTTCTGCCTATTCAAGTTCAAAACTCATTTCTTCTATTTTCAGGAGAGTATTTTCACTTTGTGACGATGAGGGGAGGTAATAGATAAAGTTTGAAATAAAAGCTTTAGTAGCTGCCATCCCTGTGGCTCATTTGTGACTCTTCCTACCCTGTCCTTTCCGCCAGTCGTTACCCACACGCTGTTGGGGATTTACTGCCGCAAGAGAAGCGGCCAGACGAGGCATCTTTAGAGCCCATTCTCTCTGCAATATCACCAGCTGATCTTCTGCATTTATTACAATTTATCAAGACATAAATGGCCTTATGCTCCGGCCTCACCCCAAAAGGAGTGCCCATTAAAATACCCATCATTTTCCTGCTGGCCTCCTCCGCAGCAGACCGAGTAAAGGCAGCTGCTGTGATGGGAACTGGCCGTGGCTCTGCTAGCAGATATCTAGCTGATGACATTCAAAATCACAGACAACTCTTGTTTAAATAGGACCCTCTTTTTCATTGCTGGGGCTCAGGAGCATCGGTGTGATCTCAGCTAGGTCACAGACAACAGGAGAGAGGCCATTTTGCAGCTTTGTGAGCACTCTCCTTTTTCACATCACCCATTCCCATTTCAGGAGAGTAACAAACATGGTCTGTTACTGGTACAATTGTCCACTGCAAGATGGGAATTAAAGAAGCCAGTGTTTATTGCACCAAGGCTATCTGATGCCAAAAATAAGCCCGATGTTTCTATTCAGGAATAGGAAATAACACTCTGAACAGACAAGTCGCTCCCCAATGGACTTTCTTTGAATTTTCTCCAAAGGCTATTTCCTTTTCCTAAATGTGGGAAATACTTCCTGTCTGTGAAAAAGCACAACCCATCTGCTGAGAAGAAAATTAATAAAACAAACAAAAAGAAAACAAAGAAAAAGACCTTTGTTCTAGAAAGAAATGGCACCAGCTATGCTCAGGAAGCATAAAGAAACCCAGCGGATGAGAGAATAGACAAATCCTAAATAGATTTCATGTAAGATGATTAAAAGTGCTTCCTCTGCTGTGTATTTGGCAGCATTTGAAACCATGAGTCAGAGATATATCCCTTTCCTTTCACTACTGTTGCTTGCAGTTCATGAATAAGTAAATGATTAAGAACACTTCAGATTTGGCACTATCAGATATATTACCTGTCTCTTGTTGTTTCAATCACGCCTACAGTTCTGACCAGTGTAAAGGTTCTCTGTCTTCAAGCTTTGCTCAGCTCCACTGAGTAGCTGGAGACAATTCAGAGTCCCCCAAACTCAACGCTGTACCTGATCCGTATGGATTTGCAGACCACCACCTTTAATGAGACATTGCTCGCTCGATTCCAATCTAGATCCATCCACGCTCACTACTCTAGAGCTTGGTTATGCTTGCTGTCTGCACGTACAATACAGCACTGATGATGGAGATTTCAAAGAGAAATGTCTTAAACGTGGAAATTTCTGAAAGAGCTCACAAAAGTTGCCACACGTGGATGTATATCATGGAAGAAAAAAAAAATACCTTTTTACAACATCTATAAAACCCTGATTATAATAAATGTCTGCTTAATTAATACATCAGGACAGAAAGGCATTTATTCTCCTCTCATTTGCTATCCTTCCCCCAGTTCAGATTTAATAATGCAAAAAGGTTGCTCACATGCCAAACAGTAAAAATAATAAAAATACATTTATCAGTGGTAGGAAAAGCAGGGACACCTGGCAGCACTGCTGGCACAGAGAACACAGCCACATTTCTTCGCTGAAATCCAAATAGCTTTTCACCCCAAAAATCTTCAAAACATACAATGAAATGTATGATAAATAAAGCAGCCTGAAAAATGTATGGAGAACAGTGAAACAGGTGCCCAGAATAGCCATTATTTCAATATGCACACTAAAAGGGAGGGAGAAAAAGGTAGAGGAAAGAAAAGCTTTCAAGACGGTTAAATTCATGAGGGCTACAGAGCCTCAAATTGAAATTATCTCACTCTGCACTGATAAATAAAGTAGCTCTGGTACCTAAATCATGACACTAACTATACGTTTCGATTTTTTTAAGTAGTGATTAGGTGGATACTCAAGGGAACTTACTAGCCTTCACAGAGATAACAGACTCAACTTAATATCAACTTAAAAAGAGACTTGAATTCTAACCAATCTCATGTAATGAATTGAAATTCTATAGCTTTCAGAGGAAAAAAAAAAAAAAAAAGATAAAAAAGCGATGTGGCTCCATTCTCTAACTTGCTGTCAGGAAATATAATTTGTGCTCTCGGTGATTCACCTAGCTCATATGCAGCATGCAAATTTATTTCCCTAATAATCAGACCTGGAGATTGCCCAAGAGGATTAATAGCATCATTCCTTATGACCGCCAGGATATTATGCACCTCTGACATGGAAAAATTGTGTTAGTTCTACAGAGAAAACGCAAGGATATTTGTCCTGCTAGACAATATAATAGGCTGGTGCATCATCAGATTACAATGTCATTTCAAAAACCTTGAATACAAATAATGTACAGTGGGGGAAATGTTGGTACAACCTCCCTTAATTCAGTAGCCTTGAATTCACATATATTTTTTTGCCTGTGTGGTTTGGTATTTTTTTTTCCCCTCTCCCCATTATAGTCTGTAGAACAGTGGAAGAAAAAGGCAAAGGTATTTTTTATTAAAACCATATCTTTTTGTTTGTTCTTATGCTATTCGTTGAGAACAGCCTATATGGACACTGCAGGAAAAAAAAAAAATCCTCACGTATAAAATCCATGGCTCCCAGTTTTTTTTCAAAGAGCTGAATGCACCCACAGCTACAGTATACTGAATTCCATATGTGAATACAGAGCAATTTATTTGCACAATTGCTTAATTTTGATTCGCGAGTCAAAGCAACGCGTCCTGCAGGCTCTGGCATTCACACAGGAAGAATTTTAATTTCTAAAATCTTTTAAAACGAGTTGGTCAGGAATTTTCTAAAAAAAAAAGAGAAATGTTTCCTGCTGTACTTTAGACCAAAGAACACTGCCTTAGAGACAAGACAAAATTTCATTATTATGCGCATGGGAGCAATAAGATTAGCTCCTATTGCTGCCCCTAAGGTGGAGCAGCAGGAGGAACCAATGGGACGATGCTAATGTGTATGTTAATAGTATTCTCCTAGAAGAAGTTGGGATAATTAAACATGTACCATCTCTTTAAGACAGAACTGCACACATTTTCTTCGGATGGGTGTTTACAAGATTTCCAATTTCAGGTCACAGCCATTTTTGAGATTGCTTAAGAAAGAGATGGGAATAACTTATCTTATTCATGTATTCAAAGAACCTTATAAAATGTGCAAAACATAACAGTTTTAAGGGGCAAAATATGCATCTTGCCTTGACAGACCTGCTTTATTATATGTAGTGTTGTACACTGACCTAATATATTGAACATTTTTAGCTAATATACCTTGTAGGAACCAGCCTTTAATATGATGGATTTTATAGTATCTCATTAGGGTGTGTTTATATAACCTGATACTAAACACATTTTCAGATTCATGTTCCTTATTAAAATTGTGAGTCATATTGATTTTTAGTTGAACAGCCACGGAGTCATTTTAATATTAAGAAAGGCTGCTCTGAAGTTATTTTCACAGATCACAACTACTGTGACACGAACAGTGCACATATCTCTCGTCTTTCTTTACAGCCTCAATTAGAAGAATCAGGATGTGTTACCCCACCTGCTTTACTATTGGTTGAGCAATTCTCTGCCTCCATTTACAGCACCAAAAAGCATTTTTATTGATTGGTTTGGGGGGGTGTTGATTTTAAACATACATCCCTGACAAGCCCCAAACGGTATTTATATTTTTCCTTATAAAGAACCGTGTGTTTTTAAAACCAAAAGACCTTAATGCATCTGCTTTTCAAGTTTCCATAACAAACTGAGTAGCTATAGCAATGTTTACTCTAATACAGCAAACACAAAAACTTCACATTCCGAGCAGTGTAAAAAAAATAATGACTTTCACATCCTAATGTCTCCATTTTGTAAACCAGTCTTCAAAGGTAAATCTAATGTCAGCAGTAAATAGAGTGGCTCCAATATTTCTCTGAGGAGTCATGGGGAAATAATGATCTTTGAGGCACTGTAAATAGTTTAAATTATTGGAAGGTGCTTGTAAGAAATGAAATATGAGAATTAAGGAAAAAAAAAACAACTGGATTTCTGTATTGTGAAGGTAGGGCATTTGGAGGTAGCCCAAATTTCAAACGCAAATATTTAGAAAGAGAAATTATCGCTTCCGAGACAAGCAAATCATACACTTATTCCTGACTCTTATTGACTTAATGAACAGTTTGTTAACATAATGCCATTTGAGAAACGAAAAACAGACACAGAAGACTAGGTGTTCATTATATCCCTGCATTTTTAAACCCAACCTTTCTGTCTTCAACGGGGAAAAAGCTTGGAATTTAATTGCAGCATATAGAAACTACTAGATTTCATCCAGCCACTTGCACACTTTCCATTTAACTACACCTGTTACTTTTGCCACAATACCACAGAAGCAGTTCAGGAGTCTCGAGTAATTGCTGCATTTGGCCTAAGAAATCTGAGGTCTGAACTGGTTCTCAGAAAGCAGATTTCCCTTTCTTTTGCCCCTGGCATGCTATTCATTATTAAATATTAAAGTTGTGTCAATTACTTACTTCCACAGTTGATTATTATCCAGGTTATTCTACCAGCTAATCAACTCTTTTCTAACACGTCTAGCAATGACTTTGAATTGATGTACAGAACATAATTATTTGTGCAAATTTCTTTTGTTTCTCGTTAACCACAGAAATTGGTTAATTACTTTAATCCCCGCAACCCCTCAAAAACAAAGTATCTTGATTCACCAATTTATTTTTAATCAATATTAGGCTGAGCTTTGGAGGTTGGCTATTCAGCTAACATAAGACACTGCAACTAAGAGGAAAAAAAAAGAAATTTATACGTGTCCTTTAAAGCAGGCTGCAAACACCTTCATCTGAAAGACTTTGTTAGCTTTATCAGATCCAAGGCTCTTCTGTTTGAGGTGTAATTATTTTACCATTATTACATGCAAGGCTTTTAACAGAACAGTCATTCCCTCTATTTAAGCAGTAAGTTTTATAATTTATTACATCTCTTTGGTCATCAACTCACTATACAAACAGTTGGTCACCAGTGACCAATTACATTAAGGTTAAGCAACATAACTTTAAATTAGAAATAAGCTAATGTATCTTCATCAAGAGCCTGCTGTGTTTTCAATGCTGTTTATGAGATGATACTAAATGTGGATATGGAGCACGCTCACTGGGACCAATTCCTATCGGCCTGAAAATGGGTAAGTCTTGAGCCTGCTCAGGTCCAGAGCTAATTAATGGGATAACATCTGCTTTACGCATTCTGCTGTAGTAATTTCTATCAACTTCACCGTGTAGATGCACGGGAAACTATCAGAGAAATAGGTATCTATGCTGAACCATATTAATCTGTAGTGAGATTTCAAGTCTCCTGTTATCCTAGGGATGGGCGGGGAGGAGGAAGAGGGCACAGGGATTGTTTCTTAGATTATACAATTTCAGTATTTGTAGCACAGGACATATTTCGTTCTGTTTGCATGCACATGCCTGCATATACACATGCTATTCAGCTGCATGTGGGCTTGTTTTGTGTGTGTGCTGCTGATTTTTTTTTAAGAAAGAACGCAGCAGTAGATGAAGATGTCCATGCTCCTCATGCAACAATCAATTTTATACAGGAAGACGGTGAAGTGGTTTTATTGTATTACTTAAAAACACAGCATGAATTGCGAAAGAAAAAAAATACAGTACTGTAAAACAGGCTTCAAAAGTGATAAGCCCACTTCATTTTATCAGCCTGTGTACAACACAGCGGTAGGAAGGGCCAGGCACCTACTTTGCTTTGAGATTTAAATAAATACAACACGAAGAGAACACTGACCCCTGCACAAAAAAAAAAAAAAATTAAAATATCAGAGTCTCTTTCTAAACCACCTCCCCACCCCGACTTCCAAATCCAGGCACTTATTCATCTGAATTTTACCACTTTGTCCAAAAATTACTTGGTAATTTTAATTAGAGTGAGATGCTTAAAGCTGCATTTCACTCCTGAGTTTTTCCTGGTGAAGTCCTGTAGGGCACAGCACCCGACTGCTGAGGAGAGACGGTACATTTTTACACGTGTATGCTTTTGTCTGTGTCTGTGCCTATATAAATGGAAAATATATGAAATGAATGCACTTCATTACAAATGTGTATATGTTCCTATAACGCAGAAATATATACCTAGAAACACATGCAAATATGCACGTCTTTGTTTGTATACACAGAGAAAGACAAAAAGTCAAATCAGAAACAGTAAATGTCTGAGTTTGGAGTAGAAAACCAGGAGAAATAATACAATTTTCTTCATATTACTATTATTGGCCAAGCTATGATTTACAGGTTTAATTCTTTCAAGCTAATGCACACGAATGAATTGCATACAAACAAAAAAAAGGGGGAGGTCCTTATAATAATGAAATTACATTAATAGTCACTCACCTTTACCTAAGAGGTTATGAGTTCATATGTCAACCCTGTGGAATATTTTCCATAATTTGTTTGCTATTGTGTACATTATTTGTTTGCTACAAGGTATTCACATATTCAGGCTGTTGGGAATTAAATGCTTATTTGACTAACAATGCTTATCTGTAAATTAAGGGTATAAAATATGGAGTTCTCTAAAAGGCTGTCACTCAGTTTTCTTTATGGAGATACTACTGAGACAAGATTCAAGGTCTTTCAAAGAACTCTAACATCTCAGGCTTAGGGGAGGAAAAATATTGACTTACCATTTTTAACAATCTTACATAACTGTGTAAATTACTGCAATGAAATTGTGCTTGCTTCTGTCACATGCAAATGACAACCGCACAATGAACCCCAAAAGGTACGTGGCACATGCAGTAGTCAGAGCAGCTTTATTTTGAACGGTCGTGTGTGCGTGTGTCTACGGGGAGGGAGTTTGGAGAGTGAGGGCATGGGATTTAAAGACCTACATAAGGCAAAATTCTTATGTGACCCACTAGATTTGAGACCAGAAAACACGTTTGATTTTTGATTTGCTTAAGCATACAAGATGGTCAGCTTCACCACTGTGGCGATATTCTGAGTTGTGGGACAGGATTAACAGAAAGCACACAGCTACTGTTCCTTTCCTTTCTCCTGAAAATGTGCCATGAGGTAATACGGTTGTATCAGGGGTGAATCCTCAATTCTGTTAGTCTGTCTACCCTGTCAATGTTATCTGAACTCTTATTTTCCTTAAGGGGCTCATTCAGCTGTCCTAATATGTATACTGTGATAATATAGTCATAGGCATAATAAAAAAGAGCTTCAAAATTATAGTCAGCTTAGTAATAATGCAGTGCTGTGCTGGAGTGATTGGCAACTGTTGATCCAATTATATAACTGGTTGCTTCTTAAAATTCAGGGATATAAGATTGATATATAATGTGCTGTAAAGTGTAAAAGAACTGGACAGGAAATAAGGCGGGTTGAATTTTTTAGTGCTTTGATCAAATTAGAACCAGGTTGATGAAAGGAAATGCCTTGGGTTCTCTGCTTGAAGTTTTGTGTTGTACAAAAGGCTCTTGAAATGATCAATTTTGCACACGTCACTCACTAAGTTTAGAGGGAACTAGTCTCTGTCTGTGCAGAGGGAGAGTCTCTGCAACGAATCACTCTCAATGTCGCTCTGCACCGGACATAAAATTTGACGGATGCTCAGAAATGCAAGTGATAAGTCAAAGGAGGGACAATCAAGAATCACAAGAATACCCCAAATTTGCAGGTTTGCTTTTCAGGTTTCTGCACAGCCCTTACTTTGACTCAAGAAACACAGATCAAGACAGACAGAAAAGGGTCATCTGGTGAATCCCCCAGAAATAAATGCAGGATTATCTTTGCTGCTGTTCTTTTAAGCATTTATCTAGCTAACTCACTAACTAGCTTTCATCCATTGTAACCCTCTGCCTGTCCCCTGCTTTTAAAACAGCTACTATTATTTATGAAGTGCTGTAGATGTGCAGTGAGAAGCACGGGGACTTTTTGCTCTTATTTTTCCTTGAGGACAACTTAAAAGGAGAGAAAAAAGCGCATATGAAAAGGCACCTTGCAGGTAAGGCTGTGGTTCTTCTGTCGCTTGGTCTGTCTCTGAAGAATGACTCCATAGTGGTTAGGCCTGTATGAGACACAACCTCTCTGGTACTTTTCTGGGATCAATCTCTCTGTACTATATGCTACTCAATGTAGTGATTTAAATCCCACAGTTTCAGTCTTAATGCATTAACATTTCAGCACTCCTCAAATACATCCTGGAAATCTGTCTCCTCTTCATAATTCTTATCCCCAAATCAGGAATCATGCAGGACTTGAAGTGAGGCACCTACAACTGCCTCCAATATACATCCACACCTGTGCCAAAAATTTACCATGGTCATTCACTAATAAATACACTCAGGGTGTGGGGGGGAAGAGTCGAGTAGAGAAATAAATTCCCAAGCCAGAGTACAACAAAATTTCTTGCGACACCCATTGCAACAGAAATTAGAGAGAACTAGTGAAGGAGCCATCGGTATTAAAACCTGCTGAATTTCTGGTACCCTCAGGAAAGTACCTGCATGGAAACTCTTTTGTTTTGGCGTAATTCCCTCGACAAGGAACGCCTCCAGAAAACAGGGTTTCCAGAAATAACATGACAGGATGGAGAGCACTGACATATCAGTGCAGTAACCTTCACCTAGGCCTTCCAATTCAGTTTTGTGTGAATTACAACAAATTGCAGTGAGTATTTGTGTTGGATGCAGAGTAGTTGAATAGCTGCCCATTTCTACACCATAGCAGCTCTTTTGAAGTTGATTGGTCTTCCCCAGTAACAGAAACACTGCACAGCACTGAAAATGACAGGACATCACAGCGTAATTTCCCTAAAAAAGATGCATGGGTTATTATATGAATAATATTTTTCTGAGGTCCAAGACTGGAGTTAGATAAATGTATTTACAATTTGAATGTGGGATACTCCTCGACTCTAGTGGCAGACATTCATGAGAGCACACACTAATAAGGTATAATGTGACAATATGGTAGAGGTCCATCTTTCCAGTTCTATTATCTGTGAAAGACACAGTTCCTTGTGCCAGCTTAGTTGCACAGCAGTAGCATTTTGCCCTGCAGCCAAAAAACCAAGGATCTGGCAACAGAGCTGAGCTAACACACTGGGCCAGCAAAGATCAGAGTAGGTGAAAGGGAGAGCACTGCACTGGGAGGAAGGCATCACCTCCAGCACTGCCCACTGGCTGACAGTCACTCTAACCAACTATCCAGAAACAGACATCAGTAACAGTGTCAAATTGCACCAGCTTTCAGGGTGGAAAAGCAGCGAAACCTTCCCTGTGCAGATATACGAGTCTATCAGTCCTATCCCAGTATTGGAATGGGAAATGGCCTCCGAGAGTCCTCCCCTGGCCCTACACTGACGTGCTGCAGCATGGTCCAACCGAGCTGTGTTTATTCATCCTGTCACTGAAAGGCATAGCTGCGGATCAAGCAGCAGCACTGGCACTCAAGATACATACCAAGGAACAGCGCTAACCTGGGTTTTGATTCTCACCACGCTCCCTGAAAACACACTATATCATGACAACTTGTTATGTTATGAAAACATAGGAAACAGGAAAGAATGAATATACTTTAAATAATAGCTTATTTAAAGTATTTTCCATAACATTTGCTTTTTGCTGCTGTTGTTGTTAGATCACACTTAATATGATTCCACGATATCAATGTTGTGGATGAAATTGAAAGCTGTATTCTTCTAAATGTGTTCCTAACGTTCCATTTTTTACAGAGCTGCCAGGGGCTATTCTGCATTCCCACAACTGCTACAAATGTAACATATTGTTTTGCAATAAAAATTAGCTATAAAAGTGTGAAAAACGCTAGAGATCCAAATGTGAGAAACAAGAGAAGGGGGTACGGCTTTCGCACCCTTTTAGTGGACATTTTATTTATTTTTCAAATGGAGTAGACATATTTATAGCTACTGTATTTCAATTATCTCTAATTTCACACATTTTATGCAAATTCTAGCCATTTTAATTGCAAATGAGAAGGGAACTTATTTTTAAAAATGGAGCAACACAACATTTCAGATCTCAATTTTAATTCTGAATTTATCTGCATCGCTGTTAAAAACTTTTAAAACCTCATTTACTCTGTGACTTAAAGTTAGGTGCAATTTAAAACAAAAACAAAAGTCCTCCATGCCAATTAGTTATACCACCAAAAACTTTTTCACACATTTTGAAACCCAAATTTTTAGGTGGGAAAGTTTAGGAAGTTGAAATGACATTATTAATCAGTGACATATTATTTCAACACCAATCAGTAATTTAATAGTGTTGTCCACAACTGATGAAAATTAATACATTACCCACCCTATTTTCTCTTTCTGTCTCCACCACTTCAATAACCTAGGGCATGGGTTATTAGCTCAATCCACGCTTAGCCATGTCTCAATGGGAAATTCTTTCAAGAGCATAAACCACAACTCAGCCTTTGGCTGGATAAAAATTCCCACTATACATTAAAAGCATCAGTGACAAATGTCGCTCTTTTCCAAGCAGTATTCCCAGTAGCTTTCTCCTACTGAACGTAATAAGCATATAGTCCTCAGTGCTAAATAAAATGTTTGTGACACGTTCAAAACCAGTAGAACCTCTGCTGGTTTTAAGCGGGGGCAATTTTTTTCATACATCCTAAAGCACCAAATACAACCAAAGAGTTTGGCAATCTGATCTGCGATGCTGTGTTTGAGCAGGCTGAACAGGCTGTGACACTCCTGTGACCTGTGCAGATATCTGCACCCTTTAAACTGACAACTTAGGCTCCAACCAGCCAATAAGGCCTGAATTTTGATAAATACTTAAATCTTGCTATCCAAAACCCACAGTCTAGAAACACTATGGCCAAACAATAAAATATAGACTGGAAAGGTGCTCTCTTTAAGCAGAAGTACCAGCTTTGTCACTACGCTTTGCTCTCAGTTGCTCCATTGCTATAGTCACTGCACACACACTCACATCTGCACACAAATGCAGCCACAGGTTTAAAATCTCCCACACGCTCCTGGAGCTCTGTAAGATAAGAATCCAGTGCTTGACTTCTCAGTATCCAATGAAATCAAGCTTTAAAAGTTCCAACTGTTTACTGAAATGCATACAATAATTTTATTATAAATGGAAATTTACTGTCTGAAATGTGAAGGTTTTTCTCTGCTTACTTTCTATTTGGTAATTTATTTAAATGCATTCAAAAAAACGAGACATAGCACTTCAGTTAAGACATCTGTATTTCAAACCAACATCTTCAGAACTGTGAGCAGCTCTGTTAATAGTCTTTTTATTTGATTAGGGTAATCTGCTGCTGTGCTGCCTTAATCTTTATCCACTACCTTTTAACCAATCAATATTTTAAGGTTACAGATTTGGAAAGGAGATTATAATTTTGCAGATAAACTCTCCAGGCAGTGCTGACATGGTATGGTTGCATATTTAATATCTTTTCAGAGAATTCACAACTCTGGCAATGCAAGNTATTAATGTCAATGAAAATTTAGAGGTAAGAAAAGCAAGGTCTTTTCCCTCAGATTATTTCATCTTTGAAAGGACCCACAGAACGAGAGAGAGCAGGTTGAGACCAGCAAGACCTGCTGCTGACGCAGGAAGCATAGAGAAGCAGAACGTTTGTTCACTAAATGAGTGAGCATCTCCACACACATCAAAACAGCTAGGTATGAAGAGTTCAGGAGGGAAAAAATTGGATTTTGTGGTTTTAAAATGTCATTAAAATATATATTTTTTAATTTTGCTCAGCTAGAATTATCTGTTGCTTATGATAATAATTTTGCTGCAGATAAAATTAGTTGTCAGACCTCTGTTTATGGCCTAATTACCTTTTATAAGGAAAAAACCCAACAAGGGCAAGAGAAATAAAAGGAATAACAACAAAATTCTGCTGTCTACCTTTCAGCAAGGGAGGCTCTTAGTGATGTGTTACCTGTATGGATTTCACTAGCGCTACGCATGCGTTTCACATACGTGAAATCAGATTTGCTTGGGCTGTTCTGCTATTCTGGGCAGTGACAGCTTCTGCTTGCCCTTGTTTCTATGACTGGGGACAGGCCAAATCACCCTCCATTACTATTGGAAAACTGTAGATCTTGAAATTTTTCAACCCTCCTACAGTAAGAGAGCAAGCCAGGGAAACTGCGGAGATCATCTTGGAAAACAAAAGCCACTGTAAAGAACTGTACTTTCTTCTTGAAAGGTTTATCCCCTTTGATTCCAGTTTTAGAAACAGAAATTCAGTTTTATATTGGTTGGAAAGCTGCAAGACTTGTAAACAAATGGATGGAGCCTAGTGTTGTAGTGCCACATACATTAGAAAGCAGCACACTTGGGTCTCTGCATATTGCCTGATCTTTCAGCAAGAAGCAAGTCCCACCAACACTCAGCATATTTTTTAACGGTCCTAATCTGAAAATCTAAATTGATCTATACACCATTCATGCTGCTAAAGTTGCAGCCACAATGCCATCTAAACTATAGCTCTACCTGGCAGAGGTCGAGAGCAGTACATATAGAAGACAAGTGAATCAGGCCTCAGAATTTGTCCTTTGAAGCGTTCTGTGCAGCATCGCTCTGAGATCTGCCCAGCTACATTTTTTAATATATTTGATGAGCAAAAAATTTATATCTCTGTTCATTTCACAAGATGTAAACGTCTCTTTCGTGGTAGGAAAAATCCTGCTCCCTGGAAGTGATACTAATCTAATCTGACATGCGGTATTTGTAAACATACTTTAGTGTCCCAACCTATTTACAGTGTAGACATAAAACCTCCCGAAATCGCCACATTCCTTCAAAAGTTAATCCAGTGCAAATATTGACTGGCTGTCAATTGAGCATTATTGACTTGCTGCGGGACTGTGCTTTATTGCCTTAACTGATGAAACTTGTTTTCTTTGCTAAACTTAATTTCTTTTTGGCCCCATCTGGATGAAATACCATTTGCCAGACTGCACCTCTTCCACTCAGAGCTCTGGGGCTGCCGTTTCCACTTAGCTAGAGCTATAGGAAAGCCAAAGCACTTTATTGTATGCAACAGGAGCTCGCAGAAGAAAGCCAACAACCCATTCTGTATTTAACAAAAAGGACCTGTGTGAACATCAGTGCTATCTGCTACAAACATTTGGTCCACTCCAGTTTCAATACAGCTATTGCCCTCTTTGCAAACACATATGGTTCTGCAGAGCAGCGTTTCCAGAAAGGATGAAAGGATCTATGAATCCTTCAACAAGGTCTGTGAAAGGCAACTGTAAAAACCAAACCAATTGGTACCTTTAAGCAATTGTAAAATTCTAAAAGCCAAAACCCTTGAACGTCTTTGTGTCTTTTTACCAGGAATATTACAAATCAAGTTGTCCAGAAACCAAAGTTCACAAGCCAAACACTCATCGTATTTTGAACACCCAAGAAAACATTGTTTATCATTTCATTTTAAAAGATCTATAGTTTCTCTAGATACAGCAAAATAGAAACCAAAAATAGCAACTTTCACAACATTCCCTGATTCTGCAACAAATTGCATCAAACGTTTTAAGTTCTGACCCCCAGGTCAAGTGAAACTGACAATAAATCTTAGGAAGGATTTGATACCGTTAAGCTGCAAAACCCAAAATCTATTACGAAAGATTTATCAGAACTTATAAAAAATGAGCCCCAAATGCTTCAGTCAGTACAAGGAAGGACAAAAGGGTGGAATAGGGAAGGAAGTGTAGATCTTGAGTGGCCATAGCAATTCAAAGCAGGTACTCCTTTCTGATCTCAAAACAACATTAAGGAAGGAATGTCATGAAAATTCCAGTTAGGACAGACATAGAGGTTTTGCTGTTGTGGAACATTTTGTAAAGGAATGTAAGAGAATGGACACTTACACTTCGCAGGAGCTCTGTCTGCTTCTCTACGTGGGGATGTTTTTTGCACCATATACAACTCCAGGGCAGTACTTGGTGCCGAGACAGGATGATGCCATCATGTGTTCCTTCTTGTGTTTTCATCAACAATCTGGAGAGAGAGGCAAAGAGAAAAATATGGGGATATGACATACTGTTACATCTTCACTTAATACCCCTTATAACTTTCTATGTCCAGCCCAGGTGACAAGACAGTCCAATTCTTTTAATCACACACATTCAGATTACCCTTTTCCACGAGCAGCACAGTAGAACCACCATTTGTCTCAGTTTAAACTGACTGTCTCCTATGCTTTTCCTTCAGCAGACTGAATGCTGCTCACTCTCATCCCCACTGACCACGTGAGGAAGAAGTGCTGTGTCAGATAGTGAGACAGAAAAGCAGCACTGGCCTCCCCCAAAAATCTGCTAAAGACCAACTGATTCAAGAGTGGCTATTCTCTGCCAAATGTCACTAGAAGCTACCGTTTTCCTGTAAATTGTTATTTAGATATTAGGTGGGGGATGGGAAAATTGCATCTTAATAGGCTTTAACGTCCTTTTCCAACAGCTTTAGCCATAGAAAATGAAATCCTCGATTTATCCAATAGGTCTGATATCATCCTCATTCCTGTAAGTATGCTACTGCATGGAAAGCCATTGTGCATCTGCAATTTAAGCAGCTGATGTAACACCTGCAGTCATACCTCCAGCTACACAGTCTGCTGCTCTGCAGCAGCAGTAGTTCTAACCAAATTCTCCCATCCTGCCCCAGCCACTGGGGTTTCTTTCCGCTTGCATGTACTGCTATGGGAAACGTGCACTACTGCTGTTCTGCCCCTAGACCTGCTCCTTATGTGCATGCTCAATCAGAGCATGAAACACACCATGATTTTTGTTGCTATTGTGGGTTTGATTTTGTGGTTTGTTCTGTTTTGGTTTTTTTTTTACATACTGTAACCAACATTAAAACCCTTTTCTGATGGAATACATATGGCTGCTTTCTGTAGGTTTCAAAGAAAAGGGTTGAAAGTACTCTGCTGCTGTTTGGTCCATTTTCACGTACTGCTTCTTGTTCACACAGCTTACTTCAGGTATAAAAGGAGTTGCTTGTGTCCTGTGTCACAGCATACATGTGCTCACACGAGTGCAAATTTGAAAATGAACAGTCCACAACCTTTACTGGGGCTACATGGTGCCCTCAGGAAAAAAAGCTGCATCTCAGAGGTGCACAGACACACACACATATGTGTGTGTATGTGTACACATATGTGTGAGAGACAGGCAAGAACAGCACAGGGGCCACAGGAGGGAGGATGCACAGCACAACGTGCCTGGCTAACACTGAGTTTTTAAGGTGAGACATAAGCATTTAACATACAGATGGCATATCAGTTTACATCTCACACTGAGAGTTCATGCTTGGTTATACCAGAAGAGGGAGAAACAAATTACAACAGAGTCAGAAAGTCCCTGAAAAGCGAGGCTACGGGGGACCCCAGATGTACTTGAGCCAACCACAATCACATCATCAGCATGAGGCGTAAAAAGTGGCAAAACAAGACGAAAACACTGATGCTCCATATGTTAAAAAGCTTGGTTTTGCTGTAGCCCAAAATCCTTCCCTCCCCACAAACCTGTACATAATAATCATCATCATAACAAAAACTAAGCCGTCAAGATCAAATAGGCAGTGGTATCTTAAAAGAAAAAAAGAAGACAGGCTTAAGAAGCCAAATCCTTGTAATAAATAATATATTATGAGTTAAGGAGATGAACTGACAAAGTGGTGCACCTCTAATCTCTTCCCTGCAACAGCGAGAAGAGCTGAATCACTCGCACAACATTTTACTTTAAGCATGTTCAGGGGTTGTTCCTATACACAAGTTTCTCAAAGAATATCATGCTCTATTAATTTTCCAGACTGACTAAGCAACACACCAACAGAACAGTCAGGTTTAACCCATAAATTTATCTTGTAAAAAACAAAATTTCTGAACATTCTCTTACTACCAAATAACTGACTGTTTGGGGGCATGTTTAATTTCAGGATGAGAGAATTGAGGTATTTAACTGATGCAAACTCAGCTCCTTCTGAGGTTCTGAGGTAAGGTCCTTCCTCACAGATCTCCGATGATCAATGCTAAGTTTTCCTGCCCAGCAGCTGTGGCAGCCTTCTGATGGCTCTGACACCCATCTCACGTAAATTTTGCGTGTGGCCCATACTCCAAGATCTACAGCGGCTCCGTAGTGCATCAAGGGTCATCTCACTCTCATCTCACTAAAGCTTCCCAGTTACTCAGACTTGAAATGACACCTAGCTACCTGAACTGTTATTTCAAATAACAATCTCCACAACAACAAAAAAAGATCCAACAGCACAACAAAGATGCCAGGCCCATAAAGAAAATTAACTAGCCCATATTTCTAAGCAATAAAATCAATGTCACCTTTTTATACCTTCAGTCCCCTTGTCTAACGTCACTCAGATTCCTATCAGAGTTGTGCAGTTATTTTGGGCAAGGTAAGGGGAAAGTCCACGTGCAGGGACCTCCCACCTTACAGCAGGTCCATACTTGTCTATCAGGGACATGTCTCTTGAGCTCTTCCTCTCTTCAAACATTCAGGGGGAAAAAAAGGTCAGGACCTAAAAGCACCACACTGAAGTGTACTAGACTTTATGAAAACACATCCACCTAAACTGTTGAAGGACAGAAGGCTTTTGATGTAATACACCACACACAAATTTTAGGAAAACTCAGGCAGCAATACAGAACAAAAGACAGCATGACATGATGTTTATTTTTAGAAGGAATGACAGTTTGGCATTCTGGTATGATAGGTGGAAACAGAACAGAACCTGTCTTTCGCTTCTGACAGCCCAGAAGCTGGACAGATTTTTTTGTTGTTGTTACATAATTATTTCTGGTATGGTGTTAGCATCCTTTCATGCCTGCATAAACCTGGTATTTACGTGATTGCATTACAAGACCTTGTATCTTGACAGGTCAAGCAGTAAAATGTTGAGGGTGTAATTTGTTAATATTTGAATTAAGTTGGAAACTACTTCTGTGATGACATCACTTCTATCTCTTTAAATTTGTTTTCTTAGTTCTAGAAAGCATTTCAATACACTTTTTTTTAAAAAGAGAGGGAAAAAGAAAAAACTCAATAATGGAGTGTTTTGTAAGCAATAAAGTAGCAGATTTCAATTGTAAAATTAATTATTTTTGACATTAGTTATTTTAGTATGGCAAAGGTTTTGGAACGATGAGTTGATTAGCAGAAACAACTGTGCTCATAATTATATCTAAAGGAAGTTGCTACTGGTCATCTTCTCAGAAGACCACACTGACACAGCAAAGACACATAATCCAAGTCAAACACACACAAGCAAACTTGAACTAAAAAAGTATAAGAGTAGTAGTTAAGGATTAAGTTCTAGGGAAAAAAGAGGAGTCGGTGGAAACTACAAGGAATTGGGTTTGGAAGTTGACTTGTCTTCAACAGTGTTAGAAATAACCCCAAAGAGAGTTAAGAAACGAGAATATATTTTGCAAAATATTCCCAAAGCCAGGTTCTTCCTTGCTAATGGAATTGCACAAGGCAAAAAGAAATCATGAGGTCTAGAATGGCAGCCTCACACTCTGCCTTCTGCGGCCAGGATGCACTGGCCTTTTCCTAGAATTCACATTTTCCTATATCGCGTCCCACGCTTCTGTTTACACTTTCTCACTGTTGCCCCATCTTCTTTCCCTACTGAAGTCTTTGCATCCTCCTTCCACCTCATTCTCTTTATAGAAGCCTTTATCTTTCCCATCTTTCAGTTGGTTTCATTTTTCACCATACTGCAAGCAAATGCCAAGACTGAGAGCTGGTTTGGCCTTCCCTGTGCAGTGGGAAAAGAAGTCACAGATACAAACCTGCCCGAGTATTAGCTATTGCTGCTGGTAAATGCAGGATCTGGGCTTAGATTTTAAGATTAAAAAGAAAAAAAAGAAAACAAAAAAAGGAGGAAAGGAGGGAAGACACCATTTTCCCAGCCCAGCTATTTGAGAGATAATTGCTGTAATTTTGTCTCTCCTCAATCTTCTCACTCAGCAAGCTCACTGAGGAAGGCAGACTTCTTAAAAGTGCAATAATTCACATTTTTCTAGAAGTAGTTTTATTAGTTTGAAATTTTCATTTGTCCATTTTGAAATTCTAGGACAAGAGCTAAACTCTAGAAAGAATGTTAAAGAAAGTAAAATAGATGGACAGACAAGAAAGATCAAACCATCCAGTGCTGGGAAAAGGGAAGAAAAAAAAAAAAAAAGACAAGATTTTCACTTTGTCTGGCACAGTGTTTTCATGTTTTTTAGATCATTCTGTATTTTCACAGTTTCAGCTGATATTTCTGAAACAGGGAATTTGCATTTTCTAGGTGGGGAACGCTGCCAAAGCTGTTAATCCCAGGCAGATGTAAAGTTGCACCGCTATATTGTGATGTGGCTCCTTAAAAACAACTTAAAAGGATAAAAAAAAAAAACAACCCTCAAGAAAACAACCACGCAACAACCACCACAAATATTCACTAACCCATATGGTCAATAATTGCTGTTTAATAGTCCTCCTATTACAAATCTAAAAAGCAGCAGCCAGAATTACCAGTAGAGTATTAATAAACAGGAATGAGTTAATAGTGCATAAAGACCTTCTAGTGGAACAGTGGGGGAGTTGAATATTCTTTTCTTAAGTCAGCTGTAAGTAATTACTACATGGTGTGCTTCTGACTATTACCATAACAGAGCAATTGGACGTGAAGAATGGATAATAGTATGGACATGGAGGTATTTTTAGAGTATCAGCAGTGAGGCAGGTAAATGCCCTACTCAGGCACAAACCTTTAAATAAGTTTAAATAACTTTTCCTAATGACACCTAGCCTGAGCAGAATTTTGAAAAGATCAATCTACTAAATTATTTAAAGTAACTTTATAGAGCCCTGTCTGTGATATGTAAATAAGGGAAATGGGAAGGAAAAGAAAAAATCCCAGGCAGATATTAAGCAAGCAGCCAGCATTACCCTAACTACATAATCACAGGTTTCTCTCTGCTTCTTTTAGGGTAGTGCCGTCGCCTGTTCGCACGCGGACTGTGTGTCGCTCACTTCCATTGGCTGTCCAGCTGAAAACTACAATGTTCCAATAAGAATTGTAGCTGCCATTGCAGGAGTTTGGGGGTTTCTACAGCCGAGTTAGTTGTCCTCAGTGGTTTAATGATGCATATCGTTTAAAATATTGTTACAAGAGCATTCACTCAGATGCAGCTCCATGTTCAAAGGACTGTCCATTATGCTATGCAGAGCTGCTTTTCGTGTACAACTACAGGCTGAGATATTGTCTAGTGACACAACATATGCTCTCATATAAAAACAGCTTGAGACTTTTGATTCAGAGAGTAGTAATTTTGTAAATGCACAGGAATACAATTTAAGGAATATTTTGAATTGTTCAGGCTATAGGTCTTTCTCCTGCTACATTGCTACACAGGGCAGATGTTGATTTTTCAATTTGCAGGTTTGTTAAGCATCATGGAATGTTTTGGTTCTCAATCAAGAATATTCTTCCCAAGTGGTTGCAAAGTCCTGTGCCTGAAAATAAATGCATGTCCTTTTTGTTTCTTAGCAGCACATGTTCTGCATTCAATAGATGCATAAAACAGACAATGTGATGCCATTTGTCGGGCTAATATATACATTTTAAGCCATACGATCTCAGAATGCAATGTCTTCACAGGTTATGTTCTACAAACACAGTTTATATAAGACAAGAGGCAATTCTATTTACAGTGTGTCACACCAACAGCTCTATTCAGAAAATGAGTAGATACTGTGCACGGGTATCGTGCCCATCCACTGATATGCCATTACATTGGTCAGGTACTAACGACCTTACAAAAACAACGCTCCCTGCACAGATAATCTTAATGATGAACAGCATAACAGGTGAGACAAATGTGCATAGGCTTTCCCTCTTCCTCACATTCTTTGTTTTTCACTTGCATATATACCAACAGACAGGATAAAATAATTTTGGCTCCTCTAAAGGCAAAAGAGATTGTGACACTGGTGTCCCCGCTAGTATTTGCTATTTCCACCAGCACTTTATGACTAATCTGCTGCAACATCACTAATATTAATCTTATATTTTGCATAACAATCAGATACAGCTACAGAAATCACATTGTGCCAGATGCACCTCCTCTTCAAGTTACTGGCTTCGGGGCATTTTACCAAGATGGGTTTGGCCCTTTGCAGTCTTCTGCCCCATTAAATCTGAAGATTATGTGTTGTTCTTAGTCCACTGTTATCATAATGGAAAGCTGATGTTATAATGTGGGTCAAACAAACAGCTAATTGTTCTTGGGCAGGGCTTAAGCAAAACCAGAATGGAGAGGCTGAAGACATTAATAATAGTACTTGGCACAATTATAATAGATAGCTTCTATCAGAGGATTTAACATCACTTTGCAAGCTTCGCAAGCACATTGCTAAGTGTTTTTGATACTCCCATTTGTAAGTGAGACCATCATCTTAAGACTACTCTCATAACATTTAGATACTGGTGCAGTGAGAGTTTAAAGAATCAAGAAAGCAACACATGATAAAATTAGGCAAGCTTGACAGAGTCAAATCCAGTGAGCTAACTTGCAATCAAAGCAGAAGTTTGTGACGGCACTTTTAAATAAACAAGCTAAAAAAGAAAACAAGCAGGCAACACTGAAGTAATAACAATACGACATATACAAAGGTTGGGTTTTTTGCTAGTTTTGGTGGGGTTTTCCTCCCAATATAACACAACACGTTTGCTGCTTTCTACCATTTTTCAGCACTACTGCACATCCAGCAATTGCTTTTGCAAAAGGATGACACAGAGAAACTTATGTGAATGGTGAGGTCCAATCGAGACCAGGACACAGAGCAACATGTTGGACTGCATGAAGCAGTCTTTCTAAATGCAAGCAGTTTCAAGCAAAGGACTGACTTCTACATGCCTGGAAAGGGTCGAGGAAATTTCTAGTACTGTAGACACACACACACACTTAGGAATACATTTATTAGAATACTAAACAATAATACCCCAGGCTATAACTTGTATGGAAAAAATCCTATGGAAAGGTAGAGACTTACAGTCTTAAACAGGCAAGGCAGAGAAAGGGTGAGAAGGGAAACACAAAGAAAAGTGAAGTGGTGACATAGAAGTCACAGAATTGCAGCCCGAATCAAGGTCACCCAAACTGACTCAGACACTGATTATAGGCAGAATAAATCTGCAGCTCTGGACTTGACATGGGAGGCGGGGGGGACTGTGGGAGGCTATGGCAAAAGTATGAGAAATAAGGTGCCTTAAAACTGCTGGAGTTTTAACACACAGGAAAACAACACGAAACCCATCTAAAAACTTGTCAGCCACAGACGAAGGCACAAAACCAGGGCAGTTGCAAAAAACAACTCTTTTTCTCTTTTGGTAGACAGCATTACAAAAACATTAACTGCCCAAGTTCCCTGCGTCTTTCCATTCCTCAGCTGTATTCTTCACAGGTCTCTCTGTAAAGACCAGGAGGGATGTAGTCAGCAAAAAGACAACAGAGACATTATCACTTGTCTAGGACATTTGACATATTTCTGGAGAACAAAATTCAATTGTCTAAATTATTAGCCTTAGGGAAATTGTTCAGTCGTTCTGATTCAAACTGTTACTCAGGATGTATTCTGTCCTTCAGAACAACCTGAAGCTAGTCCTGTAGTGTAAATTCATCAAAACCAAGAAGATTACTTTTAATGATTCTTCAAGAAGACTGGATATATTTTAAGGTTTTCCAGCACGGCACACTGACCTTAGGTACTCCAGCTTAAAGAGTAATCACTGAATCTGTTATCTGTAAAAGTATCTGGATTAACAAAATAGCCCAGTTACACATATCAGCAAACACTAAACATCCAGAAGAATTTCCAAGTCATCTCAGACCAAAATACAGATCTCACAGAACCAGAAAATGGCAAGGGTTGGAAAGGACCTCTAAAGATCATCTAGTTCAAGGTATAAGTCTCTCCTTGGATATTTCTTGAGAAAGGACTTCTTTCAGTGATGGGCTCAGCACTAAGATGTTAAAGTCCATGATTATACATCATTTCCTTAAAATGGCCTATTTTTGCTTTCTTGCTCTTGAATGAGATAGTGAAATGAAACACTTTCAAAAAATCAGAACGGAATCACTCATGTATGTCTGCAATTGTTATTTGGATTTCACTGGCATCTCAAGATTCCAGGCAAAAGCTGGACACTGGTTTTGAAGCCTGTATTAAGAGACATCATCTTCTCCAAAGAGCTTTCAGTTACAGAAGCGATACACACGTGGGAGGAACTACATGGCATCCTTACCCAATATTGTACAGTACAGAGAGAGCCATTTGTCCAAATGCTGAGCCTTTCTAAAGTATGCAACAAACTTTTAAAGGCTGATGAAGGAAGAACTTCTGTGACTGTAAGAATTTTTCATTTTATTCACCCATCTACATTTATGTCTGATATAAACTAAGAGCTGCACAGAATCACCTTCTGTTCTCACTTTTGCAAACGTAATCACTTGGCTTAGTCACATATTGAAGGATATTTTTTTGATAGGGAATTGTGTAATTGTTTTGCAAGCTGAGCTGAGGTGCAGATATTCTGACTGCGAAAAGTAACACAGCAACACGCTGATCATTGGGCAGAGATGGTGCCTCCAAGTTTATGAAACATTTCTGCTCATGAACTTGCATCAAAGATTTTTTTGACCACATTAATCTCTAGATAGCTGTTTTTCATTTATGCCTCGTAAGAACAGAGAAAGCGGCGATCCGAGGGGACAGGCGGTATTGACACAGTAATGAAATTACTGCCCATAGCACTATGTGGTCTGTGCCCATGATTTCAGCTAACTGTTGAATAAGATAAGTAACAGACTTTGGATGTCCATATTAGAGGAGCAATTTGAAAGAAAGAAAAGAATGAAAAATATTTGCAGTGCTTCCAAACAATCTCTGAAGAGAAATGAAGTTGCGGTTTCAGGGAGTTCCAGGGGTCAAACTCTATATTAAAAGAAAGCATTGTCTTGGGGTACCCACAATGTTGAGATGAGCACCCCGGCGGTTGAGTAACTAAAAGCTGGACAAACAGCAAGGGCTACCCCACACTGCAACAGTCCCCATCTGTCAAACACAAACTCCCAAACCACCAGAGATTTTGTAAAAAGACATCACTCTCCCACTTTAAGTAAGATTTCTGTATTTTTACTACTGCTCTTCACTGGCCAGCAATTCATCAGGTACAGTTGCTATTCATCCCATACACTGCACAGTTGCGTGGATGCTGTGACACAAGTCCAACTTCCAATTTCACACAGTATCAATCATTAATTGAGCAAAGCTGTCACCAGCCTCATTTATTGGAATGTAACAGCCCTAATTTTACTCACTCACACTGACATGACGACCTGGAAGCAGTCCCACCTCTCTCTACCATTCTTTTTTCTGTTTTGTTTTTTTTTCCTACAGCTGCTTGAAACGTGCCCTGCTTTTCTCCCTTCTGCCTTGCGATCATTGCAGTCTCCAAACATGCTTTCACTCTTCTCCCACTTCATAATTCATCCTTCATAATTACATATTCCCTTAAGATCCCTTCTTATTAGCCAGGTTTCTTAGTTACCCCTAATGGGCCATCCACTTACAGGTACTATCATTTGCCAACCTGATCCCATTTCTCCACGTACTGCAGTTTGATGACTAGTTTTCACGTGAAGATGTGAGGAACAGTCAGGCCTTCCAAAAGCAGAGAAAACTGATTGACATTCTCAAAATATTTTTATGTTACTGATGGCTTTTATTAAAAATATTTTTTAAATCCAGCCTCATTCTGTGGAGAGGTTAAAACTCAACAAAACATAACTTGTTGTTCGAAAGGTCTCATCATAAAACACATTCAAGCAGTTCTACTGATAAATTTCCACTTTCTTTTCCTGACTAGAGACACGGACAACTATTTGAATCTTTCCTGAGGAAAAGGAGTTCCTTGGCTGGAAAAAGGCAAGGTGTTTATTCTTCCTTGGAAGTATGAGCAAAGTAGCAGCTGATTAATAGTGAAAGCAGTATCAAGAAAAAATGTGTGTTAAGTTTCAGCACAGAATTAATTTCTATGAGTAAATATGTATAAATTCCTTACAGTAATAGACTGTGCTGCAAAATTCAACAGATCTCTCACTGTAATGGTTTAAGTAACCAAGGAATATATTAAGGAAGAATAACAAGATAGAGACACCAAAAAATACCTTTCAAAATCTCCTTTACTGACTGCGTAATGCTGCTACAGTAGTAGTCCACTGCATCTTAGATTTTTAGACTGGTAGATATGAGGAAGCAAAACTCTCCCTATCTGACATCAGTATTATCTCCATCAATTTATAAATTCTGAGGATTGTCCCAACCAGTTCAAGAGAGAGAGAGAGAGAGGCACCAAGTATTTTGGTGAACATCTCAACAAATATTTCAGTAATTTCCTATGTGAAGCCTTTCAAGCTTCTTGAAATAAAGGCTACACAGCTGGGGGGTGGGAGTGGAAGGCACAGGGGAGAATAAATAATCCAAACCCCAAATGCTCTCCTGTCTTATCTTCACATGGACTGCTAAACAAGTATAAAATTCATGGGAAATGAGCACGCAAAACGAACCCTGAAGGTCAGAATTGACCATGCTCTGAATGAGGATACTCCTTGGAAGAAAATCTGAGATTTAATCCACTTAAAGTAGAACAGTCAATTGATAGCCTGTTTGCCACTGAGTTCACTTATTCAACAGCAATGAAAATAATGCAGCAATTACGCTCATAAATGAAATATCACACGTAAAGGATTAGCTCAAGTTTTCTGAGCTGAATTGTACTCTCTAAAAGCCACATACCCTGCCTAAAAATACTAACCAGAAAGGCTCCCTGACATGCACTGTTTATTGATGTTTAGATAGTGCCAGTACGTAAGCAAACATTTTAACCTTTTTCTGCATGTCAGTATTTCAGTCTCAGTTTCTAACAATGACACTAAGCAGTTCCTAAATTAAATGCTACTACACTATTTCCCAAAACGGTGAAAACAAACCAGAGTAAAACAAAATACAACAGCATTTTTTCAAAGATGTAACGATCAGCAAAAACGATGCATAAAGCCATTATTTTTTGCTGGGCTTTGTTGTGACAGTTACCATGGCTAACCCATTAACATATTTGCTGTACAAGTATGGTCATTCTACGGCCTTAATTAACTTTCAAGTGGAGAGTGCTGTGGCTTACCACTTATTAAATATCCACTACAATAAGTTACAGTTTTACCCTTCCAACCTCACTTAGCCAAGACACCTAGAAGAACTAGCTTTCTATCTGGCTATAATTTTGTAATTGCTTTTTACTGAAATTATGTTGAAACTGGACCCCCTATGTAAATGTATTTTGCCTGGTTCATCTAAAATTGGCCACCCCTAATCAGATCTGGTTGATATTTGATTGAATAAGTGGAAAATTAAGTTTCTCTCTGATAATGCTTTTTCCTGCCTTTCATTATTTATAATGTAGGCCCTTTTTTTTTTTTTTTTTTTTGTTGAAACCTGAACGCATGCCCCCTAGAGAACAGCAGAAGACAGACACATCAGAAAGGCTGCTGGGAAAGCTAATCTAGTGCTAGTACAACACACAAACAGTGTAGTTACACTAAGCAAAGCTAATTTCAGCAAGCACTTTATTCATGAAGAAAGCAATGCGAGTTGAGATTTAATCGAGTCAGAATTAGGTTTTGTGATTAGCCAGGCTGAGCTGTTACGGTATAGTCATAATGATATCATTATTTCCACACACCCATGTGGCATGAGCATCGTCAAGTGGCATAATGCTCTGTATGTTTAAACTTGTATACTGCCAGCTAAAAGCAACAAATCCACCTCCATCAGGCATTCCGCCGAGTATCAAACACAACCCGGGTTTGAGAAAAAAATGATTCTACAAAGGGAAGACTCAAAAAGGCCACAGGAGTGCACCAGTGGAAAAGATATAAAAATGCAAATTTGCCTAAACTTCATCTTTGGATGGACTGAAGCATAAGTGAGAACTTCAACAAAGCCATAGAAAAAGATGACAGGTCTGAGTTTTAGAAATTTAAGACAGCAGCAGGATTAGACACTTTGGGTTGTCTTCGCATACATTTCTTATGGGAGTTAATTCCATTTGACATGCAAGACCAAAGCAAGATTACAGAGGCATAGCCCCATGGCGAGGTGTATGCTGTAGCTAAAAGCTGGGATTTGAATAATTGTGAAGGCTTACTCCAAGAATCAGGCGAGAACAGAATGAATGGATTATTACAAGGAACTTTGTACATTTTTAACTGCTGGACTTAATAAAACACCCTGTGTGTAAGACTGGTATTACGGTCCTTTGCACTCACTCTAGTTGAAATTTGTGGTAGGATCTATCAAAAATGAGAAAAAACAGAAGCTGCTAAAAAAGAATGTGTAATGAAGAATTGGGCAGGGCCGTGCCCCACACTGTTTTCCGAGACAAGCAAATTTGGAGAGCTTTAGTTCAAAATATTCAGGCCCCAAAAAGTTAAAGGGAATTAATTTCCTGTATGAAAGGAGGCTGAAGGAACACAAGAGATCGGATTGGAAAAATTGAGAGGACAAAAAAAAAAAAAGAAGGTGAGTTTTTATTTCAGTGTTTCAGCTTGTTAGCTAGGTCATTCATTACGGAGAAAGATTACTAATCCACACATCATTTTTTTTTAAATTGACCTCTTCCCTTTGTGTCTGTGGAAGCACTTGTCTGTAAAAGGAGGTAATAGCTGACTGCTCCTTAGAGTCAGTGCTGCTTAATTAACTGTCCAGTGAGAATTATTGAAATACTTATATGATTCTTATTTAGCACTCATTAAAGTGAGGGATACAAATGCTGGACAATGAGAGGTTCAGGAAGGCTTTGAAAAGAAGGAGTTAGTACTCTAATAGCAAAGAATTATGAAAGCCTGCCCATTAACGGTAGCAGAACAGACCTTTCATTTTAAAAGTCACCGACTCAGATCTGGACTTATTTGATATTTTCTAAAAAGCTCCTTCATCTAACCCCCTAGCAATAGAGCATCTCCAATTCCTGCTGCCGTTGCTAACCAGACTGGGCTGTGGGTGCACACAGGAGGTAAACGAAACTTCTGCACCTTTCCGTGATGCTGCAGTGGCCACACAGCCCCGTGCACACTTGGCTGGGTTCAGCACGGTTTTCAATCCTTTCACCTGCTCACAGTCCCCACATACACACAAAAAGATCATCAGCCACCAAGAGTATATGGAGACATGGAAGAAAGAAACAGTTGCAATGATACATAGAGAAACAGTATTGGCAAAGCACGTGTACTTTCTTCATGCAGGACTGTTCCTGCATAAAGCACCTCTGTGAGTATCAGCATACTACATATAAAGAAAATCTCTTCATTTTGCTCTAAAATAATCTCAATTTGATTTCTGTGGATGCCTTGGAAGCTTGCCATAAAAGGTGATGAATATCCTGAATAACGTGGTAGCTTCCAAAATGGAGATGAAGAGCCTGCTGGGTACTGAGTAATGGCAAGATTCAACACCACCAATAACTTACACTGTGACACAGATTATGGCAGTAACAGACTACTGTACAAAAAACAAGCTAAATTCATCAGCACTTTTTGCAAGACAAAAACAACATGCATGTGCATCTTCCAAGTATAATAAAATGGTTTTAGAGATAGCTGTCTAAAAAGAATTAATTGGCCTAATTTCAGCATGTTTCCTGTAACAGAACCGGGTTTACAGAAGCCATATGCCTCAAAAGTTTGTCCTCAGAAAATGTATCATCAATGGAGACCAGCATTACCAGCATCTTAAGAGGCTTCAAAGGTTCATTCACTCCTCCACAGAAGGCGTGCTCCATTCCTCCTACTAATCTGTATATGGTCAAAAGTTCTTGAATCTGCAGGAATTCACTTAGAAATGAAGCTCATATATTCTTTCTATTCATATAATGATTGATGAAACACGAGGGAAAATAAATTGAATTATGTTAAATCTCCCAGGGAAACATAATTAAGCTGTAAAGCATTCCCTTCAAATCCTTGTATCACTCAGACTGTGTCTCCTACTACATGATCAATAATAATATTAATTAAAGACAATTATTTGAAAGGACTGGCATGAACTTTCAGGTTTTACTACGTTTTATACTATTACAAGCTAAGAACTTGTTCATTGATCTTATCTGAGAAATCCTTCTATATCTCCAGCACAAGGTTTCTCAAGTATTGCAACTGGGATTTTTGCTTTATTTTTTTGGTACCTAAACCAGCTCTTAATTCTATGATCTGTGTATCTGTGAATAGTTTGGTATACCTACACCACAGAAACTGCATTTGAAGATAATACAAACATTACAGCCTTACCCTAAATGCAGAAGTTGACCAATTGCATGAATTACGATGCTGTCAATTTATCTCTAACTGCAGTCTAAGGCATTAAATATTTGTACATTAAAGTCCTCTTAAATGACCAACAACAACATATGCCTCCATCACCAAATCAAAACATGCCATGTTGTCCTCATTGCTGGCTGGAGCTAAACCACAACACATGTACTTCCAGTTCTCCAAACAGAAGACGAAGCAAGAGGTCTGGGAGAAAAAAAATCACAGCAGATATGGCTCAAAAGAACTTTTGGATCCAGAGATAGTAGGAAGAAATCTAATTTGATGCTGAAAGGAAATAATGTCATGAGTTTTCCAAAGGAATTTTGCCATAGACAGAATCTGTGGACAAAAAGGCCTGGGGAAAAACATGGTTGGTGAACAATCATTTGTACCAATGCAACAAAATTATGTGGAAGGTGATTGTGTCTTTCTGCTACCTACAGATATGTATATTCAGTGTGTACACATTTACATATATTTTTAGTAAAGATACTTATGAATATATAAAAAGGACTATGAATATATTCTGGTTTTAAGAACATACCCTTGCTGATGAAGGCTCATGCTAACAAAAATAAAATGAAAACAAAAGTTCCATATATCTTGGTCAGAAAAATTAACTACAGTGAAATTGGAAAAATTACATAAAGAGCAGGGCAGTTATGAGCAAGTCTCAACTGCAATCCCAGGCATTATCCTTAAAGAGTGACCAAGACTTTCATCAAATGTCATAAACTCTGTGACGTAGGTTTTTTTCCAGAGAGAGCTCTCAATGTTTAAACAGCTTAGAGTTTCACAAATGCTTGTCAAACTCTCATGTATGGAAGAGAGATGGACTTCTCAAACACAAAAGCATATATTGCAAAGAACACAAAAGGCTTCTGAAAAAAACTGACATAGAATTTGGATCCCTAAATGCTGTTAGGACAGCAACAAATAGAGCAACAACAATTAGAATACCTTGGTACTCTTGAAACAGCAGCAATGTGTCTGCAGTTTAGCAAAGTAACAGGATCCAAGATGTAAACAAGTTGGGTGTTTGCTTCTCTTTTAGTAACAAAAGCATTGAGAAGGCAAACTTCAGACCCTATGGAAGAAGGCATATAATTTCTCCCTAAAGGCAGAGGAAAGATTTCTCAAATAAGCTTCATCCTAAAAAAGATCAGAGTAAAATATAAGAAGTAAGATGACATAATGGGCTGTTTCTTAAATGCAGCCACTGATACTACACTATTCTGAAGACTAGGCTGTGGGTAATTGAATGTAAGACCAAGCAAAAATGCAGAAAAGGCCAAGCTGAAGCTCAAGAATAAAAATGCAGTGTGTGTAGCAGTATTGAGAAGAGTACAGCTCTGTAGAACTGATTAATAATAGCAATGAACAGTACAGAGTGGATTTGCAGAGATTAGAACGTTGCAGGCTTTGTCCAAAGGACTGCATAAAGTTCTTATTGGGTTTGAATTTAAATAGGGTAAAATTTATCTAACACTATTAATGTTTCCCTTTGACCTTTAAATATGTCTTCCATCTACCCCCAAAAAAGGACACTTCAAAGTAAAATATGTTTACACTCCAGTATTTCATACCGTCTGCGAGCCCGTGTGTGTGTGTATGCACACATGTACACAGTATATGACATTCCTTTGCTCTAAAGTAAGAAATCACCAAAATCATTACAAACTGCTTTGACAATGGCACTCAAATTCAAGACAACACACACTTTGATATATCCCTGAAGTAATTTTCCTGCGTTAACAAATCAAAAAATTACAAGTATAAGATTGCATAGCAAGGACATGGCCATTTTTGTTTCAAAGTTCTCACAAATACTCCACTGGATTATGGCACATGGCAGCAGCACCTCGGGTAAGTTGAATCAACAGCTAGAAAATTTTATAAAGAGGGAGATATAAAAATGGACTGGGCAGTAAACTGATCATATTTAAATCCAGAAAACTATAGGAAGCAACAGGACAGTTGAGTGGAGAGGGCAGCATCAGAAAAACACAGCAGTGACAAGTTAATGATAGAGACCATCATTACTGACAGATTAATATTTAATGGTCAGATTCCAAGAGAAAGTCACCAGACGCACATTTCATTTGCCAGTTACACCGCTGCTTTCAAGAGGTCTTCTATACTTCATCACCTGTGTTTTGGAGGGTTTATACTGCTTCATCCTGTGAGATAAGGAGTTGTACTCAGTCTGGAAACACAGTCGCCACGCATGGGAAACACCTTTTTTATTTTTTGTATTTTCATCAAGGTAAAATATTCACCACAGATTTAAAACCAGAGAGAGCCAAAGAGAAAGCCACAAGGACAATGGGGCTCCTCATGGCAAGGAACACAACGAGCAGCAAAGGGAAGACGTTAAAATATAACTATCCAGGAACTTCCAACGTATAAATACACTGTCAACAATGGAAATGCTGTTTGTGTCGGTCCCTAACCTCTTGCCAGCGTGCAGAGGTTACAAGGGATATTTAAGATGCAGTCACAGCAAGCAAGAGTTTTCTTATCTAACTTCCCTGTCTAAAATTAGTCTTGAATATGCCATATGTCCAAAATTAAGGGAGTGATGCCCACGTCACCCACTCATCCAGGCACCTGGAGACTCAAGCTATGAAAAGAAGGAAAGACCAACTTTAAATGTAGCTTTTCCTGCCTCCATGCAAGCTCACCAGTGGCTTCTCCTATATACAAAGTTGACCGAAGGGAGGGGTGGGATTGAATAACAAATTGATGTGATACAATCACATCATTCACAATCACATAATGGACTATATCCCAATTTTCAAAAGGCATAAAGTATCCTCATTAATACGATAAGTGCAGCAGTCAAATCAGTACTATGATTTTATCAGGGTTTTTGACTGTACATGAATTAGAATATAAAATGCATACAGAATTTTTAATGGGAAGGCTTTAACATTCTGTGGATGTATTTCTTACTGTCATTTACATCACATTAAAGTGAAATTCCACATAAAAGCATAAAGAGAATACTCTATGTCCTAAATTATAGTTTTTCATAGTTGTCATGTCCACATACTGGGAATCTTATTCATAAGCTATAACATAATCTTCAGTCTGGAAAGGATAAGGTATTTCTGTGTTTGTTTGGTATGGCTGGCAAGAGGAGTTGTCACACAATAAGGTCAGATGGTCAGGACTGAAGCCTACAGAGATCTTTTAGGGATACAATCGTATTCTATGCTTTTTCTACAACAGGTTGCTAAAAACACAGACTGTGGTTCTCATTCTCAGCAGGGTGCTAAAATGGTTACTATGGTCAGAGAGGTTTGTTATCTTCTTTTAGCTCCTTTCATTTTTCCACCTTGCTTTCAGAACATTAGTTTATTAAAATAAAGTTTGCCAACAAGTATCTGTCTTTAATTCCGAAGGAATGCATTTAGCCTTTGAGAAGTAAGCAGATACAGTTTCTGTAGTGCATCTAGTTCACATTAAATGTTACCATAAAAACTAGCAGTATCAGTTTTTACAATCTAACCTGTTTTCTCAGATCCAGTAGTTTCATGCGGCTTCGTGTTTGATTAGTCTCAAAGAAAATGAGTCTGTAAACTCAGATTTGTTCTATGCTCATGAAACCACCTGGCACAGACTGAGTGATGGTTCTGACCAATATATGCTCAGAGACATGGTTTAGTGATGGGGCTTAGCAGTACGAGGTTAGTGTTTGGACTTGATCTTAAAGGTATTTTCCAACTAAAACAATTCTATGGTTCTGTAATTACCACTGGTCTAAATTGTCTTCAACTTTAAATGCTGTCAATTAAAACACTGGGGTTTTTTTCCCAGCACAACTGGAAATGTTGGACTGTAATGTAAGACTATGTAACAGGCCAATGCACATCCACAGAACAACATCCTGCCTTCATCTGTCTGCAGCTCTTCAAATAGATGCAGGTTAGTTCCTTCTAGAGGAACAGTAGGTACACGTGAGCTTTTCAGCAGCACACTAGGTATTTCCTTAGCTACTGAACACACAGGAATCCCAAATGCTGTTAGCGGTACTCTGACATTCAAACTTAAGAGTTCTTCCTCTTATGAAAATAACACAACTCCACACATCCATATTGTAATCTGTTTCTTGTATTATACCACAGCAAAATATACAGTTGCTACTGCCTTTCTGCAGTCATCTGCCTTAGAGTAAATGCAGCATATCTGTTAGTGGCCCCTCCAAACCGGGCTCACTGAGCTTTCTCAGGCTACAGTCATTTAGTCTTCTATTTCATCTATGTTATTTTAGAGTTTTGGTTTGATTTTTTTGTGTGTGTAATATTCTGATATTTATGGAAGGCATCACCTTTGTGGGATTAACTGTAGGACTCCAGAGCACACCAAATAACTGCTAGACTTTAAACAATGACAGATCACATCCTCTCCTTTTTTGTTCTTTTCTATTTTTCCAAATATTGGATCTTAATTTTTTGTTTCTGCTGCCCTCCACCTGCCCATCTTAACTTCCCATTGGATCTACTGGCATCTGCAAGGACTTTTTTCTGCATATGTAGCACCCAAATACTTGGGTGGGGAAAGGTCACGCAACACTTAAGCATCTGAGGGAGAAAGGTCATTTCACCAAATTCGTGATAGAAGCAGCTACAGCTTTAGCTCCATCTCTTGCCTGTGAAATTACAGATGCTTTCAAGCTACACAGGAGCAAATACCAGCATTAGTATATTCAGGTTCTAGTAATCATTTATCCATGCCAGGGCAGTAATATTACTTCCTGAAAGAACCCCACAGACTGTTGCTTATGATCAGTGCTTGCTTTAGTACTGCACGTATCACTAGAAGACTGAGGACTTCTATTTAGTCAATGCAGAATAAAGAATTTGCAGGAAATGTTACCTCCTGCAACTGTCTTTTTTGCAGGGCAAAATAATCTGCTACTCCACTGCAGAAAAGGAGATAGAGAAGAATGGTACTTCTGAAATAATCTGCTAGGAACAGGTTATGAAGAAAAAAAACCCCACCTCCTTACTTCCTTTTGCCTTTATCCTCGATATACACAACCACATGTATCCAAGTCACTGCCAGTCTGTATGTCAAATACTCATCACTTCAGTCACTTTATTTACTGTGCCATACTGAGCAGTTTTCATTTGGAAGACAGCACAGTCTTCCCAGCATGAATTTCCCTATCCTGGGAATGAAGACTTTAAAGAATCTGCCACTGGCTAAACAGTTGCCAAGAAAGTAAATCTTACCCATTACAAGTTTCTTAACTTGACTGATCAGCCAGGCAGAATACCCGTTTAAAGGCCTGCAAAAAGGACCACTTTGAAACATCACCCTGGGAACTGTCCTCCCCCAGAAGATGCTTGTGCACTAACATTCATGAAGCATGGTCTGGTTCACCTCCAATATAACTAGCACACAAACAGCTAGCACAGGGTATCTCACAGAGCCATGAGGAGTGGCTGGGAACACAGGCACACTGCTCATAGTGAGAGGGAAAGGGGCAGCAGACCCTACACGTAATTGAGCTGTGAGCCACAGCATTCACTTTTGTGCCAGCTGTGTGTGCCAAGTCCTAATCACACAGGTCCACTCCAACTCCTTCCCTTGAAGGGCATCTGATTCGTAAGAAAAGGACAATTTTAGCCATTTCAGATACAAACCCTTATTTTCCCAACTTTTTCTATGAAATGACTGTACACAACAATCAGGAGCCTCTCACGCGTGACAGCTCAACCAGCATGGGGTTTTCATCAAGATCCTTGTAATGCTTCGTGTTCAAGTCCTCCTCCTCCTTGCTAAAATCATGTTGAAACCGCATTTCTTTTCCCCCACTTGTTTTTTTCATACCTCTATTTTCTATCCCACCTGATTCCAGACACAATAGAATGAGAAAATATTTAGAGCAGCTTGGGGCAGATGTTTTCCATATGATTTCTATAGATGATTTCTATCCATCCTGTGGTTGAAGTCAAGGAGTAGCATGGCTGACAACTAAAAATAATAGCACTGATTAGGGCTTTACATTAGGGCATTACTAATAGGTAGTACTGAGCATTTCAACAATCCTGGTTCACTCAGCTTTAAATCTGATTACATTCAGAAATTAAGAACATTCAGATTCTTGGATTGAGAAAAATCCAAGCAAAACCCAGCATATTCTGGAAGACAGAACTGCTAGCTAATTAATTAACAGAATATTTATCCAACAGGTGTCACTTTTTTTTTCCAAACTAGACAGGAATCAGTACATTGCTGTGGTGTTAAGTGGTGTGGCGTCAGTTTGCAGTATCATCTTTTAGGTGAGATATGAAACAGAGAGCTGGTGTATAATCGTGTTAAGGCTAGCAGGCTGTACTGAATTTCATGTTGACTACCTCAGTTTCAACTCTAAAATCCCCTTTACAGTTTCCCTTGCACACAGAAGTCATACTAACATCCTGCTCTAAAAATGTTGTAAAGTTACAGTTTAAGAAGAATACTGCCATGCCGAAAGCACCGCATTTCTCTCCCAGTGAGTCGATTCCCACAAACAGGGGCATAAGGGGCACGACCATTTTCAAGCCTGACCTTCTAAGATAAGCAACGAGACAAACACACTCAAATCTAAGTCATAAAATGAAGTTTGTGTTATTAAAAGCTTATTTTATAGCTATTTAGCGTGAAAGATGATACATAAATATGGAACGTTTCATGACACAAAGCCACAGAGGCAGGATTTTAGAATTTTAAATACAATCTTTTTGGTCTTTCAGCACCTTTCAGTTCATCCTATGAATGCCTTCAGCTCTAACGAGATAGAACAAATCAAAGAAACATTAAAAAATAGAAAGAATTACAAACAAATGGATAGCAATCAATTTTACATGTACAAAATGTAAAGTATGGGAACGAATCTGGCAATTCAGTGTGCATACATGATAAATCTGATCAGCTTTTTGCATGTAGAAGATATGTAAGTCTTGTCTTTACTTGAAGTTTTCTGATTAGGATTTTTGGTATTATTTCTGATGTTTTTCCAGATTGACATCTATGGTCTACTTTGATAATGAATACCCCAAGAGAGCACAGACACAAGACAGGGTCTCAGAAGCTAGGAGCATTTCAATCAAAGATGGTTTGTTAATAATAAAGTAAGAAAAAAAGCCATTTGCTTCTTTTGCAGTGACTGCAGCGCTGACCCTCTCTTGGTCCTGCTAGGCCTGTCTGAGCAACAGCAGAGTTCAGTGGTAATTAAAGCAACAGTGTTGTGAAAAAAGTGTGAATTACTTTTACAAGAAGACTTGGATGTTGCTACCGACTGACAAAGCACAGCAGGAGAACTCTGCTGGATATTAAAGAGCTATGGTAGTCACTGTATTGTAAGGTGGCTTTTCAGCACAATGCAAAATTGTGACTTTTCACAAGTTTATACCTCAGGAACCATTTGAGTTATCGGCTTAAAATTTAGTATGTTTTATAAGGCACATAGCAGACACCATAAATGTGTCGTATTTGGTGAAATCTGGACCTGTTTAAATTATGTGGACCTTAAATTCAATTTTTACCCTGCAATTATGACTTCATTGGGCAATTATTGCAATATTACAGCCCAGATTTTTGTGTAATATCAAAGAAAGGGCTACTTATTCAGACAGCTCTCTGCAAATTATCGCAATATCAAACAGCCTGAATTTCCATTTTTGACATTTTTAAAACTAAAAAGCATGGCACCTCACATTTTTGGCATTACACAGAGAATACATACCAGGTATTATACATCAGCCTTGTACTGTGCTGTGTAAGTATCCTTTTAAGAAACATGGATCTGTGAGGCAACACAAAGGACTAGTTCCGACAAATGCTTCACTATCTCAACGTTTCTTTCACAGTCATTCACGTTACAGCAGTTTCAGGGTTTTTTTGTTAGTATGTAGTGAGAACAGGTGGCTGAGCCTAAAGTTAGTTTTATATATATGTAGATCCCATCATTCTGAGAATATAAAGGTTAGAAATCAGTCCGATAATCTACAGAATAAAGAGAGGTAATTCTTCAATGTAATGTGATGGTATTGTTCTTCATATGATTTGATTCAATAGACCAGTGGTTTCTGGATTCGTTTTCCCTACAGTGTATGGAATTTATACAACCAGCAATACAAAATTTTTCATTTTAAGGTTTGCTTAAGAGGGTGAAACAGCAAATAAACGATGTTCTAGATATTCATTCAGGTCTTATTTTGAATAAAATATTAAATCTGCTCTGAGCAGTCCAGTTAATTTGCAACTTGCACAAAAATCAAAAAGAAGTATTTCCTTTCACGAACTTTCAATGTGAAGTTTAGTACTTTTTGTCCCAGCAGATGAAGACAGAAGTCAATGAAATTATGAAAATCTATTTACAAGCCTAGGACCACAATCAAGATTAAAAAAAAAGCTGGTTTGATATCTGGTGTTATCCCTGGAGGTTAGAAGCCTCATTAATCAAGAAAAATTCCTCCTGCCCAAAGTTTTGGAAGACAGTTGGTATGTGCCCTTCAATATTTCAGACACTAAGGTAGAGCCTTGGCAGACCATAGGGAAGATGCTACACATACATTCAGTTTTTCAGTCCTGAAATTACCCCAAGAGAAATCACTGTCCACTCCTGAATAGCAGTTTGACATCAATAGCACCAACAATCCTTCTGTTAAATACAGCAGCTCATAAAAATTGTATTCACATTAAGTGTGTTCATGGATTCTTGTAGTGCAGTGTCTCACTCTATTGTATAAATCTAGTATCAGAAGAATCACTTTACCAAAGTTTTCTCTGCCATCAAAACAAAACCACGTATTTCAGAACCCCCGCAGCTGGGGAGGTGGGAGGTGACTCTGCAACACACAGCTGTCACGGAATAAAGGAATCAAGAAAATGCAGAAAATAAAGTTGGAAGAGGAGAGACACAAGAAAAAAAAAATCTCAAAGAATTTGAGACTCCTTCTCTAGTACATGTTCAAATGATGGTTACTGTTTACTGCACCTAGACAACAAACAGCATCAAAATATTTATTCATACTATTCCACCTGATTTTATTTTCCTAGGTATCTTGATAGGCATTGTGCAGCCTTTGTTCAACCCTTTCTATGTCTCTCAGTCTACATAGTTCGTTAGACCTGATGAAAGACTTTTGTCCCAGAAAAAAATAACAAAAGCTTGCTAGAATTCAGAAATATAGTTCAAAACAATAAATTTCCAACTAAAACCTCAAATACTCTGTTATTGCTCTCTGATATATACACGACTGCACATAAAAATAAACAGATCTCAAGCATTAGTACTGTAAGGACACTATTCAAACAGATGGCCATGAAAATAACCCCTTTAACCACCACTGACTTCTAGACTGCCCTGTTCTTACCCGTAAATAATTTTGGTTTTGAAAAGAAGTCTTTGAACAATGCTTTTTGACTAATTTACAGTTAACAAACCTTTGGGACCTGTAAAAACTACACTAAATATGAAATAAACCCTCACTCCCCTTAGCATATAACCTTTTCTTTTACTTCTCATTCAAGGGAAGTTTCATTTTTGCAATGATCCAGCAAAGACTTGATGATGTGCTAAACATTAAACATATGCAGTTGCTCATTTGCTTAAGTGCTTTGATCGATGAAGGTCAGAGTGCTTCGAGCCTGAAAGGATGAAGCCTAAATTTTGCCTCCCATCCTTTTCCCACCCTGAACATAACTGAACTAATAGCAAAACTGATTAAATCAGGGCAAAGCTTAGTGCTCAGTTTAGGACATGAGATATGAAGCCAGGCAACCACTTTCTTTACCGTAACATCAAGAAAGCCAAAAAACCTGCATCTGGAATTAGCACAAAAAGATGTGACAGTTTGCTTTCTCCCACGACAGATGGGCAGTCTCAAAATTACAGGTTGGAGACATCATTCCCTTCTTACACAAGTAAGAAGGGTGAATTACATTATTAACTAAGGGGCTGATGTGGCTGCTTATTCACAGGCCCAGTCACGTGGCAGGGGTTAGGGTAGCTGGAGGTTAAAATCCTCGTCCCAGGAAAGTAACCTTGGTGCGTTTACTCCAGCAGCTGATTCTAAATTGAATTGAAAGCCCAGTACACTCTCCAGAAGAAAACCAGTGAGCAAAGCCCCCAACCAGTAACAAAAACTCAGTTGCTTTTTAGGAGAGACACAAGACCTTCTCTCACTATGCAAAGAGGATTGCAACAGATACAAAGGCATGGGACATGTCAATCTTCAACTCCTTCTGTCAAATGGAAACAATTACAATACAATTAAATGACAGTCCCATGCTAAATATATTGAAATGAAAACAGGCTTTTATGGCACCATTCCAGTCACATTCTCTAGCAGTTAGTTTTTATCACTTAGCAGTCCTCCTCAGCTGAGCTGTTATTCTTTCCCTGCTTTTTGATCAATTTTACAGTTAATCTGAACTTCTCTGATCAATCAGATCTTTAGATATTCACAGGCTCAACCTCAGGAAGAGACAGAAACCTTAATTTAATTATTATCCAGTCAGCCTATATGAAAGTGTGCATATAAAAGCCAGTATGCATACTAGCCAATTGTTTTCCTCAGTGGTGAGAACAGTATTTATTCTGTGCGACCTTTACAGGATAGAGACACAGTAGAAATACCTTTGATAGCAGTTTATGTGTAGACATATGGATTCTAAGATGTTACCAGGCAGTTCATATACCTACTTAAAAAACTTTCTCTACACGTAAGGGGTCTGATTTCTTCTCAGATAGGAAATAAATTTTCTTCCTTTTTGTTTTTTTTTTCTCCTATTTCAAAAAGAGTTTATGACAGCGTCCCCTCGTCTCTCAGCAATATAATTCTCTAATGCTAAACACATAAAGTCCCTACATACAAGAGAGCTCTGCCAGAGGTTAACTTTCAAATGAAACAATGACACACTTACATTCAAAGTACAGTTGTAAAAGCTGTTTCTGTGCAAGCAGAAGATGACCCGTGCAAACACAAAATTTATTTCCTGAGAAGCAGGTGAAAATGGGCATTCTTAACACAAGCCAGGCAGAAAAAAGCTTTCCAAGACAAAATTAGTCTACCTTATAATTCTTTTCAAGGGCAAAGGTGTACAGAACCAATCCTGACAAGTTCTGAATACTCTGAGTGGCACTAACCATCTCATGTTACTTTTAAGTTCAGTGTTGCCTTTCCCTATCTGTCAGCATCAGCCCTAGAATCAGGTAGGAAAGATTAAAAAAAAGAGACAACAAGAATGTAAAATCAGTGCCTTTTGGGTATAATCTTCATGGACTGAACAAACATGCCTGCCCTAAAAGTCTGAGAGCCTGCATCTGTTCATTGACTTTGGTTCCCTTACCATAAGTAGTATTAAATAATACAGGGACAAATCGCCAGGTGAGAATATGAGATGTAATAATCTTGTTTTCCTTCAGTTGGATAATAAACCTTAAGTATGATCACATGACTGAAAAAGCAATTTGTTCAAAGAATACAACAGGTTAGGAATGCATTACCACTAAAATCTTTCAACTGCTCAACAATGTATACAAATGCATGCTCCTAATACACAGTTTTTAAACAGATACAGATAGAACATGTAAGGTCTGGCTGACATTCCATCACTGCTACTGCATCTTTTAATTACTATTTAATGAATTCACTTATCACCGACACTACATCTTTCATCATGTTAAACTGCTGAGACTTTCTGCTATAACTATCAAAGACACAAAATAGCTGTAGTAAATTGATCACTTGGCAAAGTAACTTAAGGAAAACCTGTAGCCTTTTTACTTAAAATATTCCCTTGTACCGCAAATATTGATAGCTTCCCATTCACCTAAGGGACTAACACTAAAAAACTCCAAATAAAAAAAAGGTAAACAGCTGGGAAAAGTGAAAATAAATTGATATTTCTCAGTATCAGATAATCATCTTTTTTTCTATTATGTGCTTTGTCTCAACATCTACTTCATTAGATAACAATCAAATGCACTCCTACAGAAAACCTCCAGATTAACCCAAGAAAAGAGAGCATGCCTTTCTATTCTATTTCAGGTAAAATATTTCAATTCTCACCATACTAGTCTCAAAATATTACACTATAAAACGTACATTTGATTTTTAAAAGTACCTATGGATTTTTATAAAATGAAGGTACAAGTACAAGCACTTACGTAAGTGATAGTCTCGTGCTACTCAAAAACTGCAAGATGTGCAGCTGATCCAGGTGAGTTTAAAAGATCATTGTTAACTTATTTTTATCACGTCATTTGTCAACTTAAAATGGTTTTAACAATTGCACAATGTTGTAAATTAACACCTATAACAGTTCTGTTTCCAATCTGGATTTGAAGTGGGATTAAGGAAGAGCAGCCCTGCTGTATATGGGACCTCACCTATACACCAGCAAATAAAGGGGACTAAGTCTGTTCATTGACAACTAAGAAAGAGGCAGAGAATACACAGAGGCAGCATAATGTGAGCTTATGTTAGAGGCAGCGTGCCTGCAAGGACAAGTGAACAGCAAAACCCCAAGCGATCTGCAACCGTATGAGTGGTATCATTTCCTGTAGAGACACTGCTGTTGGTCTCACCACTTGGTTGCCTCAGCTAATCACCTCATTTGCCTGCTTCGGCCATTTGGTGAGATAAAGAATGATGCACAAAGGGGTGGCAATGTATGGTGGCATCAGGAGAATGAAGATTAAATGAAGATATGTGAGGTTAAGCTAACAAAGTAAACCCACACAATTGTCTGCATTGCTTTTTGCCTATTTAGGCTCAGTATACCAAGATGTACAGCCCTAGTGCAACGTAAAGGCTCTGACAGAATATCCCAGATGCACTAAGTTGTGCTTTTACCCAGGGGTAATACAAAACTCTTCTGACTGACATGTCTCAGAACTCAAGACTTAAGAAACATCACTTGGTAGAAATTTACGCATGTAAGCTACAAACACACAGACTATGACAGTTCATTGACTCAGAAAGATTCTTAGCATTGAAAGAAAAGCAGAGAATTAAAATCTCACAACAAACTCCCTCCTGATGGGCATAAGCAAGCACGAGTCTATGGCAGAGCAGGGACTTGACCGTGAACTCCTAAAATACCTTCTGTGGGCCAACTGGGCTGCTCAGCCTTCAGTACGAGGCATGTTAACGGGCTAACACTAAGCAAGCAGCACAAGTGCTCAGTGTGAGCTGTGCCTTTAAAGTGGTTCTTTTGTCCTGTCTGCAAGACGAATTTACTTTGCTGAAACTGAGTTTCTTCAGCCCACTTTGTACAGGTATGGTGGCTAGCAATATCTGCAGCCAAGTTTTGTAAGGTACAGCTCTTGAAGGTACCTCATATACTAGTGTAAGTGGTAAGTAAAATAAGAGGAAAATGATGACATTCTTCAAGAAACAGCTTTAGGTCCTTGAAAATGATTATTTCGGTTTGCCTGCAACTGTAAAAATGAGTTTCAGATAATAGCTTTTCTTTTATATAGTAAATGATAAATGAGCATTTAAACATTGACTCATCCACCAACGAAGATATAAAGAACATAAAAACTCACCGTGCTAACAGGGAGTTTGAGGCCTAAAGTCACCTGATTTTTCAACCTGGTGATTACACCATAAAGATGTTCATTTGTCATTACTTCCAGTCCACTGTTCCAAAAAGTATATATATTTCTACCAAAGACAATCAGCCCTTTTAGCTTCTGCCATTTATATTTCTGCACTAACCCCCATAAGAGTCTTCTGTTTGAAGTTCATGAGTCTTTTATGACCATAAAGACGATAACTGCAATACTCTGACCTCAGGATATCTCGAGAGCAAAAATACTAAAACAAACCCTCCTCCAGAGTTCCCCCTCCCTCAGTATAGGATTAAACACATTAAGAAAAAATCCTGGGAAAAAAAAGAGTCTTTTCCACTTGGAATACCGATAGCAGCTCACACAATCAGCTCCTCTATTGGTCTCAATGTGACAGGAATGATTTTCCAAAGCAGGGTGGGGGTGCAACATCTAAGTCAAGACAGGAGTAGGAGAAGAGAGCTTCTACTTTTCCTTGAAAATACCTTTGCAAAGCTTTAGCATGAATACTGATATGAGAGAACTCCAACGGCACAAACAGACGTTCACTTTATAGTAACTACTATTTAACAGATCAGCTGAATTTTAACATTTCAAGAGACAATCTGTGTTCACGGTGAATCAGTCGTATTATTTTTGTCAAGGTTTTATTTCAGTTGTCTCCTGCATTATGGAAGGAAACCATAGGAAGCAAGCCATTAAGATTTTACTGCACTCCATGCGAGGAAATATTGCATTAGGTTTTTGGAGGCTTTAGGCTGAGTTGGTTTGTTTCGAATCAAAAAGAAAATTGCTCAGTGCAATAGTATAGCCTGCCTTTTACATTTTCTAAGGTGTGTTTCCTAGCTTCCCCACTAACCTACTAGAGATATGCTTGCTAAAAGTATATGTAGCTCCCTGAAAACAAACGAAGATCTTAGCTAATTTTAGCAAATACATATTTTTCAAGTAAAGCAGATCTTTTACCTGTTGATCCCACCTCCTCAAATTCTTAGAACACAGGCATTATTCCTGTATGCTTTGGAAGTGCCATGCACGTGGCAAACACTATCGTAATGAAAAGGAAAAAGCTCAATGATGAACATATTTTAATGTATTCATTTAGAAAAATGGGACTAGTTCGCTGGAAACTTTCCAAAGAACCAGTCAGTGACAAAGTTTGAAAGAAAGTTATTTGGTTCAGGGATGTGATTTTTCCCCTCTCAATTGACTGACAGGTAAAGAACACTGAGCTCTTGAATTTGGTAAGATTTGCTTTCTATCACTGAAAAGCTTTGGCAAACGGTTGGGTGCAACTCTGTGTTTTTATTTCAGTGTTCACATCACAGGAAACAGACCAAGGAATCTGGAAAGCACGTAAATTAACTAGGGTCTTCAATCACTGGCATTTCAGCAGTCAGAGAGTAATTCCTTAAATGAAGGATAAAGTCAGTATGAAAAGGGATGAAAACACAGTTCAAAGTGGAACATGCGCTGTAACATCTACATGCAGACACCCTTGAGGTTAAAGGAACACAGCATGTTTGCTTGTCAGGACTCTTCTCCTAAGGTGCTTATAAATTTTGCCAAACTTTAACAACTTAGGCAAAAATATCCTCAAAATGAACTGTTTGGTTAAGTTTAAGGAAAAACAGTAGGGTTGTTTCTCAAATTACATCAAAGAGAAAACATTGATGTTACAAATAAAATCAAAATACCTCTCCAAACTCTACCTGCCTTTCACGGAGAAACACGCCGTCATGCTTTGGAACACTGACTTAAATTTTGGCAAGGAAGACACTGAGAGCAGATTTTTGTCTTCTGTTGTCTCTAAAGGAAAAATAAAAGGCTTCCCCTATTCAATGAAGCCTTATACATGGCATAAAAAAAATCCTCTGAAGATTTAGCTTGCTCTGAGGACATTCTAGTCTTGTGCTGCCAAGCCAGTACAAAACAGCAGTGTTCCATTGGGCTCTTCTCCCTTCATTCCGGGGTTCAAGGACTGAGAGCAAGGAGCCTCTGCTTTCCATATGCCCCTTCCTGGCCCTCAAACACCACCAGCATATTTTACTGACCAGAAAGGTCTCCGTGTTGCCTCCACTGCACTGAGCACTCCCCAGAAGAGCTACCTTACAAGTGAGAGCTTGCTTGGGCTAAAGCACAGGCAAATACCCATGGCATTCCTTCTAGCTGCATCCTTGCCTCATTCACTATGAACGAGAGTGTGAAGCAAAAGTAAACTGTCACATGTGGCTGACACAGGAATCCCCACCTCTACAGATAAAGACACTTGAAAACATCCAGTGAATAACTCAAGATATTTCAGCAACCTTGATTGCAGCATTTCTTGCCTTCAGAGTGCTTAACTTTGTAACCTTAGCACTCTTCCAACATGGATTTTAAATATAATATCCTACTTGCATTTGGAAATGAACAGCCATCACTCCACCAGGTTTTCAGTCCTAGACACTCCCATTTTAAAAGATACACCCTAAGGACTGACATACATAATTCAGATTTTGGATCACAGTAAACCCTCTGAAACCTCCTGTCTTGGCTGTCAAAGAAATTGACCTTTCTCAGTTTAAAGGTGCTTTCTCATAGGAATCCTCTCAAAACTTAAAGGTTTTTAACATCCACCCAAGAAAAACAATATCTGAAAGTCTTTTGGACTCCACTTCTGAGCTTCTGTATAAATTAATTTGCCATTAATGTTAAGGCTGCCTAAGGTCTTCAATCTTTCCACCAAAGGATAAATACAGACATGTAGCTCTCATTATCTTTTACACAGAAATTCAATAATATGCTTACATTTAATAAACAATTCAATAAATAATAGTCTGTAAGAACGCCTTAAAACATAACCCTGCATTTCAAGCCCTTTATGTGAGACAGCTTCTACACACAGTCTCCTTTTACAGCTTACATATACAATATGACTCATCAGACCACTTAACAAAGTTGAATGTTGTATGTAGTTAAACATTATATCCCTATTGCCATGATGCTGAGATTTGGAAACCTTTGCTGACTTTGAAAACGAGACACTACTGTACAAATAAATGGCACGTAAGTCAGTCACAACTTCCCTTCCACAGCACAACAGCCACATGGTTTTGTTATACTTTGTCTCCTTCTCATCTGCACTTATTCACGCTGTTCCTAAATTTCCATTTTGTGAGAGGATAATCTCATTCAAGTGCATTTTCAGTGACCACAGAGACTGAGAGGCCCTGTTTATCACATACGGTGTCCAAGTATGGAATCAAGTCATGCTGGGCCACAATATAACCATCAGAAACATGGCCCTTGTGAGGTCCCATGAAGAGCATGAGCCGCCTATTGCCAGTTCCTACTGACTGTGGAGTGAGTCAATTCTGATTGTATTCTTACCACAGGCATTACTGAGGCAACTGAGATTGCAGGAGAAAATCCTACTCTTTGTCAATGGGCATCCAATGGTTTTGCTGAGCACGGAGCCTGCAGAAACTATTGGGCATAACTACAGTCTTTAGCAGATAGCCATCAGATCCCTCAAGTTAACTGGAAGTCTTGCAGCTCACCTAGTTCAGATGGCCATGAGTATTGATTAGTTCAGAACCAATGTTCCACACGTACTTTGCTTGCAGTCAGAGAGTAAGCAGAAATAAAACATATCTACTCAGAGCCCAGATCACCAAAACCACAACGTGAGTGTTATTGGTCCCTCCTTTCACGCTCCACTGCTTAAAAATAGTCCATAGTCTTGTAAGAAGGCATCTCAAAGTCACATAGATAAAAAAAGCCACATTAACTTCCTGTGTGCACTTCTCTCAATTTAATGAAAAGCCTTGAAAACAATAATAAAAAAATCATCACTAATTATAAATAAATAGATGCAAGTAAGGTTTTGCCTGAACTATCTGAATTTTACAAAACTTCCTATGTTTTTTGTTTGGGGAAGCACAGGGAAAGGTAGTACATTCATAGAAGGGTTACACTGCAGGCACAACCAGGAATGCAGTGTGCCTGCTTGACCTCAGTCTTCCTTCTCCAGACATTAAGACCAGCTCCCAAATGATCACACAAATTCAATTTTAAACAACTAAAAAGGTTGCATGTTAAAGATTTTCTTTTGTCTCAATAAAAGACTTCCTTACCAAAGTTGCAAGTTCAGAGAAATTTTGACATATCTTAAGATTGGTTTTCATTTGGAAGTTTCAAAAAGAAAGCCAACAAATCAACTCAAAAACTCCCCAAAAAACCAAAATCCAAATGCCAACAGATAGATGGGGACACCATCACGCAATATAGCAAAAATTGTTTAGATGTCATCTCATTTCCGTCTCACCAATAATCAGATAATTGCAACTGATCACCAATACTTCTAACAAATTATGCTTTGTGGAAGCATTAAAGAGAGTTTCTGGTGCTCCTCCATGTTCAACCAATCTTATTTTCACCTGAAAACAGATAAGCCATAGGTGTAACTTGTTTAATAGCATTATCATTTAGCTGTTCTGAAACCACTCCTCAGCAGATCCTTCCTTCTCATGTTGCTTTTCTAATAAATACTTATAACTTTTATCTTGAAGATTCTCAGGTTCACTAAACAAATACAGTCTCTGAATACAGGATTCTTCATCCTCCATTTATTACACATCATCTTCCTAGTACTTTACTTAAAAAGACTGCGGAATGAAGTAAGGAGACAGTGTGATGAACTTTCAGATAAAGCACTTAAACACAGGCTACGTTTTCAAAGTATTTTTTTTTTCTTGAATAAATTGGTATAGTCAGGCCACTTAAACTGCTGGGTCATGTCCATCACTAGAAGCAGCATGTTTCCATAAAAAGGAAGTATAAATTTTGTCACAGAACATCAATACTAAAAATCACTAGCCGGACTGCTTGGGTGAACTGCTGGATCTGCAAAGTCAATGGCATAAGTTCTATTGACTTCTGAGGAGAAGTCAGCCTTGGTTCTCTCAGATGACATTGAAATATAGATGTGCTTCAGGTACCCCCAGAGGTATAAGGAAAAGGCAAACACTTTGGTCTTTCTTTCACAACATAGTTGCTTCTGTAAAAGCTCAATACGTGAAAAAAAACATAGTGATTTTAAAGCTATTCTGTTAATATTACACACAGGTAAAAAGCTAAGTTTTCACTGGGAAAAAAATTAATACATTTGCTGTTTGGTCAGGGTTTTTTACATGTTTTTCCATCTCCTTGAACAGCTTGAGCAGCTGTTACTGGGTACCAGCAACAACTAATTTGAACACAACATCCACCAATGCAAATTCGAATTTTCAGTAAAGACATTTACACGTGGGCCTGCTTCAAAGTCTTTGTATAAAATATTCCCCATTAGGCTGAATTCAACTTAAAAGATCACAGTCTACAAAAGCACTCCATATTTTCAGGAAAAACTTGCAAAACATAATATGAGCTGCTGCTGTTTCAATGACGGAAAGCACAACCCAAAGACTACAGAGTGATGCCCTGGACATGATGTTAACATGCACTATGCTACAGCATCAGATAACTACACTGAGATATAGCAACCTCTATGCCATAGAGCTTCCTCTGCTGGGATGGAGAATGAGATCACCGCAGTTGAGCAAAGATGTCTAGAGGAAGTTATTTCTTCCAAATTCACACAAAAAATGAAGTGCTGGGGCACAACTGCAGCAGAGGCAGTTTCAGAGTTATAAAAAGGGTTAAACACCTAGTATAATATAGTGTGCTTTAGTATATCTGACCACTATTTCTCAAATCAGAAACTGAAACAACCCCCAGCTAGTGAACTCTTACATTTCTGCTACAGAAAATGGAATCTAAATACCACATTTCACCACTGATCTCCAGGATGGTAAAGCCCATTAGATATTTAAATTGCCAGATTAGGTATTTATTTGAGCTAATTCTGCAGGAAACAATGATGCAACATTTTAGCAAGAATGCACCAAAGCTCAGGATAAGGCATTTATAGAGGGAGAAGTTATTTTTATCTTAAAACAAGATTAATGTCACATAATCCTCCTCCCTATCCCCACCAAGCACCATGACATTGATACCCAACCCACTTGCCACCTCTCAGACGCTAATATTTGTGTACACATGTGGACAGGATCCCTCACAATGAGATCAAGAGTAATGTATGTAGAAGGCATGTATAAAGCAACTGAAAAAATTACCCTGAAAGTCTATGTCCACGTCCAAGGAGGAAACAAGACAAAATGCAAAGGCATGAGAAATAAATCTGCAGATGTGGCAAAAAAATATAAATATGACAATAAAGATCAAAAAATTCACCTTAACTGCTTTTGCATTACCAAAACGACCATGGGAAATAATCAAACACATATCATATTTCCTATATTTTCCTCTTAATCTCTTCTGCCTCAAACACACTTTGTCTCCCTGCATGTGTTTATTTTCTTCACGTTCTTCTCTGTTCTACCTGTTCTGTCTTTTCTATTCTCTGTCCATCCCCAATCCTACTGATGGGGTTGATGCCACTACTAGTCCAAAACAAAAATCTATACCAATAATCACTCACAGTCTTCTCATATACAGACTTCATTTACCTAGGGCTGCATATAACCTTATCATCCACAAAGACAGTCTCCAACTATACTCAACGGCCAGAGTCACCAGTGAAGACAAAACACTGATATCATAAAATCAGCCCATGGAATAACGTGTGACCAACCATTTTGTGACAGATGTGAGACACCCATCTGTGCTTCAGATGTTTGAAAAACAATGCAGTTAGTTATATTGTTTCTAGATGCATACACAGATACAGCAAGGAGGCACAAAGTCATTCAGTTACATCTACAAGTACAAGAGTATAATTTAGCTCAAAGTATTCAGATAAATTACCCACACAGAGCTACATTTTCTGGTTAATATTGCCAACCAGTTTGAACTTTACACTTAGATGTACAGAAAGGACTGTCTGAATTACCTTGACAATGGACAGGAATAGATACATAGGCACATGTATGCAGGGCTGAGCATTACCTACCTTCACACCTTTCATATCTGAGGAAAAGAACCCAAGAGAAGCTTCTCCTCTATAGATTTTAGAAGCAGTAGACATTAACATATACAGAATCTTCTTTATTTCTTACTCTGCAGTCAAAATGAGAAGAAGCACAGAATCACATAATG